>JARQOC010000008.1:2478106-2603106 GCA_033576535.1 Allobates femoralis | reverse complement strand
CGACACTATATATAGCGACTCTATTCTGCCCCATATAGCACACTATATATAGTGACTCTATACTGCCCCCATATAGCGACACTATATATATAGCGACTCTATACTGCCCCCATATAGCAACACTTATATATAGTGACTCTATTCTGCCCCATATAGCAACACTATATATATATAGTGACTCTATACTGCCCCCATATAGCAACACTATATATATAGTGACTCTATACTGCCCCCATATAGCACACTATATATAGCGACTCTATACTGCCCCATATAGCGGCACTATATATATAGTGACTCTATACTGCCCCATATAGCGACACTATATATATAGCGACTCTACACTGACCCATATAGCGACACTATATATATATAGATATCACATCTATACTGCCCCATATAGCAACACTATATAATATAGCAATTCTATACTGCCCCATATAGCGACACTATATATATATATAGATAGCACATCTATACTGCCCCCATATAGCGACACTATATATAGCGACTCTATACTGCCCCCATACAGCGACACTAAATATATATAATAGAGACTCTATACTGCCCCCATATAGCGACACTTGTATCTACATTCTCTGACCATTCATTAGTATTCCACAGTGTAAAGTAACGAGGGTGTAACCCATTGTTTACTGAGACCACGTGAAGACGAGTCTCCATTCTCCTCTGGCTCTTGTAGATGGGCAGACGATGGAAGGACAGTGACAGGGAAGACTTCTTAGATGATTTGGTATCTGAAAATGAAGAGGAACTTCAAGCACAAAGACTGAACTCTCCACCTCAGCACAGGTACAGAAGCTCAACCCAACACAGTTTATATGGGGGGGACGAGCATTCAGCTGACACCTATGTGATGTGTATGAACAACCATAAAGGAAATCTGTCAGCAGGTTTTTGCTATGCAATCTGAGAGCAGCATCTAGGGGATGATTCCAGCAATGCATCACTTAATAGATGTGTGCTGCTGTTGTGTCAATAAAATCAGTGTATTATCAGCAGGAGATTATCACTCCAGGATTAGATGCCTTCTTAGTGCCCCTGCTCTGTGTAACTCTGCCACCTCCACTGACTGACTGCACAGTGTACACAGAAAGCTGTTCAATCAGTAGTCTTGGGCGGGGGTAATATAAAGAAATCTGCCAATCAGTGGTGTGGGTGGGGTTATACAAAGAAATCTGCCAATCAGTGATACATGTGGGGGTTTATACAGATAAAGCTGCCAATCAGTGGTGTGGGTGGGGTTATACAGATAAAGCTGCCAATCAGTGGTGTGGGCGGTTAAATACAGAAAGCTGCCAATCAGTGGTGTGGGTGGGGTTATACACTGAAAGCTGCCAATCAGTGGTGTGGGGGGGTTATACACTGAAAGCTGCCAATCAGTGGTGTGGGTGGGGTTATACACTGAAAGCTGCCAGTCAGTGGTGTGGGCGGGGTTATACATGAAAGCTGCCAATCAGTGGTGTGGGCGGGGTTATACACTGTTGCAGATATAGTAGAGCTCTGAATTCTGATCAGAGAAAACTATTGTGTATCAAAATGACCAGTAAGTGACACATCACTGTAATCAGGGTCTCTTTCCCTACATCATGCTACTCTCAGATTACATAGAAAAACCTGCTGACAGATTCTCTATACCTAGTGCCATCAGTTAGCTAAAACCAGGATTTGCTTAGTTTCACCCAACAAACATTTGTTACAGTTGAATTAGTCTATTATATCAGTCTAATGTGTGCAGACGCCTTAAAGGTCCAGTCTGGTTTTGGAAAACTCCTGCTCCCTGGCACAGTCCATGTTAAAAAAAATCTCTTGCCCCCCCCCCAGGTCCACATCTGAGTCTCGACCACTGCAATGACAGCACTGCAGCCAATCACATGAGCTGCTGACCTCAGTGATTGGCTGCAGCGCTGTGGATGTGATGTCACCGCGCAGACAATAACCAGCGCACAGGAGCAGCGGTGGAGACTCAGTTCTGGACCTGGAGAGGGGGAGCAAAGCACAATAGTTTTGTTTTTTAGAATAAATAGGGGTTTTTTTTATATCAAAATTTCTCTTTAAATATTGTCTAGTTGTTTTATTGTCCTTGTATTATGATGACGTTGCAAAAATAGAAAAAAGTGGCATCATCCTGTTCTTGCTTTAAAATAACTTCTTTATTGGATGTCCTTTAAATGAGCCGGTATAGAAGACGTTCACAGCATTGTACAAGGATGACAGCTGTTTCGTGCCAGCTTGGATCATTAGGATCTGTTGAAGTGCCAAGCACGAAACAGCTGTCATCCTTGTACAATGCTGTGAACCTTCTTCTATACCTGCTCATTTTTAAGGACATACAATAAAGAAGTTTTTGTCACGTCTTGACTGCCTTGCAGTATGGAAGTGCTGCTGCTGTGGCTTAAATGAAGCCTTCTTTTTCCTGCTCTCAGTGTGGAGAGAGGAACCTAATGAGCGGGAGCTGAGAGTGCAGGTGTGTGTGATGTATATGACTCGTGCTTATGTGAGCTGAGGGGGTGTGTCTGGGCTGGCTGCTCCCATCCCTCGGCCATAAGTGGGTCAGCTCACATCCACCTGATGTCGCTGATTCAGTTCACTGATATTCTGTGACCCTGGAGTGCAACATGATATCAAGTGCTGTCCATTGGATGGAGGTGGAGGTAGGGGCCTTATTCCTAGGGCTTCTTAGGAGTTTTAGGGTTTTAGGCTGGGGGCTCGGACCTCCTCACCTTCAGAGGTACCTGGTCAGAGCAGGCTCCCCTGACTCCCTACGCCCAGCTCCATCCTACTTCCCCCCCACTAACGTGACAGTTTCTAAAGGCAAGAGCAGGGTGAGCGTTACTCTTTCTACTTTTGCAACGTGTTGATAAGTCTAAATCGAGTGAGCGCCACCTGTTCGCCATTTACCACCCTCACAGCTTTATTGTCCGTGACTTTATGCCGAATATCCCAGCTGCTCGATGTCTGGGTAAGTGGCGCAGAACAGTTTTGCTTGTACTATGATAGTTTCTTCTTATTTTAGGTTGAGAATGAAGATGTTGAAGGAAGCCCCAAGTCTCCTCACCCGTTCCCCCATCCCGCCGGCTTAAGCCGTAGTCAGGAACTGGACAGCGGCGTTGGAAGAACGGACGAGAGCACCCGAAACGATGAAAGTTCGGAACACGACATTTGGGTGAGACCAAACCAGCAGCGCGAACACCCCGGGCAGCCAACGCCGCCTGCGCTTCTTACGGGCCGACGCTCCTCTCCAGTGCCGGGAGTTTCACCATAGCTTGGACTCTTTACTGGCGGCTGACGGATCGGCACCCTACAATGAGATCCTTCCACCGGCGCTGGATTAACCGATGAGGAGTATGAGAGATACCGAGAACTCTGGAGATCACCTGTCCACATGGAGAATGGGAACGGACCTGCTTTCCTTTACGCTTCGCGGCAGGGCGGCTTAGACGTGAATCGCAATGAGAGTGTGTTACGTGAGATGGCGGTACTGGAGGAGGAGCTGCGGCATCTGGAGTTCAAGTTCCGGAACGTCCTAAGAGCACAAAAAATGCAACAGTTGCGGGAGCGGTGCATGAAAGCCTGGCTCCTAGAGGAAGAGGAAAGCCTTTATGAGTTTGTGGGTGGGGGAAGCGGGAACAACGAAGGGTCCACAAAGCTTCCGGATATCACAGAACTTCCGGAAAAGTCCGATAAGGACAGCACCAGCGCGTACAACACTGGCGAGAGTTGCCGGAGTACTCCACTAATGATGGAGCCGCCGTTACCGCCAGACAGTCCCTTACGGAGGATTAATGATCCCTCTGGTGCATTTTCCCAAGCAGCAGAAGGGGTGTCATCTAATGCTAACGTGAACAGAGGACATGGCAAGAAAGTGCCTCCCTACCCCGGATAGTCCAGAGCCCGTGCCGCCAAAATTTCGATCTTTGTGTCGGGAAGGGCGGCATACCCCCGAGGAAAGGTTAAGAAGAGCAACAAAACAAGGGAGCGAGTTAGATCGGGGAAGTCGCGAGCACAGCCCGTACCTCAGCCGACGCCAACGCTCCCAAAGCGGAGACCGATACCGGAGCTGCCTCCAGTTGGCCCAACCGAGAGTCTCGACGAGCTAGAGGTGGACACTATGTGTACAAAAGCTATGGCGGCTTCACAAGGCCACCACCCCCACATAGAGCCGCGATGGAATGGAAAGTGAAGGTGAGAAGCGACGGGACCCGTACGTGGCCAAACGTCCCGTTAGAGATCGTCTCCTGAAAGCCAGAGCCATGAAGATCAAAGAAGAGCGTAGCGGGATGACCACCGACGACGACGCCGTGAGCGAGATGAAGATGGGGCGCTACTGGAGTAAAGAAGACCGCAAAAGACACCTGACGAGAGCTCGAGAGCAGAGGAAGAGGAGGGAGTTCATGATGCAGAGCCGGTTAGACTGCCTGAGAGAGCAGCAGCAACAGCAGGGCGCCGACGGCAAGGGCGAGATGAGCATCATCGCCCTGAGCCACCGCAAGACCATGAAGAAGCGCAACAAGAAGATCCTGGACAACTGGATCACCATCCAAGAAATGTGCTCACGGGACTCGCTCCGCCGACGGCAAACGGGTCTACAACCCCCTGCTGTCCGTCACCACCGTCTGAGGGGCGGCCGGAACGCCTACCGTCCTTGCCAAATCACAACCTCCCTACTTCTCTGTCTTTGTGCCGCACCTGCACCATCCTCCCAGACTTTATTAACTCTTTGTTTTCCATTTCTTTTTGATACCTAAAACACAGGGTTAACTTTGGAAGCGGCTCTCGCTCGTAGAGTTCACAACTTGACCGGTCCAGTAAATAAGTAAAGCAAATAGGTGGAGAAGACAATCCGCCATCATCCAGCTTGGAATGAGAAATGGAGCACAACTTTCTAGTGACGGGGACGGCGGTGCTCCTATAGGCGCGGTCCTTAGTCACCGCTTTGTTGAAAAATACGGGGAAAAAAAAAAAAAAAGACTAACGCTGCCTCCTGGTGGTGACAGAGCACATTGCGAGTCCAATAGGATGATGACGAACAATAAATAGCGCAGGGATGGAGGGTGTTTTTTGACATTTGGATAAAGAATCTGATCTGCCTTTTATCTTGTGGACACAACGGCCGGGTACAAGGCGTTGTGCGGGATCATGTCTTAGAGGGTTTTACTTGTCTATTGTTTCCAATGTGATTGTGATCTTGGGATCTGATTTCTAAACTGTTTCTGTTTTCCACGATTCTGTTTGACAATGAATGTGAAGAGTCTGAGAGGGAGGAACGGGTGAGTCTGGTGCAGACGCTGCCCGGCACGGGGGGCTTTATGTTGGGAGCAAAAGGTCTTTCTTTGTCCCTTTTTATGTGATCTTCATCTCACGTTGTAATTCTCACATTGGCCACTGGGGCTTTTTTAGACACTAACTTCCTGTTGTGTCAGGAAACAACACATGTAGATAGTCTCACCTATCTTTTAAATGTGATCTTCATCTCACGTTGTAATTTTCACATTGGCCACTGGGGCTCTTTTAGACACTAACTTCCTGTTGTTTCAGGAAACAACACATGTACATAGTCAAATGTGACCTTCATCTCAGCACCTTCAGCTTGTGCCCTAAAACACGATCCCATCTTCATAGCTTTAAAGCAACTCCTGAGAAAATGAGATTGTTACATTTCCCTTACAAGCACAAAATGAACTATTGTCTAAATCAAGTTTTTGCATTGAATGTATTCTTTTTTCCATTTAAAAAAAAAATTGTAATTCTCACATTGGCCACTGGGGCTTTTTTAGACACTAACTTCCTGTTTCAAGAAACAACACATGTACATAGTCACACCTATCTTTTAAATGTGATCTTCATCTCACACTGTAATTCTCACATTGGCCACTGGGGCTTTTTTAGACACTAACTTCCTGTTTCAAGAAACAACACATGTACATAGTCACACCTATCTTTTAAATGTGATCTTCATCTCACACTGTAATTCTCACATTGGCCACTGGGGCTTTTTTAGACACTAAATTCCTGTTGTTTCAGGAAACAACACATGTACATAGTCACACCTATCTTTTAAATGTGATCTTTATCTCACGTTGTAATTTTCACATTGGCCACTGGGGCTTTTTTAGACACTAACTTCCTGTTGTTTCAGGAAACAACACATGTACATAGTCAAATGTGACCTTCATCTCAGCGCCTTCAGCTTGTGCCCTAAAACACTATCCCATCTTCATAGCTTTAAGGCAACTCCTGAGAAAATGAGATTCTTACATTCTCCTTACAAGCACAAAGTTAGCAATGTCTAAATCAAGTTTTTGCATTGAATGTATTTTTTTTCCATTAAACAAAAACTTGTAATCTTGTAATTTTCACATTGGCCACTGGGGCATTTTTAGACACTAACTTCCTGTTTCAGGAATCAACACATGTACATAGTCACACCTATATTTTCTATTGAGTGTGTAGGAAGGTCAGGTGATGGGGTGTCAGATCATTCAGTTTTGTTTGTTTTTATGATGAGGCGTGACCTTAAATGATCTTTATCCCACTGCCCTCAGCTTGTGCCCTATAGGTCACTCATTGAAAAGAAACCCTTCCCATCTTCATAGCTTTAAAGCAACTCCTGAGAAAATTAGATTCTTACATTTCCCTTACAAGCACAAAATGAACTATTGTCTAAATCAAGTTTTTGCATTGAATGTATTTTTTTTCATTTAAAAAAAAAATTGTAATTTTCACATTGGCCACTGGGGCTTTTTTAGACACTAACTTCCTGTTGTGTCAGGAAACAACACATGTACATAGTCAAATGTGATCTTCATCTCAGCGCCTTCAGCTTGTGCTCTATAGGTCACTCATTAAAAAAACACCTTCCCATCTTCATAGCTTTAAAGCAACTCCTGAGAAAATGAGACTCATACATTTCCCTTACAAAAGACAAATGAACTATTGTCTAAATCAAGTTTTTGCAGTGAATGTATTATTTTCCATTCAAAAAAAAATTGTAATCTTGTAATTTTCACAATGGCCACTGGGGCTTTTTTAGACTCTAACTTCCTGTTGTTTCAGGAAACAACACATAGCGATAGTGTCACGATGGCCTCTTACTTTGGAGACTTGTGACTGGTTTGGCTCCTCTGTCTCATTCCTGTATTGAGACCTCATATTAAATGTGTTTGTTTCCTTTGGCAGTGTAGGAGTTAATGTCAGTTTCTATTGCTGTTGCAGGTGTGGCTACTTTGTGATCACTCCCATCTCCTTTATATGGTCACATGATCCAGCATTCCTTGCTGATCCTTGATCTCCATTCTGTCTCATTCCTGTATTGAGACCTCATATTAAATGGGTTTGTTTCCTTTGGCAGTGTAGGAGTTAATGTCAGTTTCTGTTGCTGTTGCAGGTGTGGCTACTTTGTGATCACTCCCATTTCCTTTATATGGTCACATGATCCAGCATGGTCCTTGATCTCCATTCCTGGCCTAGCTACCTTAGGTGAGGGAGCTACTCTGCAGAAGCTGACTGTTGCCAAGATGTCTGCTGCCTAGGAGGGTGGTAGCAGGCGTGAAGTTGTCTTGTCATTTCCCTTTTCCTCTTGTTGATATTCGTGCAGTGGTTGGGACTAGTGCTCCTGCCAGCCATCTCCCTATTGAGGGCTAACATCAAGGCCAGCAAGGGACTAGGTATCCTGCTTGGCGATGGGGTGAAAGAACCCGTATAGGGATGGTAGGGAGATCAGGGCACAGCCGCAGGTGAGTGCAGGAGGTCACCTCTTCCCTTTTCCGTAGGATGAAGACCCTCTGCTTTACTTATCCCTCCGTTGTCTCCCCGTCTGTTGCGTGTAGTGCGCCAGACACCATTTGTCTATGCGTCACTTTCACGCACTATTTCCAGACTCTCTATAGTGACTACATATAGTTACACCTATCTTTTCTATTGAAGTGTGCAATGAGTGTGTAGAAAGAGGGATCGAGTCAGCTGTGACATCACCCATCACGATACTGTCAGGTGTTGACTGACTGGGGGGGTCAGATCATTCAGTTCTCCACTCCCTCAGCCTTTAAGTGGTTCCACTTCCAGGTGTCGCTGATAGAGTTTCACTTTGCCTTTGACCGCGTGAGCTGAAGACATCTTTACACTTGCTGAAGTTTCTTGGAGCTTTCCTTCTGTGGAAGTTGCTCTGTATCCCTCTATGTGATGGGAGGTGAGGGGTGTAGCACAGGCTGGTTGAGGAGCAGAGGGAAAAGGAGGTGGCACAGACCTCCTCACATCAGAGGCATCTCTGGGTATAGGCTAGCCAGGGACCCCAATCCAGCACCAGATTAGCTATCAGGTTTCCATCCTGCTTCCATTCCCTCATCCGCTTCGTGACAGATATCAGAGGAGTTACCAGTCATAGTAATCTTTCCTCTGATGATAAAGAGTCTGCTGAAAACGCTTCCTGAAACGGGAAAAATGAGTTTAAAAAATCTCCTGTGGTCACTGTGAAAATAGCAAGACTTATAAATTGTGATTTTTTATTAATAAAGATCATGATTTAAAAAATAATAATAAAACAAATGTAGTAACACAAAAACGTGATGTACACAATATCTTTTTGTGATTATAACTTCACTTCAGAGGTTACAAGCCGCTAACACTGTGAAAGATGCACAACCCAGGGAGTGCAGTAATATGCGGCTTTACTCTGACCAGGTCATGCATATACCAGATTTATTTTACAGAAACAGCGCCACACTTAGGAACAGGTTGTGTCTGGTATTACAACTAAATTCCATTAAAGTTTTATTGAAAAAATATTCACATATCCACATCGGTAGATCTGAGAGCCTCCCTTCACCTGCCGTATCTTCGGTGCCTCTGATTATAGGGAATCTGTCAGCAGGTTTTTGTTTCCTTCATCTGACAGCAACATAATGTAGAGCAGAGACCCTGAATCCAGCGATGTGTCACACAGATGACCGGCTGGCGATGTTCTTCTTTTGTTCCTGCTCTATTCCTGAGATATGACCCCAATACTTGTTGTATATAGATATAACATTAGTAGCTAAGTGGGCGTGGCCCTCAATAAAATGCCAACTCAGAAGTGAAGACCACGCCCACTTGGTTAAAAAAGACTAGATTTAGATACAGGAAGAATAGGCCGTATCTCAGGAATGGAGAGGACTAGGAAGAAAAGAAGAACATCGCCGGATTCAGGAGGAGAGCCACATTTACACCAGGTCCTTGTGAAGTTTCCCCAACCACTGATCTACATATTCCTATATAATCAATAATATTTTGGCCATATTGATTAGATTTGGACGTACAAAGGGAGATCTGTTATGCTTTTGCAGTGCAGTTAATAATAATGATAATAATAATTTATTCACTTATATAGTTGTACTTTAAAGTAGATACATCACCCAATCAGGATATTCATTGATTAGCCCGAGCCGGGGGCAGATTAAGGGTAGCCAGGGCCCCGGGCTGTAGCCCACATTGCCCTCACTACAATCTGCCACTGGTCGGATCTTTCTTTGGAGGACCCGCGTGTCCGCCCTTTACACACAGCCATGCCGATATTAATAGTACCATGTAATGCCTGATTTCTCCTATGGGGGCGCTGTAGGGAAACTGAGCAGCTATCAGGGGATTATGGATCAGGTCAATGTTGGGGGATTCTCCTAGCAAAAAAAAGTATGAAATGTCCAATGGGTGCAACATGAACAGATTCTAATGAGTTTAGCCATTGATTAAACCTACATATATGACCACACATGTTGTATGCAAAAATCATAAAACACGTATGTAAAAGAGGAGAAATTCAAACTATGGGGAAAAAGGAATAAAAAAATAAAAAAGGACAAGAAATAGAATCACATGAATTATAATAATTATTCGAGAACTAGCTGTAGAGCCCGGCGTTGCCCAGGAGTAATGCCCAGATATGGTAATATTGCCCATATATGGTAATGTGTGTATGTATCATAGCTCTGCTGCTACTGTGAGCTCCGCTCCTTCATAGCTCTATCCTTACACACAGCCCTGCATAACTCTGCCCCTCCCAGTAGCCACATCCACTTCATAGCTCCGCCCCTTCATAGCTCTGCCCTTACACATAGCCCTTCCTCTGCATAGCTCTGCCCCTCCCAGTAGCCACATCCATTTTATAGCTCCGCCCCTTCATAGCTCTGCCCTTACACATAGCCCTTCCTCTGCATAACTCTGCCCCTCCCAGTAGCCACATCATTTCATAGCTCCGCCCCTTCATAGCTCTGCCCTTACACATAGCCCTGCATAACTCTGCCCCTCCCAGTAGCCACATCCATTTCATAGCTCCGCCCCTTCATAGCTCTGCCCTTACACATAGCCCTTCCTCTGCATAACTCTGCCCCTCCCAGTAGCCACATCCATTTCATAGCTCCTCCCCTTCATAGCTCTGCCCTTACACATAGCCCTTCCTCTGCATAACTCTGCCCCTCCCAGTAGCCACATCCATTTCATAGCTCCGCCCCTTCATAAGCTCTGCCCTTACACATAGCCCTGCATAACTCTGCCCCTCCCAGTAGCCACATCCATTTCATAGCTCCGCCCCTTCATAGCTCTGCCCTTACACATAGCCCTGCATAATTCTGCCCCTCCCAGTAGCCACATCCATTTCATAGCTCCTCCCCTTCATAGCTCTGCCCTTACACATAGCTCTTCCTCTGCATAGCTCTGCCCCTCCCAGTAGCCACATCCAATTCATGGCTCCGCCCCTTCATAGCTCTACCCCTCTATATGGTCCTGGGGAAGTGTTGTATGGAGGGGGTGGTGCTATATGAAGTGGACATGGTTATGTGGAGTGGGCGGGGCTATGATACATATTCACACACTCAGCTTTATATATTAGATATTATATAATAATAAATGGACAATACATATAACAAGCTTAGTGCTGGTATCAGGAAAATCCATGATATTAAGACCACATGACAATAAAGAAAGTCCTGATCAGCCAAAATTAATAAATATTATACAAAAATTATCAATATAAGCCGTTAGTGTGGATCAATGTCACCTGGTGACACCAGCCCGATGCTCGTTTCGCCTTTTTAGCTTCATCCAGTCCAATTCATTGAGTTTCTGCTATTATTAGGGTCATTACAAAATCTAAAATACAGGGAAATACCAACTCCATAAACCATTGTAAATCCCACAACACATATAGAAGGGGAAAGAAAGACAAGAAAGCTTCCTTCCCTAAAGGTCCTCCGTGTTGGCCTGCGTTCACGTTGCATCGGTGCCTTCAGCTCCACCTCTCAGGCTCGATGGCGACTGGACGACTTGTGTTTGATTTCTCTCGTGGGTCTGTTTGACTTTCTTTCGATCTCCATTGTTACTGTGTCTCATCTTCTCTACTATTGGGTCGAGAGTCTTAATAAACTTTTACCTTTCTTATAGGAGGGAAATGGCGTCAGACTGTCATTTATTCATTTCACTCCTCCACAGTTGAGCGCTTCATGACACATCAAAAACCTTTAGTAGAGTCTGTTCCCGGCAGCCGTAAACTTGAAAATTAATATTATCTTCAGTGATAATGCAAACGGCGCTCCCAAGTGATGAACAAGATGATGGTTGGTTTATTACAAAAGGAATTTATTTGTTACATACAACGCGTTTCGGCTAAGTAAGCCTTCCTCAGGTACAGTAATATATCACATACCAGATCGATCACTCATTATACCATCACGTCCGTACCCACAGATGATCGGAGCCTTCATTATACTTGTTTTATCGGCCCTAAAACTCATTATAAAACAAAATGATGACAAAAGAAGTCCTTAAACTCTCCAGATGTAGGGCAGTGCAGAACTGTGGAGAGGATGGATAGGTGATAGACAGAGATGAGGAGGAGATGTAGGGGGTGCAGAATTGTGGAGAGAATGGGTAGGTGATAGAGATGAGGAGGAGATATAGGGAAGAACGAACTGTGGAGAGAATGGGTAGGTGATAGAGATGAGGAGGAGATATAGGGAAGAACGAACTGTGGAGAGAATGGGTAGGTGATAGAGATGAGGAGGAGATATAGGGAAGAACGAACTGTGGAGAGGACGGGTAGGTGATAGAGCTGAGGAGGAGATGTAGGGCGGTGCAGAACTGTGGAGAGGACGGGTAGGTGATAGACTGAGATGAGGAGATGTAGGGTGGTGCAGCACTGTGGAGAGAATGGTTAGATGATAGAGATGAGGAAATGTAGGCTGGTGCAGAACTGTGGAGTGGACGGGTAGGTGGTAGACAGAGATGAAGGATGAGATATGAGGTGGTGCAGAACTGGAGAGGATGGGTAGGTTACAGACAAAGATGAGGAAGGAGATGTAGGGTGGTGCAACACTGTGGAGAGGATGGGTAGGTGATAGAGATGAGAAAGACATGTAGGGTAGTGCAGCACTGTGGAGAGGAAGGGCGGTCACTGACACTGTCCCACCACCTCCGTTAAACAAAGTGTCATCAGAGCCAGGAGCAGAAGCTGGAGTCACTGTCACAGCCCTGCTCCATCCCTGAAACAAAGCATCATCAGAACAGGGATCAGAGGCTGCCGTCACAGTCACAGCCCTGCTCCATCCCTGAAACAAAGCATCATCAGAGCAGGGATCAGGGGCTGCAGTCACAGTCACAGCCCTGTTCCGTCCCTGAAACAAAGCATCACCAGAGCAGGGATCACAGGCTTCAGTCACTGTCACAGCCCTGCTCCATCCTTGAAACAAAGCATCACCAGAGCAGGGATCACAGGCTGCAGTCACTGTCACAGCCCTGCTCCATCCCTGAAACAAAGCATCATCAGAGCAGAGATCAGAGGCTGCAGTCATTGTCACAGCCCTGCTCCATCCCTGAAACAAAGCATCATCAGAGCAGGGATCACAGGCGGCAGTCACTGTCACAGCCCTGCTCCATCCCTGAAACAAAGCATCATTCATTATTAGGTTATAACATAGAAAGGATGGGATTAGGTTACAACCTAATAATAAAGTAAAATCTGTATGAAATGGAAATCTTGCAATACAACGCAGCCAAGACCACGGCCCAAAGCCGTACAAGACTCCGCACATCTGCCGTACAATGTGGTAATTACTTTCCTGCTAATATATATGGTAATCTAGTAATGAGACGCGGATCACGTCTAGTGCTGGGAGATCACTGCTCCAGATGTGGATGGAATCTCCAAGGTCACATAATCCGAGTAATTATAAGACCACGTATCAGATCCATCATCCTTACACCATCGCCTCCACCCCTAGATGATCGGAGCCTTCATTATACTTGTGTTATCTGCTCTAAAACTCATTATAAAGCACAATGATGATAATAGAAGCCCTGAAAGTCTCCAGTAAACGAGGACGAGGATCCGGGTCCACAGGTTCCCATCCAGGTCATGATGACATTGATGTGAGACCATCGTCCTCCCGGATGGGATAGACACTGGGGCCGCAGTATCCTGGCCCGTCCCCGCACCGCTTATTATTAGTGCTGACCCTTCAATATGGCACAGACACTCCAGCAAATGATCATGAACCTAAGGCCCTAGAAGAAGAAGGAATCATTGTGATCCTCTAATGGTTTCTTACCAAAGAAGCAAGAAATATAAAGGAATTCAATGTAAAGTTACTTCTCCATCCCCTGGGAAGCAATGTCTACGCTCTGCACTGTGCTACAATGTATCATCGGAATGAAATGGCTCAAACAGTAACAATTCCACCACTGGTAACCTTAACAATAATCTAATGATATCATTGTGAGGTGTCTCCTCCACTTCCGTCTGAAAGTTGCCTACGTCACTTCCGGCGGCGCCATATTTCTACATCCAAGTGATGGGTATGGAAATATGGCAGTCGCTGCTTCCCCGCCCCTCGAGCAGTCCACCCAATCACTTCCACTCGGTCCCCGCAGTCCCCCCACTAACCCGACGCCGCTGCCCCCCCAGCTATCCCCCCCGCCACCAATAAGCTGCAATTTACAGGACATGTGGTGACGTCACTATCATGGGCGGAGCCAGGTCACATGACCATTACGTCACTACAGCTCATTAAGCAGCAGAGAGCAGCCAGGTAAAGCAGCTGCAACCCACTCTCAACCCCACACCAGGTAACCGCACTCAATCTGCCCCAGCACTCATGTCACTGCATTCCCCAGCACTCACTGAGCCGCTGCACTCTTGCACTCTCCCCCATGCTCTGCGCTCTCCCCCCATGGTCTGTGCTCTCCCCCATGCTCTGCACTCTACCCCTATGCTCTGCACTCTCCCCCATGTGTCTGTCCACTCTCCCCCCATGCTCTGCACTCTCCCCTTATGCTCTGCACTCTCCCCCCATGCTCTCGCGCTCTCTCCCCCTATGCTCTGCACTCTCCCCCTATGCTCTGCACTCTCCCCCCATGCTCTGCACTCTCCCCCCATGCTCTGCACTCTCCCTCCTATGCTCTGCACTCTCCCCCTGCTCTCCTTGCCCTTACACTCACTATACACAAGGCGCAGAGTCTCTCCTCAGCGGTATACACTTATATATGAGCATTTCTTACCAAATGAGAAGGATTCCAGAGTTTGTCAATTAAGAAAATTCAAAGAACGGAGAAGACAGAAGTGTCGGAGCCTCATCGCCGGCCGCCAATTACCAGCACTGAGCAATTAATGATTTATTGCATCAACCTGCAGAACATTCATATGTGATACATTGTATCAGCCCCTCCAGCTCTGCCGCATTGTAGAGATAGGAGCCCGGAACAGTCAATCAAATCAATACGGAAATTAGATTCCGGTGATTATCACGTTTCCACATGACACAAATCACAACAACAACAATGTAACTAGAGACTGCTGGGCGTCAGTGAGACCTGGAGAAGATCCAATCCTTTGATAGCGCTAATTATATATGTATTGATCTGACAGCAGATGTGTGAGCTGTGCCCTGGAAAGCTGCAGAATATTCCTAAACCTCTCTGACTGCTGGGGGTGTTTGCCAATACTTTACAAAAACAGGCTCAGATACGACTTGACAGAAGGTAAGCAAGTAATTGTATTAAAAAGGCTAATATAGAATACAAGACTGCGTACGCTATTGTATAATCACCATACAAAGGTTATGTATTTACTTACATCACATCACCACGGAGTTATAAATACATCATCTGTCTATAAAATCAGAGAAGGCAGAGAAATCTCAACACTGTATTTGAACGTCTTGGATACAGGCAGGGCCGGCCTTACGCATGAGCGAGTGGAGCGGCCGCACAGGTCACCATTCAGCATAAGGCCGGCCCTGGATACAGGTTCACCAAGGAGCTAGAAACATCATCCATCAGATAATTTGTCAGAGAACTCCTGGAATGTCAGCGCTGCGTCGCTTCCGTCCTTGTCATGTTTCTAGTACCAATTTGTATAGTAATTGTACAATAGAAGCATAAGCCTGGTTCATGTTTACAAATGTGATTCATCGATAATCCAGAAGTGGCCAGATCCTGAGATTAGAGGAGATACTGGTAATTAAATATATTTAGTCAGTGATGTGTCTATTTCTCTTAGATGATATCCTTATAAGTAAACACCAGATATTTGGCAACATTGTTTAGTTACAATAAACACATTGTCTGTTCGGATATCACAGAGGTCACTTATCAGGATCAGATATCTCTGAAACAAGCAACATCACAGAGCCTGTTACAATGTACATTGTCTATCTGTATAAACAACTGTTCATGTGAATGAACCTACCAGTCTCTCAGTGTCACAATGTCATATGAACTACATGTTATATCTGCAATACATTCCATCCTTGGCTAAAATGACCACACCATATCAAAACATATGTACGATATGTTACAATGTTCAGGCTATAAGATATCCATAGCTTTATTGACAATACAAGGGGTCAATCGTAAAAGGAATCTGTCCGCAGGTGTTTGCTATGTAATCTCAGAGCAGCTTGAGGTAGGGGCTGAGACCCTGATTTCAGCAATGTGTCATTTCTTAGGCTGGGTGCTGTTATTTTAATGCAATGAGTGTTTTATCAGCAGGAGATTATCACTGCTCAGACTAGGTGCCCCAGAACGGATTAGCAGCTCACTGTCAATAGATAATGTAGCTGTGTGGACAGGATGTGTTTTCTGAGCTCTACTATATCTAAAAATCTGATTGTGTCAGACGCACTGATTTAATACTTTTTGCTGATCACTCATCAAAACACTGTAAAATGGTAGACATTTTTTACTGAAGGCTATTTAGAAATATGCCATAGGAAGAAAAGTAACAAGAAAAACATTTGTGCATACCCTTCAAGTGTTCCCCCTTCCTGATTTCTTATTCTATTTGCAGGTTCGTCACTTAAATGTTTCAGATCGTCAAACAAATGTAAATATTAGAGAAAGATAACACAAGAAAACACAAAATGCAGCTTATACATAAAGGTCTTTATTATTAAGGGAGAATGAAATCCAAACCTGCAGTGCCCTGTGTGAAAAAGTGATTGTGGTTTACACATCTTTGGAAAGCTGAGTTTGATATCCCCAACAACACCCCGGCCTGATTTCTGCCACATCTGTTTGCAATCAAGAAATCACTTAAATAGGACCTGCCTGACAAAGTGAAGTAGACCAAAAGATTCTCAAAAACTTACGTCATTCTGCGATCTAAAGACATTCAGGACAAATGAGAGACAAAGTCATTGAGATCCATCAGTCTAGAAAAGGTTTCCCTAGACTTTTGTGAGAATACTCTGGTATGGTGGGAGGACGGTGGGAGGATTGGGGGAAGATGGTGGGTGGATGGTCGGAGGACGGTGGGCCATGAATGAATGGCATTGTGTGATTACTTGTGTTATCTTTCTCTAATATTTACATTTGTTCGATGACTGAAACATTCAAGTGAGAAACCTGCAAAAGAATAAGAAATCAGGGAGGGGCGATCACTTTCTCACACAGGGCCCTGTAGGTTTGGATTTTTTTTCCCCTAATAATAAAGATCTTTTTTATAAACTGCATTTTGTGGTTGATTTTAGCCTCCATGAGGACATCATTGCTTGACAGCCCCTCAATCATCCTCTGCCATATCTGAGATTGTTGCATTAATTGTAAGATCTGAATGTTGTGTAACAGTCCACAGCCCCGATGTGATCATGGGAGATTGCCCCATCCAGGGAAAATAGAGCCGCAGACATCAGCCATTCTCACATCATGGAAGATCTTATAAATCTGACTCTTCGCCTTCATACATATGGATGCGGCTGAGCTGCGCCGTTATACATAGAGCGGACAATCCTCCAGGGTATGGGAAACATATACATGTATATTTATATACAAAGCCCTTAATAGCGTCGATTGGTATATATACAGAATTATATTACGAGGGGGGTGTCACTGAAGGAGAATGGTATTCCAGGGTCCCTATACACAATATACAATAAATGGAGATGGATTATACAACTAGAAGTGGATTTATCTGTAGATTTCCAAGAGGAACAACAGAGGATCAAGAGTCCTGATAGACAGGATCCAACCTTAACGTCTCTTATGACGATGAAGTGATTATCCAGGACTATACAATGTTTTGATGCAGGTATTCTGTGACTACCTCCTGCTGTACCCGGCCTGTGCAGGGGGTCAAGAACCCCGAACTACCTTCCTGCTCACAGTTATATTAATGACCAACCAGCCACAGACACAATCACCTTCATGATACTGTGGTGCTGAAGTTCAGCAAAAGAGCCGACGTGGAAGGAAAAGGATTGTAATTTATTATCTGTAAAACATTAAATTGCATAAAATCATTTCAAATATTCTAAAAATAAAAGACAATATTTGACATAAATGTCTGGGTCTGTATCCTGGGGATTGTATGACACAATCATTACTAAGGGGAAATATTAATGATGTTTAATAGACACAGAAGCAAGAATCAAGAACTGGAACCCCAACCCCGACTGTACCCCGGTATAGAAGATCAATAGAAGGCGCCGGCTAAGAGAGAGGGTAATGATCGCCATATAAATCCAACAGCACAATAATAAGTATCAATGTGTCTAGACGACCTCCAGGAGCAGGATCCAGAGGGGCCCTCCAGGATTATAAGGTTCTATGGCTGTTACTTTTGGGGTTCACAGATTATATACCTGCTCCCCCTTTGGGGATTTTTGATGAGTGTCTTGTAAGTGACCTTACCAGGACGTCTTCACTATGGGAAGATACAACAATCAGAACCTTTTTTGAAGCAAACAATGGACTGGGACTGAATTTGTGGATTCAACATGAAAATATGCAACACTTCCCACTGATTGGATTTGCAATTCTGCATAATATATGGACTAATTATGATTTTACCACGGCTCATGTGTGTCCTTGAGTTTAATATCTGATGGAGGTACTATGTAATATCCGGGCTCTCCTCGTTGGTGCACTTCCCTGGGGTCCAGTAGCCCCCCGTCTCATTCCAGCACTAGTCCTCTCTGTGTCTCATCCTGGGAGCCCTAGAGACGCAGTGATGGCTGCTGTCAGGTGGGCAGGTTTAGCTGCTGGTTTCTGGGGTAATGTGATGCCGCAGGTCACGTGATCAGGGAAGGGCGCGCTGAGCCCACCCTGCGGTGATGCAGGACGGAGCTCGCGCATCATTTCCGGTCACGCAGCCCAGCCCAGAACGTCACTTCCGGTCCACGGCAATGAAGCCATTTCCAGCCTCATATAACAGGAGGGCAGGCAGCATCTACTTAGCCCCAGTGGCATAACTAGAGTCCAAGGGCCCGGTGTGAAATTTGGACCTGGCCCCCCTTCCCCCGCGGAGCACATTGGTCAGATGTTCGGGCCCCATGTAATGTTCTAAATCCTATACAGCTTCACAAGTTGACCCCTCTCCCCTTCATTATGTATTAATGTCCCTTATCCTGCTATATATGGTCCTTCTCCTGGAATATGCCCTTATTCTGGTATATATGGTCCTCTATTATAGTATAACGCAGCCTTGTAGCCCTCCATATAATATAATGCAGTCTCATAGCCCCAGATAATATAATGCTGCCCTCATAGCCCTCCAATAAATATAATGCAGTGTCATAGCCCTACAATAATATAAAGTTGCATCATTGCCTCCAGATAATATAATGCAGCCTCATAGCTCTCCAGATAAATAATGCAGCCTCACAGCCCCCAGATAATATAATGCAGCATCACAGCCCTCCAGATAATATAATGCAGCGTCACAGGCTCCAATAATATAATGTAGCGTCATAGCCTTCATATAATATAATGCAGCCTCATAGCTCTCCAGATAATATAATGCAGCTCATAGCTCTCCAGATAATATAATGCAGCTCACAGCCCCCAGATAATATAATGCACGTCACGCCCTCCAGATAATATAATGTAGCTCACAGCCCTCCAGATAATATAATGCAGCTCAAGCCCTCCAGATAATATAATACAGCGTGCAAGCCCTCAATAATATAATGTAGGTCACAGCCCTCCAAAAATATAATGTAGGTCACAGCCTCCATATAATATATGCAGCTCAAGCCTTCAGATAATATAATGCAGCCTCATAGCCTCCAGATAATATAATGCAGTCTCATAGCCCCCCAGATAATATAATGTTGCCTCATAGCCCTCCATATAATATAATGCAGTCTCATAGCTCTACAGATAATATAATGCAGCATCATAGCCTTACAGATAATATAATGCAGCCTCATAGCTCTCCAGATAATATAATGCAGCCTCATAGCTCTCCAGATAATATAATGCAGCATCATAGCCTTCCAGATAATATAATGCAGCTTCATAGCTCTCCAGATAATATAATGCAGCCTCATAGCCCCCCAGATAATATAATGCAGCATCACAGCCCTCCAGATAATATAATGCAGCCTCATAGCCCCCCAGATAATATAATGCAGCATCACAGCCCTCCAGATAATATAATACAGCGTCACAGCCCTCCAGATAATATAATGTAGCGTCACAGCCCTCCAAATAATATAATGTAGCGTCACAGCCCTCCAGATAATATAATGCAGCCTCATAGCTCTCCAGATAATATAATGCAGCCTCATAGCTCTCCAGATAATATAATGCAGCCTCATAGCCCCCCAGATAATATAATGCAACATCACAGCCCTTCATATAATATAATGCAGCCTCATAGCTCTCCAGATAATATAATGCAGCCTCATAGCTCTCCAGATAATATAATGACACGTCACAGCCCTCCAAATAATATAATGTAGCGTCACAGCCCTTCATATAATATAATGCAGCCTCATAGCTCTCCAGATAATATAATGCAGCCTCATAGCTCTCCAAATAATATAATGCAGCGTCACAGCCCTCCAGATAATATAATGCAGCGTCACCGCCCTCCAGATAATATAATGTAGTGTCACAGCCCTCCAGATAATATAATGTAGCGTCACAGCCCTCCAGATAATATAATGCAGCCTCATAGCCCTCCAGATAATATAATGCAGCGTTGCAGCCCTTCATATAATATAATGTAGCGTCACAGCCCTTCAGAGAATATAATGCAGCGTCACAGTCCTTCATATAATATAATGCAGCATCACAGCCCTTCATATAATATAATGCAGCCTCATAGCCCTCTAGATAATATAATGCGGCATCACAGCCCTCCAGATAATAAAATGCAGCATCACAGCCCTTCATATCATATAATGCAGCATCACAGCCCTTCATATACTATAACACAATAATGCAGCCTCATAGCCCTCCTTATAGCATACATCCTCCCCACAGACACACTGCCCCCTGTACAACCTTCCTCACTCACGCAGTCACACTGTCCTCTGAACATGCCCTCCTCCCACACATACAGACACACTGCCCACTGAACAGCCCCCCACACCCAGTCCTACTGCCCCTGTACAGCCCAAAACACACTGTCAAACACAGTCACGCACACACACAATAGTACAGACACACACAGTCACATAAAGTCAAACACACGGTCACACATACACTGTCAAACACAGTCACACACAATCATGTACTCACAGACACAGTCTCACACACACGGTCACACACACACTGTCAAACACACAGTGCTTTTTAATAGGCTGAAGGCATTAGTAGGGTATGGTGCTTTCCAATAGGATGAAGGTATTAGTGGGTGTGGTGCTTTCCAATAGGCTGAAGGTATTAGTAGGGTGTGGTGCTTTCCAATAGGATGAAGGTATTAGTAGGGTGTGGTGCTTTCCAATAGGCTGAAGGTATTAGTAGGGTGTGGTGCTTTCCAATATGATGAAGGTATTAGTAGGGTGTGGTGCTTTCCAATAGGCTGAATGTATTAGTAGAGTGTGGTGCTTTCCAATAGGCTGAAGGTATTAGTAGGGTGTGATGCTTTCCAATAGGCTGAAGGTATTAGTAGGGTGTGGTGCTTTCCAATATGATGAAGGTATTAGTAGAGTGTGGTGCTTTCCAATAGGCTGAAGGTATTAGTAGGGTGTGGTGCTTTCCAATTTGATGAAGGTATTAGTAGGGTGTGGTGCTTTCCAATAGGCTAAAGGTATTAGTAGGGTGTGGTGCTTTCCAATAGGCTGAAGGTATTAGTAGGGTGTGGTGCTTTCCAATAGACTGAAGGTATTAGTAGGATGTGGTGCTTTCCAATAGGCTGAAGGTATTAGTAGAGTGTGGTGTAGGGATGGGCGAATCTACTCGCTAGGACTCGTTACTCGGCGAGTAGTAAGGGACTCGCAGGACTCGGTACTCTGCAAGTTTCCCAGTGATTACTCGCACGAGTCCAATGCAAATCAATATCAATCCTAGTTTTGTCAGAAACGCTGACAAAACTAGGATTGCCATTGTTTGCATTAGACTCGGCTACTGTGCCAGTGATAGCAGGGAAACTCGCAAAGTAACTGCTGTTTCTTTGCGAGCCGAGTCCAGCTGTCTTCTCTATGCAGCTCCAGGGTCCTAGAGCCCGCCTGCTCACAGACATGATGTAGCAGTGCTGAGATTGTTCTCAGTCTGCTCATTCCCTGTGCATAGACATCTATATCTATGCACAGGGATGAGCAGAGAGGACATCGCGTTTTGGACTGCGTCGGACGGAAGAGGATTTTTTTAATTAAAGATGGAGTCCCTAATGGCTTTTTTTTTTATTTCAAATAAAATATTTTCTCTGTGTTGTGTTTTTTTAACCCTTTATTGGAGATTCTTAGTGGCTGGGTCAAACGTGGCCTGACATTAAGAATCTCGGGCTTAATACCAGCTTGTATAACAAAGCTGGTATTAACCCCTTTATTACCCAGCGTGCCACCGCCACCAGGGCCGCTGGAAGAGCGGGGTTCAGCGCCAGAGGATGGCGCTTCAATGAACGCGCCATCTTCTGGGGCGGCTGCGGGCTGCAATTTGCAGCGGGGGGTGCCCAGAAAGCTTGGGCATCCCTGCGCTGCGGATTCCAGCCCCCAGCTGCTTAGCTGTACCTGGCTAGACATAGAAATTGCGCTGAGCCCCACGCATTTTTTTTTATTATTTAATGAATTTCAGAGTCAGAGGCTCAGAGTCAGAGTCTCGGAGTCGGAGTCTCCTCAGAGTCGGAGTCTCAGAGTCGGAGTCGCCTCAGAGTCGGAGTCGCCTCAGAGTTGGAGTCGCCTCGGAGTCGGAGTCGTCTCGGAGTCGGAGTCGTCTCGGAGTCGGAGTCGGAGTCGTCTCGGAGTCGTCTCGGAGTCGAGTCGGAGTCGGAGTCGTCTCGGAGTCGAGTCGGAGTCGTCTCGGAGTCAGAGTCGGAGTCGTCTCGGAGTCGGAGTCGTCTCGGAGTCGGAGTCGTCTCGGAGTCGGAGTCGGAGTCGTCTCGGAGTCGGAGTCGTCTCGGAGTCGGAGTCGGAGTCGTCTCGGAGTCGGAGTCGTCTCGGAGTTGGAGTCGTCTCGGAGTCGAAGTCGGAGTCGGAGTCGTCTCGGAGTCGGAGTCGTCTCGGAGTCGGAGTCGTCTTGGAGTCGGAGTCATCTCGGAGTCGGAGTCGTCTCGGAGTCGGAGTCGTCTCGGAGTTGGAGTCGGAGTCGTCTGGGAGTCGGAGTCATCTCGGAGTCGGAGTTGTCTCAGAGTCGAGTCGGAGTCGGAGTCGTCTCGGAGTCGGAGTCGTCTCGGAGTCAAAAAAATGCGTGGGGCTCCGCGCAATTTCTATGTCTAGCCAGGTACAGCTAAGCAGCTGGGGGCTGGAATCTGCAGCGCAGGGATGCCCAAGCTTTCTGGGCACCCCCCGCTGCAAATTGCAGCCCGCAGCCGCCCCAGAAGATGGCGCGTTCATTGAAGCGCCATCCTCTGGCGCTGAACCCCGCTCTTCCAGCGGCCCTGGTAGCGGTGGCACGCTGGGTAATAGAGGTTAGGGCCAGCTTTGTATTATCAGCTGTCCCTAAGCCCGAAATTTATGGCGGTCACGCCAATATTAGACATGACCGCCATGAATTTCTATTAAATTGTTTTAAAAAAAACACAACACAGAGAAATTTTTTTATTAGAAATAAAAAAAAAAGCCATTAGGGACTCCATCTTTAATTAAAAAAATCCTCTTCCGTCCGACGCAGTCCAAAACGCGATGTCCTCTCTGCTACATCCCCTGTGTATAGATATAGATGTCTATGCACAGGGAATGAGCAGACTGAGAACAATCTCAGCTCTGCTACATCATCTCTGTGCACAGACATTCATGTCTGTACACAGGGAATGAGCAGACTGAGAACAATCTCAGCACTGCTACATCAGGCAGCAGGCGGGCTCTAGGACCCTGGAGCTGCACAGAGCAGACAGGACTCTTCTCTTATCTGTGCGAGTTTCCCAGCGATTACTTACAAAGTAAACGAGTCCAATGCAAATAAATGACAAAACTAGGATTGCTTCAGGCTGAAGCTTCCGAGACACATCTGCGAGTTGTAAATCTCACACTACTCGCTATTACTCGCTTCCCCATTCATTAACATTGGACTCGCTAGACAACGAGTAGCGAGTCCTGGGCTCGGACTCGCTAGAGTCAAGCGATTCCGAGTAATTTAGGATTCGCCCATCACTAGTGTGGTGCTTTCCAATAGGCTGAAGGTATTAGTAGGGTGTGGTGCTTTCCAATAGGCTGAAGGTACTAGTAGGGTGTGGTGCTTTCCAATAGGCTGAAGGTATTAGTAGGGTGTGATGCTTTCCAATAGGCTGAAGGTATTAGTAGGGTGTGGTGCTTTCCAATAGACTGAAGGTATTAGTAGGGTGTGGTGTTTCCAATAGGTGTAAATCATTTCAGCTGGACAGCACACTCCTCCACTATTTAGACTGAGGTACAGCAGGTAACAGTCACTCTAATAGTGGATGATCGAAGTCCGCACTGATCAGAGATTCTGGTTCTGACTTCTCGATCACCAGTGCCACCTACTGGGTGAATACGGCAGTGCCCGGTGACAGAAGCAGATGTTGCAGGAGCGGGCTCTGTTGGGGATGTGACACTAAGTGATTAGACAGCGAAGAACTCCATCTATGAGTTTTGGGAGAAAATCAGACCTCTCACTTAGTCCCTTTCTTCTCCATGGCTTTCACCACCACTAAATTAATATATTATAATAATTGTCTTGTTTTGCTTTTGAACACACGTGTAATAGCCGGGGCGACGTGTAATCCGTTTTATAGTATTAAAGGAATCCGGGCCATTGCTAATAATTGAGTGCATGGGACATGTAGCAGGCGGCGCGCCGAATAGCAAAGGGGAGTTAATCGTTTAACCTTACATCACTGAACACAAGAAAGCCCTTTGAAGATTAAGAAACAATGATTACTATTTGCATAATTTATTCATGACATGTAAATGAGGGAGCGGCACAGTTCACAGAGAGCTTCCACATAGAGAGCCGCCATAAGAACAGATGAGAGGATGAGCGCCCTACTGCTACTGCAAGGAGTCAGGATCCATTATTACCTCCCAGTCCAGATCCCATAGTGACAGACCCTGACCGGGACTCAGGGCAAAGAGTCAGTCCATGGAAGATCCCCATGGGAAGCATGACCCTCTGTAGGACAGACATTCTCCTCAGCCCCGTATGGTACCTGTCATCATCTTAAAGTCTGTGCAACCCAAAGGATGGTATAGAAGCCAACCATGACCCACCGTGGGGTATCTCTTTAGCCCCCATGTGGCATCTGTCATCATCCTAAAGTCTATGCAACCCAACAGAAGGTATAGAAGCCAACCATGACCCACCATGGGGTATCTCTTCAGCCCCGTATGGCACCCTTCATCATCTTAAAGTCTATGCAACCCAACGGAAGGTATAGAAGCCAACCATGACCCACCATGGGGTATCTCTTCAGCCCCCATATGGCATCTGTCATCATCCTAAGTCAATGCAACCCAAGTAAGGAATAGAGGTCAACAATGGAGCACAGGAAGCATCTCCTCATCCTCTATATGGCGTCTGTCATCATCCTAAGTCAATGCAACCCAACGGAAGGTATAGAAGCCAACCATGACACACCATGGGGTATCTCTTCAGCCCCGTATGGCACCCTTCATCATCCTAAAGTCTATGCAACCCAAAGGAAGGGTTAAGAGCCAACCATGGAGCACAGGAAGCATATCCTCAGCCCCATATGGCATCTATCATCATCCTAAAGTCTATGCAACCCAAAGGAAGGTATAGAAGCCAACCATGACCCACCATGGGGTATCTCTTCAGCCCCCATATGGCATCTGTCATCATCCTAAAGTCTATGCAACCCAAGGAAGGAATAGAGGTCAACAATGGAGCACAGGAAGCATCTCCTCAGCCCCTATATGGCATCTGTCATCATCTTAAAGTCTATGCAACCCAAAGGAAGGTATAGAAGCCAACCATGACCCACCATGGGGTATCTCCTCAGCCCCCATATGGCATCTGTCATCATCCTAAAGTCTATGCAACCCAAAGGAAGGGTTAAGAGCCAACAATGGGGCACCAGCGAGCATCTCCTCACTCAGCCCCTATATGGCATCTGTCATCATCTTAAAGTCTATACAACCCAACGGAAGGTATAGAAGCCAACCATGACCCACCATGGGGTATCTCTTCAGCCCCCATATGGCATCTGTCATCATCCTAAGTCAATGCAACCCAAGGAAGGAATAGAGGTCAACCATGGAGCACAGGAAGCATCTCCTCATTCCCTACATGGCGTCTGTCATCATCCTAAAGTCTATGCAACCCAACGGAAGGTATAGAAGCCAACCATGACACACCGTGGGGTATCTCTTCAGCCCCGTATGGCATCTGTCATCATCCTAAGTCAATGCAACCCAACGGAAGGGTTAAGAGCCAACCATGGAGCACAGGAAGCGTCTCCTCTGCCCCATATGGCATCTATCATCATCTTAAAGTCTATGCAACCCAAAGGAAAGTATAGAAGCCAACCATGACCCACCATGGGGTATCTCTTCAGCCCCGTATGGCACCCTTCATCATCTTAAAGTCTATGCAACCCAACGGAAGGTATAGAAGCCAACCATGACACACCATGGGGTATCTCCTCAGCCCCCATATGGCATCTGTCATCATCCTAAGTCAATGCAACCCAACGGAAGGTATAGAAGCCAACCATGACCCACCATGGGGTATCTCCTCAGCCCCCATATGGCATCTGTCATCATCCTAAAGTCTATGCAACCCAAAGGAAGGTATAAGAGCCAACCATGGAGCACACGAAGCATCTCCTCAGCCCCCATATGGCATCTATCATCATCTTAAAGTCTATGCAACCCAACGGAAGGTATAGAAGCCAACCATGACCCACCATGGGGTATCTCCTCAGCCCCCATATGGCATCTGTCATCATCCTAAGTCAATGCAACCCAAGGAAGGAATAGAGGTCAACAATGGAGCACAGGAAGCATCTCCTCAGCCCCTATATGGCACCCTTCATCATCCTAAAGTCTATACAACCCAAAGGAAGGGTTAAGAGCCAACAATGGGGCACCAGCGAGCATCTCCTCACTCAGCCCCTATATGGCATCTGTCATCATCTTAAAGTCTATACAACCCAACGGAAGGTATAGAAGCCAACAATGGAGCACAGGAAGCATCTCCTCAGCCCCTATATGGCACCCTTCATCATCCTAAAGTCTATGCAACCCAAAGGAAGGGATAATAGCCGACAATGGAGCACCAGGGAGCATCTTTTCAACCCCTATATTGCATCTGTCATCATCCTAAGCCAATGCAACCCAAGGAAAGAATGGAGGCCAACCATGAAGCAAAAGGGAGCATCTCCTCAGCCCCCATATGGCACCCTTCATCATCTTAAAGTCTATGCAACCCAAAGGAAGCTATAGAAGCCAACCATGATACACCATGGGGTATCTCTTCAGCCCCCATATGGCATCTGTCATCATCTTAAAGTCTATGCAACCCAAAGGAAGGGATAAGAGCCAACCATGGAGCACCAGGGAGTATCTCCTCTGCCCCCATATGGTACCCTTCATCATCTTAAAGTCTACTCAATCCAAAGGAAGGCATAGAAGCCAACCATGGAGGACCAGGGAGCATCTTTTCAACTCCAATAAAGTAGCCATTTTTACTACTCTAAACGCCATGAAACCCACAGGATGAGTGAGAGGTCAACAAAGGAGAACCAGGAGGTGTTTTCTTAGCCCCCACATGGCAGTTCTTCTTCACCCGTCTAAAGTTCATGTAACCCACAAATGATAGAATGGAGGTGAACCATGGTGCGTCACGAGAAGTCTTCTCAGACCTATAGGGCAGCCGATTGTTTTAGCCAAAAGTTCATGTGATCCAAAGTAAAGACTAGAAGGCAAATATGTAGCACAAGGAAGGGCAGACCTTTTTCACCAGTCTGAATTTCATGCAGCCCAAAGGAAGGGATAGAAGTCAAGCATGGCGCACCAGGGAGCATCTCCTCAGACGTCATACGGCATCCTTCATGATCCTACGTCAATATGTGAAGCCCACTGGGACGGGGTACTCGGTACCAGACCGGGGTATCACGGGGGTCCGGACCGTATCCCGAGCCCACAAGTAAAACGGGTTATTTACAGGGATTTGTCGTGACGCCACCCACGGGTTGTGGTCAATGGGGGACCACCGCTGCTGCTGTCTGCTGCCAGGAGGATGGATGGAGCTGCAGCCGGATGGATGAGCCCGCCGTGGGTCGGGGCAGATCCTGACAGGATGAAATATACAGTTCAATGTGCAGGGAATCACACACGGGAGACTGAAGCAGGGTTCACCGGGTTTTACTAGTCAGTTCTTCCACAGTTCAAACAGTTTACAGTGCAGGTCTGTTACACAGATAACTCCGGACAGTCACTGATCCCTCTGCAGACAGGTTTCCCTCCTGAGACCTTTAACTTTCTCGGTTCCTTCCAGGCTTTCTCTACTAGTCTCCTTCCTAGTGCGCTGTCTGGTGGCAACTCGGTCCCTTCTGTGTGGCTTCCCCCTATGTGTGCGAGTGGCAAGCCGGGTCCTATTTGTTGCTGTACCTCCTGCACGGTGTGGTGGGAGTCCAGACTTGAAATCTGAACCCCCCGTCGGTATGAGTCAACTTTAATCCATGTCAACTGGCTGCAAGTGTGATGTAGTTATTGCCAACACCTGTTAGGTGCCACAGGTAAGTTACAGGTGCTGTTAATTACACTAATTACAGAAGCATCACATGATTTTTCTAAGGGTTCCAATACTTTTGGCCACAACTGTATGATACATGATATATGACATATGATTCATGTACATGTTGGTGGCGGAGTTCATTGATTTATCTCTCCTTTTCCTCCGCAGCCTGAGGACGTCCATGTGATATAATTACTCCGATGTGTTGTGTTCATCAGGGGTTTCCTAAGGATCAATTAAAACATAAATAGTAAATGAATGATGTCCTGGTTTCAGGTAAAGGCTGAAGATCAATGTTCTCTCTAGCGGCATCAATGAGAAATAATAATCAGTGTAACGTGTTATCTGCGGCCCCTCGTGACGGCACTGGGGTGTGGAGAAGTCCCAGATACATCGGATCAGGACCTTCTGCTTCTCTTGTAGGTTTGTGCCTGCTCGTCCCTCATAACCTCCCTCTCCCACATCACTGAAGGAGAACTACCTCATCTCCTCCCCAACCTCACCCCCTGTGCACTGGACCCCATCCTCTCACCTCCTCTCCAGATTGCACCTCACCACCTGTGCACTGGACCCCATCCTCTCACCTCCTCTCCAGATCGCACCTCACCCCCTGTGCACTGGACCCCATCCTCTCACCTCCTCTCCAGATCACACCTCACCACCAGTGCACTGGTCCCCATCCTCTCACCTCCTCTCCAGATTGCACCTCACCACCTGTGCACTGGACCCCATCCTCTCACCTCCTCTCCAGATCGCACCTCACCCCCTGTGCACTGGACCCCATCCTCTCACCTCCTCTCCAGATTGCACCTCACCACCTGTGCACTGGACCGCATCCTCTCACCTCCTCTCCAGATCGCACCTCACCACCTGTGCACTGGACCCCATCCTCTCCCCTCCTCTCCAGATCGCACCTCACCACCTGTGCACTGGACCCCATCCTCTCACCTCCTCTCCAGATCACACCTCACCCCCTGTGCACTGGACCCCATCCTCTCACCTCCTCTCCAGATCGCACCTCACCCCCTGTGCACTGGACCCCATCCTCTCCCCTCCTCTCCAGATCGCACCTCACCACCTGTGCACTGGACCCCATCCTCTCACCTCCTCTCCAGATCGCACCTCACCACCTGTGCACTGGACCCCATCCTCTCACCTCCTCTCCAGATCGCACCTCACCACCTGTGCACTGGACCCCATCCTCTCACCTGCTCTCCAGATCGCACCTCACCACCTGTGCACTGGACCCCATCCTCTCACCTCCTCTCCAGATCGCACCTCACCCCCTGTGCACTGGACCCCATCCTCTCCCTCCTCTCCAGATCGCACCTCACCACCTGTGCACTGGACCCCATCCTCTCACCTCCTCTCCAGATCGCACCTCACCACCTGTGCACTGGACCCCATCCTCTCACCTGCTCTCCAGATCGCACCTCACCACCTGTGCACTGGACCCCATCCTCTCACCTCCTCTCCAGATCGCACCTCACCACCTGTGCACTGGACCCCATCCTCTCACCTCCTCTCCAGATCGCACCTCACCCCCTGTGCACTGGACCCCATCCTCTCACCTCCTCTCCAGATCGCACCTCACCCCCTGTGCACTGGACCCCATCCTCTCACCTCCTCTCCAGATCGCACCTCACCACCTGTGCACTGGAACCCATCCTCTCACCTCCTCTCCAGATCGCACCTCACCACCTGTGCACTGGACCCCATCCTCTCACCTCCTCTCCAGATCGCACCTCACCACCTGTGCACTGGACCCCATCCTCTCACCTCCTCTCCAGATCGCACCTCACCACCTGTGCACTGGACCCCATCCTCTCACCTCCTCTCCAGATCGCACCTCATCACCTGTGCACTGGACCCCATCCTCTCACCTCCTCTCCAGATCGCACCTCACCACCTGTGCCCTGGACCCCATCCTCTTACCTCCTCTCCAGATCGCACCTCACCACCTGTGCACTGGACCCCATCCTCTCACCTCCTCTCCAGATCGCACCTCACCACCTGTGCACTGGACCCCATCCTCTCACCTCCTCTCCAGATCGCACCTCACCACCTGTGCACTGGACCCCATCCTCTCACCTCCTCTCCAGATCGCACCTCACCCCCTGTGCACTGGACCCCATCCTCTCACCTCCTCTCCAGATCGCACCTCACCACCTGTGCACTGGACCCCATCCTCTCACCTCCTCTCCAGATCGCACCTCACCACCTGTGCACTGGACCCCATCCTCTCACCTCCTCTCCAGATCACACCTCACCCCCTGTGCACTGGACCCCATCCTCTCACCTCCTCTCCAGATCGCACCTCACCACCTGTGCACGGGACCCCATCCTCTCACTTCCTCTCCAGATCGCACCTCACCACCTGTGCACTGGACCCCATCCTCTCACCTCCTCTCCAACCTCACCACCACCCTCACCCTAACCCACCTCTTCAACCTTCCCCTGACTTCTGGCACATTCCTCTCTGCTTTTAAACATGCCACCATCACATCCATTCTCAAAAAGCCAAACCTTGACCAGACTGCTGCGCCCGGCTACCGCCCCATATCACTGATCCCGTTTGCTTCCAAACTCCTTGAGTAACATGTCCATGCTCAACTTTCCTCCCACCTCTCATACAAGTCTCTCTTTGACACTCTACAATCCGGCTTCTGCCCCCAACCCTCCACTGAAACTGCCCTGACCAAAATTACTAATGACTCACGGCCAAAGCTACAGACAGTTCTCCATCCTCCTCCTTCTGGACCCGTCCTCTACATTCAATCACTGTCTCCTATTACAGATCCTCTCTTCCATTGGTATCACTGACCTTGTCCTCTCCTGATCTCCTCCTACCTTTCCAACTGCACATTTAGTGTCTCCTACACGACCTTCTCGCCCCGTCCCCTCTCTGTTGGGGTCCCTCAAGGCTTTGTCCTGGGGCCCCTCATTTTTTCAATTGGTCTGGGGACAGCTCATACAGTCTAAAGAGAGATAAAACCAACTCCCCGCAGCCGCCTCACCACCACCGGAGCTGGTGCACCCCTGACCTCCTGTCTCCTCCCCATTATCCTGTAGAATGTAAGCCCCCAGGGCAGGGTCCTCTCCCCTCTGTACCGGTCTATCACTGTTATATTGTTCACTGTAATGTACATCTGTATTTTGTATGTAACCCCTTCACCTACACAGCACCATGGAATTAATGATGCTAATGAAACAGCAAGTCCCTGATGTTACATAATGACCCAGGACTCTGTGCTTCATGGTTCGCTTCTCTGTCCACTGAGACACAGCAGATACACCTTTCCTCTGGGTCTTTCATATTTGTTATATTTGCTTTCATTTTTAGGTTAACAGGTGTCTTCATTTACTCATTTGTCTGTTCTGTCACCTTTCGGGTGCAGCTTTAAGTACTTTCCCCATGCTGGTATTTCCTGTTGGTGATATTCTCATTTGTCTGTCCAGTCATGTTTCAGGTGCAGCTATAAATACCTTCCCCCTGCTGGTAATTCCTAATGGTGACATTCTCACTTGTCTGTCCTGTTATACTTTGGGAGTGGTTATATATACCTTCCCTCTGCTCATATTTCTTGCTGGCGATATTCTCATTTGTCTGTGCTGTCCTGTTTCAGGTGCAGCTATAAATACCTTCCCCCTGCTGGTATTTCCTGCTGGTGATATTCTCATTTGTCTGTCCAGTTATGTTTTGGGTGCGACTATATATACCTTTCCCCTGCTGGTGTGTGGTGCTAAGATGTTAATGGTTATCAGAAAGCCATATTGGTAACTTAGCTTTAAAGGGAACCTATCACCTAGATTTAAGCCCCTACACTATCACTATCTGTCCCTTCACCTTCCTAGCTGCTCCCTATCTATCCCTCGCTGATCTATAGGGGCCCTATAAAAGATTAGAAAAATAACTTTTAACTTACAGCAGTCCCTGAGGCTGGGGACTGGAAAGGCGGCCCAGGCTCCATTCTGCCCTCCTTGATCCGGCAGTGCACGCCCCGCTGGGTGACATTATTCTTTATTCCTCGCCACCCCTCTATTTGGAATCTCCCGCCCTCTGTCACATAGTATGCACTGGCCGCCACTTCCCATCCGGCCCTAGTGCATTATGGGCTTGATCACGTGATCAGCCCCGGCTCCGCGCATGCGCAATGCGCTTATTGAAGCCGGGCTGATCACATGATCGGCCCCATAATGCACTGCGCCAGATGTGAAGTGGCGGCCAGTGCATACTATGTGACAGAGGGCGGGAGATTCCAAATAGAGGGGCGGCGAGGAATAAAGAATAATGTCACCCAGAGGGCGTGCACTGCCGGATCTAGGAGGGCAGAATGGAGCCTGGGCCGCCTTTCCAGTCCCCAGCCTCAGGGACTGCTGTAAGTTAAAAGTTATTTTTCTAATCTTTTATAGGGCCCCTATAGATCAGCAAGGGATAGATAGGGAGCAGCTAGGAAGGTGAAGGGACAGATAGTGATAGTGTAGGGGCTTAGATCTAGGTAACACTTTCCCTTTAAAGATGCCTTTAATAGTATAATTCAGATTAGGCTGAATTATTCTGTAAACTGGGGATTGTATAGCTCTTTTGAGAACATTGTATCACCCAGTACCACATAACTCTCTTATCACTGCTTAGTGGGAATGATGTATGCTTACACTGCCACATAGTTTTGTTAGCCGTGTGTTGAGAACATGCTGTGATTATAGATTGGGAAACACCTGGAGCCAGGGGCGTTTGGCATTTTTTTATCCCGTGAGTTATTTGTCCAATGTTAATTAATCTCTGCTGGGATGGCCACTCGTACAAGGAAAAACTGCATTGGACAAATAGAGATTGTTACAGTTTATGTAACATTTGGTTATAAAATCTAAGCTGTGGAAGACCTGAGCTAAGGCCGAAGCCTGCTGACCTGAGGACTAAGGAGACGCCCTGTGGATATCCCAGGAGTTTCTCTGTCTTCGCCGTTCTGCTTCTCACAGCTGATGTTCCCAGACAGATGATGTGCTGCTCCTGGTGAACATTTCCCTGTATAGTGTGCACTGTAAGTACTAGTCTTAACCTTTGTGATTTATATTATGCAAAAGTGTATACAATATCACACTATTTCCTATTTTCTCTAATAATTTAATCATTTCTGTCATCATTTAATTGTTATAATAAAAATGAATCGCCTTCTCTAAAGCCGTATCTGAGCCCTTTAATTGCTTGGCAAAACATGGTGATATTCTCATTTGTCTGTCCATTCATGTTTTGGATGCGGCTATATATACCTTCCCCCTATTGGTGATATTCTCATTTCTCTGTCCATTCATGTTTTGGGTGCGGCTATATATACCTTCTCCCTATTGGTGATATTCTCATTTGTCTGTCCATTCATGTTTTGGGTGCGGCTGTATATACCTTCCCCCTATTGGTGATATTCTCATCTGTCTGTCCATTCATGTTTTGGGTGCGGCTGTACATGCCTTCCCCCATTGGTGATATTCTCATTTGTCTGACAATTCATGTTTTGGGTGCGGCTGTATATACCTTCCCCCTATTGGTGATATTCTCATTTGTCTGTCCATTCATGTTTTGGGTGCGGCTATATATACCTTCTCCCTATTGGTGATAGTCTCATTTGTCTGTCCATTCATGTGTTGGATGCAGCTATATATACCTTCTCCCTATTGGTGATAGTCTCATTTGTCTGTCCATTCATGTTTTGGGTGCGACTGTATATACCTTCTCCCTATTGATGATATTCTCATTTGTCTGTCCATTCATGTTTTGGGTGCGGCTATATATACCTTCTCCCTATTGGTGATATTCTCATTTGTCTGTCCATTCATGTTTTGGGTGCGGCTATATATACCTTCTCCCTATTGGTGATATTCTCATTTGTCTGTCCATTCATGTTTTGGGTGCGGCTATATATACCTTCCCCCTATTGGTGATATTCTCATTTGTCTGTCCATTCATGTTTTGGGTGCGGCTATGTATACCTTCCCCCTATTGGTGATACTCTCACTTGGATGTCCAGCCATACTGCCGTTGCTTTATGCCGGTCAGTGACAGATCTGCTGGGGTTATCTCTGCTGTTTTTGCTTTCTCACCCTGCACCCCTCTTCTGTTTGTTAGTAGGAAGCTTTGGAGATATAAAATTTTACCTAAATTATGACATAATCTTATTCAAGGCAACAAAGGGCGAACCTGGCTCCCCACATGGCTCCTCTTCACTCCTATGGTGGTTTCCATTATAAGTGCAAACTATAATGCAGATCCTTGATCCATCGGTCGGCCGTGACCTACAACAGAATCTGTCAGGATCCACCAAGATTTATCACCTCTTTATTCACAATTTCTGGATCTTTATGGTTGAACAGATCTTCCATGGTTCTCACCAAATGTGTGTAATGGGGTGTAAGATGGACGTTGGTGGCACCATATAGAGTGTAGAAGTTCTGACCTGTGTTACTGTCCTGTCCGGTCACTAGACGCTCTTCTGCACCCATGTGATGATCTTCCCAGGCTTATACAGCACACCCGGGCCTTTGTATTAAGACTTCAGTGTTCCTGGGATTTCTAGTTTGTTTGTACATGCAGCCTGCCTGCAGTCTCTAGGACGTCTGTCTGTGTATTTACGAATTCCACTTTCACAGTTACCTACCTGCCTGCAGTTTCCAGGATCTCTTCTATGTATTCAGACTTTCTATTTTCTCCGGAGTTCTGTCTGCTACCTGTCCTCATCCTCTATGTCCCCTTCTACCTGCCTGCAGTTTCCAGAATCTCTTCCTGGCTGTCTGTGGCTTCTATGGTATTAAGACTTTCTAGTTACTACAGAGTTTTGTCTGCTACCTGTCTGTGATTTTTAGGATGTCTTCCTGGCTGTCTGCACCTTCCAGTTCCACAGTTACCTACCTACCGGTAGTTTCCAGTATTGCACAACCTGCCTTCAGTTTCCATGACTCCTTCCTGGCTTTCTGTGGCTTCTATTTCCACAATTACTTACCTACCTGTGGCTTTCAGCATTGCTACCTACTTGCCTGCGGTTTCCACTTTCGCATAACCTGCCTGTGTTTTCCAGAATGTCTTACTGGCTGTCTGCAGCTTCCAGTCTTCAGCTACCTACCTGCCTGAAGTTTCCAGGACATCTCTTGTCATGCTGCTGCTTCAAGTTCAACAGATAACTACCTGCCTGCGGTTTTCAGGATCTCTTCCTGGCTGCTTGCGGCTTCTATAGCATTTAGACTTTCTATTTTCTCCGGAGTTCTGTCTACTACCTGTCCCCCATCTTCTAGCACCCCTTCTACCTATCTTCCTAGCTGTGTGCAGCTTTCATGCTATTAAGATTTCGTAGTTACTATATAGATTTGTCTGCTACCTGCCTGAGGTTTCAAGGACATCTCTTGTCATGCTGCGGCTTCGAGCTCCACAGTTAATTAACTGCCTGCATTTTCCAGGACCTCTTTCTGGCTGTCTGCGGCTTCCAGTTCTTCGGCTTCCTACCTGGCTGCGGTTTCCGGTATCACAACTACCTGTGTTCTCGAGCATATCTCCTGACTGCCTATGGTTTCCAGTATCTCAGCTGTCTGCCTGCAGTCTCCAGTTCCTCTGTTGCGCTGATGCCTGTGCCCACCCAACCTTGGGATAAGAGGATCTACCTCTCCTTACTGGATGACCTAGATCTTCCAGAAACAGACGGATCTCCTCTTTACATGTAGTGGTGATTAGCGTCGGCCATTACTGGGAAACGCTCCGTAATTCTCCTACAATTAATTTAGACGTTCACATTAGGACTCTCGTCCCTTTTCATTTTTCGGAGGCGGCTGCCAGCGCCGACTCATTACAGCCGCGCTCCTATCTGCGTTCTGATGACTTTGTTCCCATTATCGGCCTCTGTTATTATTACTTTCTCATCAAGGCGTTCAGTATTAAGTACTGGAGAAAGCAGGAAATCGCTAAAACGTACCCTCGCAAAAGAGGTTCTGCTGCAGTCGGCTAATTAGTGGCGGCTTATCATTGCAATTAATTACTGAGCATTTGCATATCTGATGTGAGCACTTCAAAGTAGAAGCAGAAGGAGTTCAGCTCTGAAGTTACAAGCAACGGTTCCATCGGTGCATTAGCTGTAAACGTCCCGGCGGAGGTTCATGTAGGGTGCGGGGGGGGGGGGGTCCTCCATATTGAATGAGCCGGGGGGGGGGGTCCTCCATATGGAATGAGTCAGGGGGGGATCCTCCATATTGAATGAGCCGGGGGGGTCCTCCATATTGAATGAGCCGGGGGGTCCTCCATATTGAATGAGCTGTGTTATGTTTCTATGTTCTTGACTTCTGTTAGGGTACAATATTTCCCATTTTCCTGCATTGATCCCCCATGATTCTGCTTCCCAGTCCTCACCGTTGAGTCGCCGGGCTTCATGGCCTCATTTCTTCTATGTGACCACTTATGGTCAGACCTGGAGGCGGTTGAGTGTCCTCGGTTGTTGTGTTTGGGGTCATCGTCCTGTGAAATGTCGCCTCGTTTCCTCTTCATCGTCCTGGTAGATGGAGCAGATTATCAGGAACGTCTCGCTACATTTCTCCATTCATCCCTCCTTCAATCGGATTAAGTTTGCCACAAAATCAGCCGCCCACCATGATGTTCCACCTCCGCACTTCACTGGTGTTGGAGTTTTTGGGATGATTTGCCTTTTGGCCTCCAAACATGGTGTATTCTGGCCTCCAAAGAGTTCAGTTTTGGTCTCTGACCAGACTATATTCTCCAGTATCTCACAGACTTGTCCAAATGTTTTGAAGTAAACTTTATACGCTCTTGAACCTGCTTTTTCTTGAATGGAGTCTTGCATAGTGAATGTACACACAGGAGCGTGCATACAGGAGCATACATACAGGATTGTGCATACAGGAGAGTACATACAGGAGTGGGCATACAGGAGCATGCATACAGGAGTGTGCATACAGGAGAGTACATACAGGAGTGGGCATACAGGAGCATGCATACAGGAGTGTGCATACAGGAGCGTGCATACAGGAGCGTACATACAGGAGCGTGCATACAGGAGAGTACATACAGGAGTGGGCATACAGGAGCATGCATACAGGAGTGTGCATACAGGATTGTGCATACAGGAGCATGCATACAGGATTGTGCATACAGAAGAATGCATACAGGAGCATGCATACAGGAGCATGCACTCTGGAGCGTGTATACAGGAGTGTGCACACAGGATTGTGCATACAGGAGCATGCATTCAGGAGTGTGCACACGAGCATGCATACAGGAGTGTGCATACAGGAGCGTGCATACAGGTCATAGAGGGGGAGTGCATTACTTATTGTTTTGTATGGAAACAATTGTACCTGCTGATTCCAGGTCTCTCTCTCGCTCTCCACAGGTGTCCTCGGCTCCTCTGATAATTCTTTTCCCTCCTCTGAGTGATCTCTTGCAGGGATCACTGATCGTTGTCCGTTTATGGTGAAATGATGATCTTTCCACTTCTGAATTATGGCCCCAGTAGATCTCACTAGAGCCTTCAATAGTTTAGAAATTCTCCTGTACCCAATGCCATCAGTATGTTTTACAACAGTAATGTTGTGAAGGTCTTGAGACGTCTCACTGGTTTTACCCATCATGAGATGTTTCTTGTGTGGCTCCTTTATATCAGTCATCAGTTGAACCAGCTGATATTATTCCTTTTGATAGATTTCAGTTGGTGTCAGGACTTTCCAGGGCTTTTTGCTCCTCTCTTTCTACATGTGTTCAATACTTTATTTTATGGACATCTTTGGTGATTTCTTTGCCTGTGTGGATTGGATGGGTTGTTACTGACATCAGGTGTGAAGTTAATGTCATTAATGTCACGTGTTGACTGCTGCAGTCTCTTTAGTTTTAATGGATGTTTATTTCCTATGGCGCATGTGGAGTTTATGTGTAGATGCTGCTGTGTTGCAGTCTATGGGTGAGGCGGCTCTACAGGCACAGGTTAGCTGCTGCTGTTGCTGGATGTGTCAGCTAACGTAGTTGTCTTCTCTGACAGCCTTTAAATATCCTCCTCTTCCACCAGCTGATATCGCTGATAGAGTTTTGCTCTGCTTTGACCATATGAGCTGTTTGGATGTCTGGTTTTGTTGCTGACGCTCTCCTGTAGTATTGCACTTGAAGATAGCCATTGTGGGGAACTTGCTGATGCTATTCTGGTCCGAGAGTGGAGGTAGGTGGTCTGAGGATCTGAGGGCAATGATGGTATCTCGGGTTGGTATAATGGATAGGGAATCCCGAAGCAAGATGGTAAGGTGGGTAAGGGCATTCATAGGAGCTAGTCTGGCCCTGGACTTAGGGTCCCTGGCTAGCCCTGTTCCCGAAGGTACCTCTGAAGGTGAGGAGGTTTAGATCACCACCCTAGCCCTTCTCTCCTGATCAGCCCTAGGCTAAGAGACCTTACCTCCACCCACGGATCGGGAAAACCCAGCAGCTTCAATGGAAGTCAACGGCAGAAATAACACAACTCAGCACATCACGACTTCACAGCACGGGGTCTGAGTAGAAATGAGCTCTATCTGCAACACCTAGTGGAGGGAAGTGGAGCTATTTCAAGCCTGGGGGAGTGGAGATCTGAATACTAAATGCTATGATTTACCCCTCCACCTGCAGAGATGTACAGCAGATTAAGGGAAAAGAAACTCAGGTTTAATCACAGCAGCAGCACCCAACACATGACAGATGGTGGTCCAGACCTCCTCACCATCAGAGGTACCTCTGGGTACAGGGTCAGACTGGGGACCCCCAGTCTTTAGGGGTAGACTAGTTGTCCAGGTTACCTTTGCCCATCATTGTCATCCTGCTGTCCATCCCCTCGCACTTGTAGAAATAAATTTACTTATAATATTGGAGACGTGTTGAATACTTATTCCAGCCGCTGTGTGTATAACCCTGATGTTGTATCCTGTGAATTGTGATAATCCTCTATACACAGCTCCGGGAATATGACTTTGCTGAGTATTTCTGACACTTGATATGAAATGTTCATCTCAGTTAAATCTAGCCGAGTCTTCCCGTTTCGGCGCTCTTGACACAAGTGCTGTTTATGTTCCTTTCGAGGCCCGTGGAGGATTGAAGACGTGACTGTGTCTCACCGTCCTCCGTGAGTCACTCATTGTTCGGCATCGCTGATGTCAGAGACCAGAATAGAAACGCCGTCTGCAAACTGCTCCATTCCATTAAAATGTCAATTTGTCTCCCAGTGTGACACGCTCGGCGGCGCCCCGTGTGAGGCGACATTCTGGATGGAGGTTGGCAAAAATAGGAAAACAATGTGCTCAAATAAGGGAAGCAGAATGTCCAACTTAGAAGGTAAAGTGTTCCCTAGGTCATAGAAATGTGACCGTGCCTGTGATGGAAACTCTATCATGGCCTCCAGGAATCTGGGGTCTCTGGGGCTCATCGGGGGTGTACAAAGTTTGGATATTATCCCCAACCCATAGGTGTGAGGAGCCGGACATGGACTAATGACTATCAGAGTTTTCCAGCACAGAGCGCTAGTTACATTGATGATATTGTTCACAATTTGAAGGGGGAAGGGGATGCACCAGAGCGTCACTGTTTTCATACCCCATAACGTATTAAAAAGAACAAAATCCACACCACTCCGTGTGTTCTTTAAGCAGATTTAATGGTATAGAGCAATTGTTGTTTGCAGCGTTGTGAGTGATAATGGAAAAGGTGGTGCTCGCTAAAGAATGGGTTTGAAGACCAGGCCTCAGCACTGATCCTCTCCCTCTCAATTCACAGCACAAACTGACTAACTTCATATGGTTTACTGTTGCTGAAGCCCTTCTTCTGCCCTGTCTGCAGGATGTGTATTGGGAGAAACCCTCTGCAGAGAGGAGAAATGATGCTTTCTACACCCATTACACAAACCCTCACAATCACAATTGAACCCTGGTGCTCTCTCTAATAATGGACCATCCTGGAACCATCCTGGAACCATTCTGGAACCATCCTGGGACCATTCTGGAACCATCCTGGAACCATTCTGGGACCATCCTGGGACCATCCTGGGACCATCCTGGAACCATCCTGGGACCATTCTGGGACCATCCTGGGACCATCCTGGGACCATCCTGGGACCATTCTGGAACCATCCTGGGACCATCCTGGGACCATCCTGGAACCATCCTGGGACCATTCTGGGACCATCCTGGGACCATCCTGGGACCATCCTGGAACCATCCTGGGACCATTCTGGAACCATCCTGGGACCATTCTGGAACCATCCTGGGACCATCCTGGAACCATCCTGGGACCATCCTGGAACCATCCTGGGACCATTCTTGAACCATCCTGGGACCATCCTGGAACCATCCTGGAACCATTCTGGGACCATTCTGGAACCATCCTGGGACCATCCTGGGACCATTCTGGGACCATCCTGGGACCATCCTGGAACCATTCTGGGACCATTCTGGAACCATCCTGGAACCATCCTGGGACCATCCTGGGACCATTCTGGGACCATCCTGGGACCATTCTGGAACCATCCTGGGACCATCCTGGAACCATCCTGGGACCATTCTGGGACCATTCTGGAACCAACCTGGGACCATTCTGGGACCATTCTGGAACCATCCTGGGACCATTCTGGAACCATCCTGGGACCATTCTGGAACCATCCTGGGACCATTCTGGAACCATCCTGGAACCATCCTGGGACCATCCTGGAACCAACCTGGAACCATTCTGGAACCATCCTGGGACCATTCTGGGATCATTCTGAAACCATTCTGGAACCATCCTGGAACCATCCTGGGACCAACCTGGAACCATTCTGGAACCATCCTGGGACCATCCTGGGACCATCCTGGGACCATCCTGGGACCATTCTGGAACCATCCTGGGACCATCCTGGGACCATCCTGGAACCATCCTGGGACCATTCTGGGACCATCCTGGGACCATCCTGGGACCATCCTGGAACCATCCTGGGACCATTCTGGAACCATCCTGGGACCATCCTGGGACCATTCTGGAACCATCCTGGGACCATCCTGGAACCATCCTGGGACCATCCTGGAACCATCCTGGGACCATTCTTGAACCATCCTGGGACCATCCTGGAACCATCCTGGGACCATCCTGGAACCATTCTGGGACCATTCTGGAACCATCCTGGGACCATCCTGGGACCATTCTGGGACCATCCTGGGACCATCCTGGAACCATTCTGGGACCATTCTGGAACCATCCTGGAACCATCCTGGGACCATCCTGGGACCATTCTGGGACCATCCTGGGACCATTCTGGAACCATCCTGGGACCATCCTGGAACCATCCTGGGACCATTCTGGGACCATTCTGGAACCAACCTGGGACCATTCTGGGACCATTCTGGAACCATCCTGGGACCATTCTGGAACCATCCTGGGACCATTCTGGAACCATCCTGGGACCATTCTGGAACCATCCTGGAACCATCCTGGGACCATCCTGGAACCAACCTGGAACCATTCTGGAACCATCCTGGGACCATTCTGGGATCATTCTGAAACCATTCTGGAACCATCCTGGAACCATCCTGGGACCAACCTGGAACCATTCTGGAACCATCCTGGGACCATCCTGGGACCATCCTGGGATCATCCTGGAACCATCCTGGGACCATTGAACTCAAAAATCAACCATATTTATACACCACCACCGGAGTCTGGAGGAAATGTGTTCTGTGCCGCTGTACATCACCAAGCTCAATGTCGAGCATCAGATGGAGCGGTGTAAAGCTGCCAGCACTGGACTCTGGAGGAGATGTGTTCTGTGTACCCATACATCACCAAGCACAATGCCGCGCGTCAGATGGAGCTGTGTAAAGCTGCCAGCACTGGAGGAGATGTGTTCTGTGTACCCGTACATCACCTACTACATATTGGGGTGGGATCTTGGAGATGGGAATGGATGTCATAAATGTTACAGTAAAGTGGAGGGTGCACATACTTTTATCTGTATACCGTATATTACAATAGGCCTAGGTTATCATCTTTGTTGCCCATAGCAACCAATCAGAGCTCAGCTTATGTTTATCAAACCGCTCTTACAAAATTAAAGCTGCTCTGTGATTGGCTGCTGATGACAGACACTTTATTAGTAAATCTTTCCCGTTGTGTGCAATACGTCATTTCAGGTGTAACCTATCGATTGCAGGGCCAGCGGCCGCCGTCATGTCACACGGAGCGCCACCATCTGCTGCACTGATTAATGCGGCTCACATTGCAGGGCCGGATATAATGGCGGGTGCATGGAGGAGATCACATTAGATCCCTCAACCTTCGCCACTCATTAACATGAAGTTGTCAATATCGGTTCCTATAAACCCTGGAAGCCGCCATCGCTAATGTGAAGCTTTTAATGTGTCACTCGGAGGTGACCGGCGGAGGTCCGGGCCTGTCCTCATCTACAGCGGCACGGGGGCACGAGGAGCCGTTCACAGCCGCACTTACAAGATTAACATCGTAATTGCTTAATGAACCCGCCGCACCATGATATGTCGTCTTCTGCCGCCATCACATTCTCTGCTTTGCTGTAGTAAGCAAGGAAGGGGTTAATAGCTCCGGTATTAAGAAATGCTGACAAATACATTGGTGACTTCCAACCCTCATGAAAGGAGGGGATCAGTCCAACAGCGCCACTCTAGTCACAGGCGGAGTGTGGTACTGCACCTCTGCCTCATTGAGGTCACTGAGGATCAGCTGCAATACCAGGCACAGCCATTTGGCAGCAGTGGCACTGTTTTTTTTATAAGTCTCATGCAATCTCTTTAAATTCCTGCTCTTCTGGGTGTCACCATTCCTCAGTGCACCGTGTCTCAGACACAAGTATCTGGTGTGCTGAGATGTTAGATGTTAGTACAGGCTTCCATTCTGGTTCTGGGAGGTGCTGGGTTTCTCAGATGTTCCATCTTTCCTGTGATTGCTTCACTTCTTTAGTGAGCAGCCTGTCCCAGAATCCTGTCTGAAGTGGTGTGTGGCCTGCACTCCTGTGTCTGTTCTGACCCTGGACTGTTTGCTTGATTACTCTTTTATCTACTTCCTGTATTTGTTATTATCCACTAGTACTTTGACCACTGGGCCATGACCTGAATATGCCTCTGTTTACTTCTTGAATCCTCTTCGTGCTTTCCTGACATTTTGACCATGGACCGTTGCATGACTACGTCTCTATCTACTCCTTGAATACTACAAGCTGTCCTGGAACCTAACCTGGATTGTTTCATAACTATGTCTTCCATTTTAGTTCTGGGGGTGCTGGGTTACTCAAGTGTTCTATCTTTCCTGTGATTGTTCTGCTACTTTACTGAGCAACCTCTCCCAGAATCCTGCCAGTCATATATCCTATCTGAAGTACTCTGTGGCCTGCATTCCTGTGTCTGTACTGATCTCTGGTATCTGACCCTGAATTGCTGCTTGGTTTCCATTTTGTCTACTCCATGTACTTGTTGTGATCACTTAGTAACTTGATCCCTGGACCATGACCTGAATATGCCTCTGTTGACTCCCTTAATACTATAAGCTCTCCTGTAAACCTTACCCTGGACCTTTGCATGACTACGTATTTGTCTACTTCTGGAATACTACAAGCTTTCCAGGAACCTGACCCTGGACCGTTGCATGACTATGTCTCTGTCTACTCCCTGAATACTAAGAGCTGTCCAGGAATCTATCCTGAATTGTTGCATGACTATGCATCTATCTACTCCCTTAATACTACAACCTCTCCAGGAAACCTGACCCAGGACCGTTGCATGACTATGTCTCTGTCTACTCCCTAAATACTACGAGCTGTCCTGGAATCTAATCTGGATTCTTGCATGACTACGTATCTGTCTACTCTTTTAATACTACGTGGTATCCTGTAACCCGACCTTGGACCTTTGCATGACTATATCTCTGTCTACTCCTGGAATACTACAAGCTTTCCAGGAACTTGACCCTGGACCGTTGCATGACTATGTCTCTGTCTACTCCCTGAATACTAAGAGCTGTCCAGGAATCTAACCTGAATTGTTGCATGACTACACATCTGTCTACTTCCGGAATACTACAACCTCTCCAGGAAACCTGACCCAGGACCATTGCATGACTATGTCTCTGTCTACTCCCTGAATACTATAAGTGCTCCTGGAACCTGACTTTTCTGCTGCTTATATTCCTGTAGTAGTGATACATGCACAAAGTCTGAAGAGGCCGTTCTGGATTTGTGACGTGGGCTTACAAAAATATCTGCAGCGAAGGTTTCCCGAAATGATTAATAACGGTCACGAATGGTTTAGATACATATAAAATAAATGTATCATCAGCCAACGGCACCGACATAAACTAATTGTGCCTCCGATTTACCGCTCATGAGGTTTTCACCATCTGACGGTGGAAATCCGAGCCGCGTTACTGCATCGCTTGTCTCCTTCCGTTATGGAAGCCGTTCATCTGTGACCGCGGCGCCTCCCGCAGGACAATCACTGACACTCGCGCTTATTAGTTTACCGGCCATTAGTGGCCATTCTGACCGTCTCTGGCTACTGTAATCATTTTGTAAGAAGCTTAGATCATTTATTTCCAGTAAATTCCAGTTTAGGAATGTGTGACCCTCAGCAGTGATTGCCCCAATATTGATCCCTATGGAGCAACAAACAAAAACATCATAATCCTTTATTCTTTTCCTATAATAAAGTTTCACTGTATATTATAACTATCATGAAAAAAATATAACATTTTTATAAAATAATAAAATGTATAAATTATTGGAAAAATATCAACCCGAATTTCTTTCCTAACAAACATTTGCACCAAAATGTAGCAAAGTCTTCCTCTCACACAAACCTGTAGGGAAGCACGGTCCTGCTCATTCTAATATATGCAGGATGCATCACAATGTTTGTGCCAATCACTATTTTTGAGTGGGCGGCTCCTCTTCATCAGCGCTCTGCCAGCACTATATGTGCTTGAACTTCCATTTCCTCTTTTCCCATCATGCACTGCATCTAGCATTCTCCAATCCTACTTCTCAAGTGTACGTGTCCTGAAAGGTACGTGTTAGTACAACACTATCAGCACCACTAGGCCCCAATGCAGAAGTGGAAGCCCCCACAAGAGTGGACAGCAAGTTAGACAGAAGGAGGACCCCTAGTGGTCAGCACCTGGGGGTCTATTTGGGGTATTGTTCTGCTTTTACAATTAATCTATATTACTTATTTAGCAGAATTCTGGTATTTTTGCAAAAAAACGCATTCTGCTAAATTGCAGCAAGACTGCGTTCTGCCTAATGCATTCCCTATGGGACTTGCGGCGAGTTTACAGCCGCTGCTAGTCTAGCTGCGGTTTTTGTTCTTTGCTGCAAGCGCTGGATTTCTCTTTTTGCACCTTTTTGATATGCGAGTGCTGAGTTTGCAGCTGATTACATTAGGATCCACCTTAAAGGGAACCTGTCACCGGTTTTTGCAACCTACCGTATATACTCGGGTATAAGAATTGTGCCCCCTCAGCTTATACTCGAGTCAGTGTCAGTGTGGGGGCGCTCGGCGGGGGACGCTGCAGTAGGAACGGGAGGTCATGTGACCCCGCTCATTAGTGTAATGAATATGCACTGCATCCCCCCGTCCATCAGTGGTGGGGGCCAAAGCATATTACATTACTGTCCCCCCTATCACAGTATTTGCCCTCCATGCTGCCGCTCACTATAAAATAATAAACTGATCTCACCCTCCGGCGATTCTCTCCTGCCTCCGTGCGTCCTCCCTCTGACTTCCTGCTTCTAAAGTCATGTGACCGGGACGCCCCGCGATGACATCATCGCGGGGCGCCCCGGTCACATGATTACAGGCTCTGTATACCAGGGGGGGTGCTATATACAAGTAATGGGGGGAATGTCTGCAATGATGGGGGTACTATATACAAGTGATGGGGCTATATACCAGTAATGAGGCTATAAACCAGTGATGGGGGTGATATATACAGTGATGGGGCTATATACCAGTGATGGAGGTGCTGTATACAGTAATGGGGCTATATACCAGTGATGTGGGCTATGTACAAGTGATGGGGGAGCTATATACCAGGATGGCGGTCTACTTCATGTCCCATCCTAGGCTTATACTCGAGTCAATAGGTTTCCTCAGTTTTTGGGGTAAAATTAGGGGCCTCGGTTATACTCGGGTATATACGGTAACCTGATAATAGCATAATATAGGGCCAGAGATCCTGATTCCAGCAATGTGTCACTTGCTGGGCTGCTCAGTGTAGTTTTGATATAATCACTGTTTGATCAGCTGGAGATTATCATTAGTAGTCTCCTTGGCTGCTGCCAGGTATTCTGTCATTCACAAACTGCTAAATCTGCAACAGAGAAAACACTAATTTTATCAAAATGACAGCGAGCAGCTCAGTAAGTGACACATCGCTGGAATCAGGGTCTCTATTTGTACATTATGCTGCTCTCAGATGGGATGGCAAACACCTGGAGACAGGTTCCCTTTAAATCAGTGACAGGCACTTTTTTTTGTCACTTTTCACCACCACTTATTTTTTTACATCCTTTCAGGAAACTAAAATATGTAAAGATCCTGCTATGAAAGTGAACTAAAGCTAAGACCTTACAAAACAAGAGATGGAAATTTACCAAGGGCCCTAGAGATCGAGTCAGTGGTGGAACATGAAGCTCAGGGGCCCCAATGCAAAAGCTCCAACGAACTCCCCAATAATTAGGCTGGAGGGACATTTGTGGCCCGGGTGTGATTGCAGCCCCTGCACCTGCTGTAGTTGCACCCCTGTATCGAGTGATTGTGAGGCGACGTTCTCCTCCTATCACAGATCCCTGATATAAATAAAGTAAAACTTGGAAGTTACATTGCTAAAAACTCTGGACAACATCCAACTGTTCATAGAGACGGAGAAGAGTCCGATGTGGTGTCATCTGTCCGTGTCCATGTGTCCAGGCACAGATCCAGGCGCTCAGCGTCTGACCAAGTCCTAGGATCCCAGTGAGCAGCTGATATTATACCAGGGGTGTAACTACAACAGGTGCGGGGGCTGCAATCAGGGGTGCATCTAGGCACCCTGCCGCCTGAGCGGATCGGAGGCCGGGGCGGGGGGGGGGGGGGGGGGTTGCTGGCGGATCTCAGCCCTGCCGCCCCTGCATCGTCCGGGGGGTGGGGTGCAGGCGGATCTCGGCCCCGCCGCCCCTGCAGCGTCCGCTCGGCCCCGCCGCCCCTGCAGCCTACAGTGCCACAGCGCGCGTGCCCTCTTACCGGGGACAGCGTCCGTCTCTCATGAGCCCGCCGCTGATGTTGGTGGCGCCACCCCCTTCTCTCATGCCGCTCCCCCTGGCTGCCGCCGCTCTGGACTCAGGGCTCACAGTGTCCAATGGACGGTGCGGCCCTGGCTGCAATCACACCCAGGCCCTGGAGAATAGGGGGCACCAAAAGTGCCTTTGGCCTATAGAAAAAGACTATTGCTATCACAGATTTGCAATAACTGGGGGCCCCGTTGAACCTTTCACATCAGGGCCCATGAGTTTCACGTTAACACCGCTGCATTACACTTAGAATACCGTTACACGTCGCAACATGGCATTTGCAATTTACTGGTTGCAGTGAAATCATGGACACATTGTTCTATTTTGTTGCTGTGTACAAATGTAACAATGTGTCCATGATTTCACTGCAACCAGCAAATTGCAAATGCCATGTTGCGACGTGTAACGGTACCTTATACTCAGCCACAGATGGCAATAAAACTGAATAAATGATAAAGATTCAGTGCAGAATGCAACCCCTGCACCTGCTGTGGTTACACCCCTGGATAAGGGGCATTTACATGCACTGTAATAGTGCAAATGATGAAGAATCAGGGACAAAGGATAGACTTGGTAGTACTGCGGGGGACGGTCTTACAGAACAGAGGACTCATCAGAGCAGGAGGTAACAGTTCAGAAAATAAAAATCATGGTATCACTTTCCAGTAATTTGGCTTCCCAGAACCATCCAGGTAAGAACAAACGCCAACCACTGATTAGACAGGAAAGGGTCATCCATCAGGATTTGGCCTATATTCAGCACGTCAGGGCAAAGGGCGGAAATCTGGAGAAAAATAAGGCTCTTACTGCAACTATTAAACTATTGGATAAACTTGATGTATTTGTCAATAAAAATTAAACTCCTTAAAGTGTAAGCACCATTTAAATTTTTATTTTATAATAATGTGGAGCAAGTGATTTTAATACACTTCCTAATATACTTTATAAGAGAAATCTGATGAAAAACCATCCATAAACCTTCCACAAGGTGTCCCCACTACACTGTGCGTGAAGCAGACATATGTTCATTATCAGTCCGATCCGTCTTCACCCTGAATACAGGCATGTAACCATATAAGGGAAAGGGGGTGTGGCCTTCACTGCTTACTGCAGCTGGTGAGGAAACAATGTATCAGATTAGCACAGCGTACAACGCAGTGCTATGCAATGTCAGAATATCAGGATCAGTGTAAACTCCTCTTTACAAGCTTCTGACCAGTTATCTGGCTCTACACAGCTCAGTCACAATCTCTGTTAACCCCTTGTCTGCTGTCACATTGCACTGCAACCTATCAGGTGCTGGCCACACCCACACAGCCATGAAATGCAGTCTTTAAATGAGCACAGAAAAATGTGAGAAAATAAGTCATATGGCACCAGAAAATCATTATCTTAGCTGCTCTGTGACCCATCATTAACAAGTGCAGAATTGGGATTTTTGTTTCAATTAAATGACATTTACACTCTAAAGACCAGGTCATTTTTTTTGCTTTGTTTCCCTTCTTCCAAGAGCCATAACCTTTTTTTCTTCCGTCCACACACTCTGTGGGGGCTTTTTATTGTTTTGCAAGACGAGTTGTACTTTTGAATGACACCTCATCATATGATGTAATGGAAAGCGGCAATTCTGCACATTTGGCCTTGTGAATTGACCAAATTTAGCTTCCAAACACGACTTCTGATGAACAGATCGCTCTGTTATTTATAAAGCCTCAACCATTTATGACTGCAACATATTCTGCCTTAAGAAAGAAAAGGTGAAAACATGGACCAGACTGTGGTGACAACTGTGGATTATGTGTGCAGCAGCCAGGAGCAGATTCCTCTCCAGCCGCTACACCAATACCTGTATCCTGTGCCAGTCATTGCACTGGTTACCCATCCTCTACAGAGCACAATAGAAATGAATCTCTCTCACCCACAAAGCTCCTCCTCAGCCTCCAAAACATCTCCAGAGCTGCGCCAGTTTTCTGGAATGTACTACCTTGAACAATTTGATTAATTTGCACCACGGTTTTAATCGTGCCCTAAAAATGCATTTCATTAGACGCCCATCACCTCACTTACCTAACTATTACCATTCTGCCTCTTGTATCATCTGTCTGCACTCCTCAGGCATTATATAGCCCTTTATCTGTACTTGTACAGATCCTGGCTGGTGACCGGATCATACAGCGTTATGTGAATCCCCTATATATTATATTGATATCTGGACCATATAGGACGGCACTTTTTTACCATTTATGGCTTGTGTGTCCCCTATTTCCCATGGATTGTAAGCTCTTGTGATCAGGCCCTCACTCCTCCTGTATCTGGTGCATTGTGTTATCTGTACTCGTCCCCTCTGATTGTAAAGTGCTGCCGAATATGTTGGTGCTATAGAAATAAAATGATTATTATTATGTGTATATAGCTATGCACTTCCTATAGGTGTCCACCAGAGGTCTCTGTCTGCCAGGTTTGCGTAGACGACAAAACATCAGATCGCACTAGGATCAATGTGATTCTATGAGGTCGGGAGTGGCTGACGGACACTGGACCGAGGGGGAAAAGGTACAACATTGTATCAGATCGCAGTCACACATTCAAATGTTTCCGGTCATTAAAAAAAGGTATAGGACCCCAGTGGACCGGCCTAGACTGTGGTCAGACGTCCACTCCGACAATAGAGGGAGATACATTTACTCTTCTCCACATCTGAGAACAATGGATCCATCTGGAGGTGGGAGGATCTCGATGGACCGAGGGCTTTTTTTAAACTCACTGTATTTTTTGGACCATAAGACGCAGCCAGATAAGAGGAAAATAGGGGAAAAATGAATAATAAAAAAGTGGTTATAATGCAATGTTATTGGGGGGTCTGCGGCTGACACCAGTGAGGGTAATGGCCCCTTCCAGATACTATACGACGATCCTCTCATGGACACCCTTCTTTAGAGAGAGGTTTTTGGAGTAGACACAAGGGGTCTGCACGATGCCAGTGAGATTCTAATTAAAATAATCATCAATGAAGGGAGACAAAAGTCATGCGACATCATGTGTCTGCGGGAGAGTCTGGTCTGCCCGCGGCTTCAAGACCCCCAGTATTTATTAGCTTCAGAAAGCAGAAACCTCAGACGTCTGAAACAAATCAAAAAAACAAAAAAAAGAGAATTTTGTTTACGTACCGTAAATTCTTTTTTCTTGAATCATCAATGGGAGACCCAGACAATGGGGTTTAGGGCACTGCCCTCCGGAGGCCACACTAGGTACTACAAGTTTGTAGACACCGCCCCCTCCGCTTATAAACCCCTACCGCAGGGAATATCCTCAGTTTGGTCCATAAGCTGCGAGGAGACAACATAAACCACACCCGAAACATCGGGAAAGAAACCGTGTACAGACGGTCCAACAACCCGGAATAAACTGTCCCAACTGGGAACAGGTCAAATGCAAAAAAACATCCAACGGAACAACTGGGTGGGTGCTGGGTCTCCCATTGATGATTCAAGAAAAAAGAATTTACGGTACGTAAACAAAATTCTCTTTTTTCTGATCATCATAATGGGAGACCCAGGCAATGGGGATGTCCTAAAGCAAACCCCAGGGCGGGAAGAGTTCCTCAAAAAGACGTTGAGATATACGGTCCCCCTCAAAGGTGGGCAACCGCCTGGAGGACCCGCCTGCCCAAACTTGCATCCGCAGAGGCATGGGCATGCACCATATAGTGCTTAGAGAAAGTGTGCAGGCTGGACCAAGTGGCCGCCTGACACACCTGTAGCGCAGAAGCGCGATGTCGCAAAGCCCAGGAGGCACCGACAGCTCTGGTCGAGTGCGCCTTCAAGCCCACCGGGAGAGGCAAACCAGAAGAACGGTAGGCCTCTTGAATAGGTGCCTTGATCCATCTGGCCAAGGTCGACTTTGACGCCGCGGACCCCTTACAGCGACCCGCCGTAAGGATGAACAAAGAGTCCAAACTCCGGAAGGAGGCAGTCCTGGACACATAAATGCGTACAGCCCGTACGAGGTCCAGAGTGTGGAGGTCGCGCTCAACCTGATGAACAGGGGCAGGACAGAATGATGGAAGAACAATCTCTTGGTTCAAGTGAAAAGTGGAAACCACCTTTGGCAAGAATTCTGCCCGCGGGCGCAACACCACCTTGTCTTGGTGAACCACCAGAAAGGGTGACTTGCACGATAGTGCAGCCAATTCAGAGACCCGTCTTAGAGACGTAATTGCCACCAGAAAGACCACTTTCTGTGACAGACAAGAGAGGGAAACTTCTCTCAGTGGCTCAAAAGGCGGTTTCTGTAGAGCCGCCAGGACCATGTTGAGATCCCAAGGGTCCAGCGGTCGCCTAAACGGCGGGACCACCCGAGACACCCCCTGGAGAAATTGACGGACCTTCGGGAGGAGAGCCAAGCGCCTGTCAAACAGTACAGACAGCGCTGATACCTGACCCTTCAGGGAACTGAGGGATAGGCCCAACTCCAAGCCCGACTGCAAAAAAGCCAACAGGGTCGGGATCGACAACGGCCAAGGTGAACGTCCACCAGAGGCACACCAGGTGAAAAAGATTTTCCACGTTCTGTGGTATATCTTCCGTGATACGGGCCGTCTAGCTCGATTCATAGTGGCAACCACCGTAGGGGAGAATCCCCTGGACGTTAGAAGCATGGCCTCAAGAGCCATGCAGTCAATCTGAGGGCCCTGGAATTGAGGCGGAAGAAGGGGCCTTGCGCGAGTAGATCTGCGCGGTCTGGAAGAGCCCACGGGTTCCCGCCTGACAGTTGCCACAGATCCGGATACCAGGACCTCCTGGGCCAATCGGGAGCCACCAGAATGGCTGTGCGGCATTCCGTCCTGATTTTCCACAGAACCTTGGGAATCAGAGCCAGAGGTGGGAAAACATATGGTAGTTGGAAGCTGGACCAACGCAGGATCAGGGCATCTGCCCCCAGAGACTGAGGGTCCCACGATCTCGCCATGTATTGCGGCACCTGATGATTCAGCCGCGAGGCCATCAGATCCACGTCCGGGGTGCCCCATCTGTTGCAGATGTCCCGGAAGACGTCCGGATGAAGAGACCATTCTCCGGCGTCCATCCCCTGTCGGCTCAGGTAATCGGCCTCCCAATTCTCGACACCTGGGATGTAAACTGCGGAGATCAAGCAGTTGTTGTCTTCCACCCATGATAGAATGCGGTGGACTTCCGCTAGGGCCTGTGCACTCCTGGTTCCTCCCTGATGATTTATATAGGCGACGGCTGTCGCATTGTCGGACTGAACCCGAATGGGCTGTCCTGACAGGAACACCCGAAAAGCCAGGAGTGCTAGATAGACCGCCCTGATCTCCAGCACGTTGATCTGCAACGTCGACTCCGACCGTGTCCAGAGACCTTGAGCCCTGTGGTGTAAGAACACCGCCCCCCAGCCCTTTAGACTGGCGTCGGTGGTCACCACTAACCATGACGGTTTTAGGAAGGATCGGCCCCGTGACAGGTGACTTGGCTGGAGCCACCACTGCAGGGAATCCCTGGTCGTCTGGGAAAGAACCACCAGCTGATTCAAAGAGGACGTCCTCTTGTCCCACCTCTGGAGAATTTCCAGTTGCAGAGGACGGAGGCGAAACTGTGCAAAAGGCACCGCCTCTATTGCTGCCACCATGCGCCCCACCAGCTTCATCAAAACCCGCAGGGATGAGTGCGGTGACAGGAGGAGATCGTGTACTCCTGATTGGATGGCCAGCTGTTTGGCTCGCGGCAGAGACACCAGAGCAGAGTCCGTGTGGAAGTCCATGCCCAGATACGTCAGTGACTGGGTTGGGACCAGGGTGGATTTCTGGATATTGAGAAGCCACCCAAACCATTCCAGAGACTTCACGGTTACCTCCAGGCTTCGCTGACACAGGTGTTCCGATGGCGCTCTGACCAGCAAGTCGTCTAGATAAGGTATGACGGCGTGTCCCTGTGCATGCAGGAGAGCCATCATCGAGGCCATCACTTTCGTGAACACCCGCGGAGCCGAGGCCAACCCGAAAGGCAGCGCCACGAATTGGAAGTGTTCTTCCCCCACTGCGAATCTCAACCAGCGCTGATGAGCCGGTGCAATGGGCACGTGAAGGTAAGTGTCTCGGATATCTATGGACGCTAGGAAGTCTCCCTGCGACACAGCCGCGATCACGGAGCGCAGGGATTCCATGCGGAACTTCCGAACCAACACGTGACGGTTGAACAACTTGAGGTCCAGAACCGGGCGGAAGGAGCCGTCCTTCTTTGGGACGATAAAGAGGTTGGAGTAAAAACCCCTGAACCTCTCCCCAGTGGGCACTGGGACCACTACCCCGTCTCTGCGGAGTCCCTCCAACACCAGATGAAAAGCCTGAGCCTCTTCTGGAGATGGAACAGACCGATGGAATCGGTGTGCGGGCTGCGACGACAGCTCTATCCTGTAACCTCGCGAGACTACGTCTCTGACCCACTGATCCTGAATGCGGAGACGCCATCTGTCCTGAAATCGGACAGACGACCCCCCACCTGTGGGGAGGCAGGAAGAGAGAGCGAGTCATGCGGAAGTGGGTTTGGGGGCGGCAGCTGTTGCCCCCGCCGGCTTCTTCTGGCGTCCCTTGGGGCGCCACTGAGTAGAAGGCTTGCCCCCACGGTCCGCGCGAGCGGAAGATGCTGAAGGCTGCGAGCTGGAGCGAAAGGACCACTGTTTAGGGTTCCTTTTCACGGTATACCGTGGCTTAGGTTTGTTCTGTGGGATCTTAGACTCCGCAGAATCCTTGATCAGCTTGTCCAGCTCGGTACCAAAAAGCCTGTCACCAGAGAATGGAAGATTCTGCAGAATCTTCTTTGACGTGGCATCTGAGTCCCAAAGACGCAGCCACAACAACCTGCGGATCGCTATAGCATTGGCCGAGGCCACAGCAGAGCGGGTGGCAGTCTCCAAGGACGCCGTCCTGGCATAATCCGCATAGGCTCTTGCCCTGTCGGTAAGTGCCAGAACCTCTGAACTGGACCCTGCCAGGTCAGCAATACCATCCAAGCAGGTGGTGATCGCCTGTAAGGTCCAGACCGCAGCAAAATTAGGGGCAAAAGAAGACCCTACAGCCTCATAAGAAGACTTGGTGAGTTGTTCGACCTGTCTGTCTGTTGCGTCCTTCAATGAGGAGCTATCAGAGGCAGAGAAAAGGGAGCGTGCAGCAATCCTGGTCATGGAGGCGTCCACCTTCGGGGACTGCGACCACTCCTGAAGCACCTCCTGTGGAAAGGGGAAGCGAGTGTCCTTAGATTTGCGGACATAACGCCGCCCAGGGTGAACCCTGGGTGCTCTAATCACCCTTCCAAAATTAGTATGGTCCATAAAAGAGCCACATGGTCTAGCCTCTGGTTGTAACCATTGATAGACCTCCTTCGGGTGAACGTCCACCTCCTCAGGGGGTGCCACGAGACGTAAAGTCTCGTTGATGGAGGACACCAAATCCTCCACCCCTTCTGGTGGATCAGACACAGACCCGAGGATTGAACCCCCATCATCCTCGTCACCATCAGAGTGACGCTCCTCCTCAGAGAGAGTCTGGAGCTTGGGTGAATCGTCACGGCGAGCCCGCTTAAGGGGTCTCACAGCAGAAGAGGGAGACACCCGGGGGTAGCTTGAAGCAGCAGCTGGACCTTCCAGTCTCCTTGTTAGTGCCTCCAGGGATTGCGACATGGAGGACAATTGGGATAACATAGATTCATTGATCTTATTCTGTTTGTCCCATGGCCCTGGGATCACCTGAACCTCAGGGTACAGCACCGGAGCTGCTGACTCAGCAGTGTCAGTCCGGGCTTCTGGGCGTCCGCAATTATTGCAGGACCCCCCAACCAGTGTCCCGTTGCATGTAACACAGGCAGAGGTGGTACTGGCCGCCTTAGCAGCACTTTTCTTTCCTGAGGACATCGCCACAGTAGGGGAAAATAAGCCAAACAGGAGAAAATCACCGGTACACCGGTGGCTTACCGACCGCTTCAATGCGGTGGAAAAGGAGCGATGTGTGTGTGGCTTCCGCGAGGGTTATGAACCTGGTCTCCCCGGGAGTGCAGCAAAGCAGTCTCAACAGATCCCAGCCGGGAATTGAGGGAGAAAGATGGCCGCCGCCGGATAAGCTGAGGGCGGAGCCGAAACACGCGGGAAGCACACACACACGCCCATCGATGTCATCACATGGGCTGCTCCACAACTCTCCAGGCAGCCATTACAGCAATGTAGGCGCCGGAGCCCGCAGCGCGGGAGGTATAAACACAAATACCCAGGCTGCAGACAAAAGTCTGAAGCCCACAGCCGCAGCCCCTGTGGGAACACAGGGCGGTCAGCCAGGGTGACCCCAGCACAGGGTACACCGCCAGAACCGCGGACACGAGGGTTGCGCGCGGTCTGAGTGGCAGGACACCTCAGGTCCAGACACTACCCCCAGGCACACCGGAGACTCCAGGGTATCTCAGTGCCAGTCCGGTCTGTAAGCACCATTAAGGGAGGCCTCGGACGGGGGTTTCAGCACCAGTCCGGTCTGTAAGCACCATTTAGGGAGGCCTCGGACTGGGGTTTCAGCACCAGTCCGGTTTGTAAGCACCATTTAGGGAGGCCTCGGACTGGGCTGCCTCCAGTCCGGTCTGTAAGCACCATTTAGGGAGGCCTCGGACGGAGCGGAGCTGTGCAAGGCTCCCATCTCCCACTTTCCAGAGCCCCCAGGGGGGATGGGAAGGAGCGTGGCAGCGTACCGGGAGAACAGCATGTGTCCAGGCTCTCGGCCCTCCGGTACCTCGACCTGCGTGTTCCCCGAAGGTGAGCAGGGAGACTGCCGGAGGTCCCCGACGGGACCTTTTTACCTTGTCTTCATACGCCATCACATAAGCTGTGAGGATGCAGTGAAGTGCAAGCAAAGCGTGTGATCCTCCGAGCACACTAAGTTTAAAACTGAGGATATTCCCTGCGGTAGGGGTTTATAAGCGGAGGGGGCGGTGACTACAAACTTGTAGTACCTAGTGTGGCCTCCGGAGGGCAGTGCCCTAAACCCATTGTCTGGGTCTCCCATTATGATGATCAGAAAATAGATCTGATCTGATATTTCAAAGAATAATATTTCTCCTTATATAAAAATGTCTTTGGGTTTTGGGTTTGGCAGCCATTAAAGTCAGTCAGCAAACAAGGGATATCCCATAGCCGGTTGTGGCACATGGACGAGATTAGCCACAGAGATCATGGTGAGAGTGGGCAGACCAAGGCAGGTGGGTCCAGAGGTGCCATGTCACCGCAGACCCGAGGCAGGTGGGTCCAGAAGTGCCATGTCACCGCAGACCAAGGCAGGTGGGTCCAGAGGTGCCATGTCACCGCAGACCGAGGCAGGTGGGTCCAGAAGTGCCATGTCACCGCAGACCAAGGCAGGTGGGTCCATAGGTGCCATGTCACCGCAGACCAAGGCAGGTGGGTCCAGAGAGTGCCATGTCACCGCAGACCGAGGCAGGTGGGTCCAGATAGTGCCATGTCACCGCAGACCAAGCAGGGGTCCAGAGTGCATGTCACCGCAGACCGAGGCAGGTGGGTCCAGAAGTGCCATGTCACCGCAGACCAAGGCAGGTGGGTCCAGAGGTGCCATGTCACGCAGACCAGGCAGGTGGGTCCAGAAGTGCCATGTCACCGCAAGACCTAGGCAGGTGGGTCCAGAGGTGCCATGTCACCGCAGACCAGGCAGGTGGGTCCAGAATGCCAGTCCGCAGACAGGAGTGTAGAATCCATGTCACCGCAGACCAAGGCAGGTGGGTCCAGAAGTGCCATGTCACCGTAGACCAGGCAGGTGGGTCCAGAAGTGCCATGTCACCGCAGACCAGGCAGGTGGGTCCAGAGGTGCCATGTCACCGCAGACCGAGGCAGGTGGGTCCAGAAGTGCCATGTCACCGCAGACGAGGCAGGTGGGTCCAGATTGCCATGTCACGCAGACCAGGCAGTGTCCGGGCATGACGCAGACTAGGAGGTGGGTCCAGAAGTGCCATGTCACCGCAGACCGAGGCAGGTGGGTCCAGAGGTGCCATGTCACCGCAGACCGAGGCAGGTGGGTCCAGAAGTGCCATGTCACCGCAGACCAGGCAGGTGGGTCAGAGTGCCATGTCACCGCAGACCGAGGGCAGGTGGGTCCAGAGTGCCATGTCACCGCAGACCAGGCAGGTGGGTCCAGAGGTGCCATGTCACCGCAGACCGAGGCAGGTGGGTCCAGAAGTGCCATGTCACCGCAGACCGAGGCAGGTGGGTCCAGAGGTGCCATGTCACCGCAGACCGAGGCAGGTGGGTCCAGAAGTGCCATGTCACCGCAGACCGAGGCAGGTGGGTCCAGAGGTCCATGTCACCGCACAGACCAGGCAGTGGGTCCAGAAGTGCCATGTCACCGTCAGACGAGGCAGGTGGGTCCAGAAGGTGCCATGTCACCGCAGACGAGGCAGGTGGGTCCAGAGGTGCCATGTACCCAGCAGACCAGCAGGTGGGTCCAGAAGTGCCATGTCACCGCAGACCTAGGCAGGTGGGGTCCAGAGTGCCATGTCACCGCAGACCGAGGCAGGTGGGTCCAGAGGTGCCATGTCACCGCAGACCGAGGCAGGTGGGTCCAGAGTGCCATGTACCGCAGACCGAGGCAGGTGGGTCCAGAAGTGCCATGTCACCGCAGACCAGGCAGGTGGGTCCAGAAGGTGCCATGTCACCGCAGACCGAGGCAGGTGGGTCCAGAGTGCCATGTCACCGCAGACCGAGGCAGGTGGGTCCAGAGGTGCCATGTCACCGCAGACCGAGGCAGGTGGGTCCAGAGGTGCCATGTCACCGCAGACCGAGGCAGGTGGGTCCAGAAGTGCCATGTCACCGCAGACCAGAGGTGCAGAGGTGCAGTCACGAGAGTGCAGGGGTACCAGAGTCCAGGCAGCAGCAGGGTGGGTCCAGAAGTGCCATGTCACCGCAGACCGAGGCAGGTGGGTCCAGAGTGCCATGTCACCGCAGACCAGGCAGGTGGGTCCAGAGTGCCATGTCACCGCAGACCTAGGCAGGTGGGTCCAGAGTGCCATGTCACCGCAGACCGAGGCAGGTGGGTCCAGAGGTGCCATGTCACCGCAGACCGAGGCAGGTGGGTCCAGAAGTGCCATGTCACCGCAGACGAGGCAGGTGGGTCCAGAAGTGCCATGTCACCGCAGACCGAGGCAGGTGGGTCCAGAGTGCATGTCACCGAGACCGAGGCAGGTGGGTCCAGAAGTGCCATGTCACCGCAGACCAGGCAGGTGGGTCCAGAGGTGCCATGTCACCGAGACCGAGGCAGGTGGGTCCAGAAGTGCCATGTCACCGCAGACGAGGCAGGTGGGTCCAGAGGTGCCATGTCACCGCAGACCAGGCAGGTGGGTCCAGAGGTGCCATGTACCGCAGACCTAGGCAGGTGGGTCCAGAGTGCCATGTCACGCAGACCGAGGCAGGTGGGTCAGAGTGCCCATGTCACCAGCAGACCGAGGCAGGTGGGTCCAGTAGGTGCCATGTCACCGCAGACCGAGGCAGGTGGGTCCAGAGGTGCCATGTCACCGCAGACCGAGGCAGGTGGGTCACGAAGTGCCATGTCACCGCAGACCGAGGCAGGTGTGGTCCAGAGGTGCCATGTCACGCAGACTGAGGCAGGTGGGTCCAGAAGTGCCATGTCACCGACCAGGCAGGTGGGTCAGAGTGCCATGTACGCGACAGGCAGGTGGGTCCAGAGGTGCCATTGTCACCGCAGACCGAGGCAGGTGGGTCCAGAGTGCCATGTCACCGCAGACCGAAGGCAGGTGGGTCCAGAGGTGCCATGTCACCGCAGACCGAGGCAGGTGGGTCCAGAAGTGCCATGTCACCGCAGACAGGAGGCAAGGCTCGTAGGGCTGCCAGAAGTGCCATGTCACCGCAGACCAGGCAGGTGGGTCCAGAGGTGCCATGTACCGCAGAGAGGCGGTGGTCCAGAAGTGCCATGTCACCGCAGACCGAGGCAGGTGGGTCCAGAGGTGCCATGTCACCGCAGACCGAGGCAGGTGGGTCCAGAAGTGCCATGTCACCGCAGACCGAGGCAGGTGGGTCCAGAGAGTGCCATGTCACCGCAGACCGAGGCAGGTGGGTCCAGAGGTGCCATGTCACCGCAGACCGAGGCAGGTGGGTCCAGAGTGCCATGTCACCGCAGACCGAGGCAGGTGGGTCCAGAGGTGCCATGTCACCGCAGACCGAGGTCCAAGGTGGCCGTCCAGACGAGTGCAATGTCACCGCGACCGGCAGGGGCAGGTGGTCCATGAGTGCCATGTCACGCAGACCGAGGCAGGTGGGTCCAGAAGGTGCCATGTCACCGCAGACCGAGGCAGGTGGGTCCAGAAGTGCCATGTCACCGCAGACCGAGGCAGGTGGGTCCAGAAGTGCCATGTCACGCCAGACCGAGGCAGGTGGGTCCAGAAGTGCCATGTCACCGCAGACCGAGGCAGGTGGGTCCAGAGTGCCATGTCACCGCAGACGAGGCAGGTGGGTCCAGAGGTGCCATGTCACCCCAGACCGAGGCAGGTGGGTCCCGAGAGTGCCATGTCACCGCAGACCGAGGCAGGTGGGTCCAGAAGTGCCATGTCACCGCAGACCGAGGCAGGTGGGTCCAGAAGTGCCATGTCACCGCACGACCGAGGCAGGTGGGTCCAGAAGTGCCATGTCACCGCAGACGAGGCAGGTGGTCCAGAGGTGCCATGTCACCAGACCGAGGCAGGTGGGTCCAGAAGTGCCATGTCACCGCAGACCGAGGCAGGTGGGTCCAGAAGTGCCATGTCACCGCAGACCGAGGCAGGTGGGTCCAGAAGTGCCATGTCACCGCAGACCGAGGCAGGTGGGTCCAGAAGTGCCATGTCACCGCAGACGAGGCAGGTGGGTCCAGAGGTGCCATGTCACCGCAGACCGAGGCAGGTGGGTCCAGAAGTGCCATGTCACCGCAGACCGAGGCAGGTGGGTCCAGAGGTGCCATGTCACCGCAGACCGAGGCAGGTGGGTCCAGAAGTGCCATGTCACCGCAGACCGAGGCAGGTGGGTCCAGAGGTGCCATGTCACCAGCAGACCGAGGCAGGTGGGTCCAGAAGTGCCATGTCACCGCAGACCGAGGCAGGTGGGTCCAGAGTGCCATGTCACCACAGACCTAGGCAGGTGGGTCCAGAAGTGCCATGTCACCGCAGACCGAGGCAGGTGGGTCCAGAGTGCCATGTCACCGCAGACCTAGGCAGGTGGGTCCAGAAGTGCCATGTCACCGCAGACCGAGGCAGGTGGGTCCAGACGTGCCATGTCACCCAGACTAGGCAGGTGGGTCCAGAAGTGCCATGTCACCGCAGACCGAGGCAGGTGGGTCCAGAGTGCCATGTCACCGCAGACCTAGGCAGGTGGGTCCAGAAGTGCCATGTCACCGCAGACCGAGGCAGGTGGGTCCAGAAGTGCCATGTCACCGCAGACCGAGGCAGGTGGGTCCAGAAGTGCCATGTCACCGCAGACCGAGGCAGGTGGGTCCAGAAGTGCCATGTCACCGCAGACCGAGGCAGGTGGGTCCAGAAGTGCCATGTCACCGCAGACCGAGGCAGGTGGGTCCAGAAGTGCCATGTCACCGCAGACCGAGGCAGGTGGGTCCAGAAGTGCCATGTCACCGCAGACCGAGGCAGGTGGGTCCAGAGGTGCCATGTCACCGCAGACCAGGCAGGTGGGTCCAGAAGTGCCATGTCACCGCAGACCGAGGCAGGTGGGTCCAGAAGGTGCCATGTCACCGCAGACCAGGCAGGTGGGTCCAGAAGTGCCATGTCACCGCAGATACGAGGCAGGTGGGTCCAGAAGTGCCATGTCACCGCAGACCGAGGCAGGTGGGTCCAGAAGTGCCATGTCACCGCAGACCGAGCAGGCGGTCCGGGTGCCATGTACAGAGGGGTGCCAATGCCATGTCACCCGACAGCAGACCGAGGCCAGGTGGGTCCAGAAGTGCCATGTCACCGCAGACCGAGGCAGGTGGGTCCAGAGGTGCCATGTCACCGCAGACTGAGGCAGGTGGGTCCAGAAGTGCCATGTCACCGCAGACCGAGGCAGGTGGGTCCAGACGTGCCATGTCACCACAGACCTAGGCAGGTGGGTCCAGAAGTGCCATGTCACCGCAGACCGGAGGGGCCAGGTGAGTACCAGACGGGGTGCCATCATGTCACCGCAGACCGAGGCAGGTGGGTCCAGAAGTGCCATGTCACCGCAGACCGAGGCAGGTGGGTCCAGAAGTGCCATGTCACCGCAGACCGAGGCAGGTGGGTCCAGAGGTGCCATGTCACCGCAGACCGAGGCAGGTGGGTCCTGAAGTGCCATGTCACCGCAGACCGAGGCAGGTGGGTCCAGAGGTGCCATGTCACCATGAAATACTGTATACCTCCCAAAACGTTTTTTTTTTTCAAAGTCCATTTTATGATGGTGAATTTTCCCAATCATTTATAGCATGAAGCTGTAGCTCAGCAATAGCTCAGATTTTGCTATATTATAATCTGGCAGTTAAGACAGATTTACTATTGGAGTCTCATTGATTTTACTTGCAACAAATTAAAGTGAACCTGTCACCAGATTTGGGTGTTTGAAACTAAAAGCAGCCCCTGTGCTGCATTGTAATAAGGCGGCTATTATACCCTGACTCCCCCACCCCTCTCGTACACATAATACATAAGCTTTAAAAACTTCCCACCCTGTGTTATAATTACCTGTTTCGATGGGCTTGTTTGCAGCTCGGTCCTTCCCACCTCTCCTCGCTGTCTGTCCCACCTCTCATTGCTGTCTACCTGCCTCTTCTGTGGTCCATCCCGCCTCTCCTCACTATCCATCCTGCCTCTCCTGCAGTTTTTCCCGCCTCTCCTCTCTGTTTGTCCTGCCTCTCCTGCGGTCCATCCCGCCTCTCCTCACTATCCGTCCTGCCTCTCCTGCTGTCTGTCCCGCCTCTCCTCGCCGTTTGTCCCACCTCTCCTCGTTTTCCGTCCTGCCTCTCCTCGCAATTTGTCCCACCTCTCCTTGACGCTCATCCCTCCTGTCCTTGCCGTCCGTCCCACCTCTGGTGCCGTCCATGATGTCTCTCCTCGCTGTCTGTCCCACCTCTCCTCACTGTCCGTCCCACCTCTCATTGCTGTCTTCCTGCCTCTCCTGTGGTCCATCCCACCTCTCCTCACCATCCGTCCTTCCTCTCCTCACTGTCCATCCCACCTCTCATTGCTGTCTTTCTGCCTCTCCTGTGGTCCATCCCACTTCTCCTCACCATCCGTCCTGCTTCTCCTCGCTGTCTGTCCCGCTTCTCCTCGCTGTTTGTCCCACCTCTCCTCGCTGTCTATCCCATCTCTCCTCACCATCCGTCCTGTCTCTCCTGCTGTCTGCCCCACCTCTCCTCGCTGTCTGTCCCACCTCCCCTCGACGCTCATCCCACCTCTCCTTGCCATCCGTCCCGCCTCTTGTGCCGTCCATGATGCCTCTCCTCGCCGTCTGTCCCATCTCTACTCACGAAGTACAATTACTTTATAGAATGACTCAGGCGGTCACATGAGGGTTACATGCAACGTTCACTTTACTTTTTCATGCTTTGTTGCCATCGTAAATGAAAAATAGCAATAAAGGAACTGTTATGTCTACTCCAGGTTTGACACGTGCTGATGCGCAACCATAGATGTCATATATCACAAGCAGATTTAGAGCAAAAAAACAAGACTTCCAAGCTGAAGAAAGAAGCAGATACTATTTTTATGTAAATATTATTGTTAAGCAAATAATAAGATGTTTCATCCTTCCTTCCTTTGACTTGCCATGGACGTTGCCTAAACTCATTCACCTCCTTGCCCTCTCTCTGTGGGTCCTTGATAGGAATTCCGCTAGTTCTGAACTATTCCATATTACTAAACAAAAGTTCACTACTAGCAGAACTCGGTCACGTACCACACTGGCAGCCAGGGGGCAGCGTGAGGTAAGATGAACGCTAAAGCAATATCTGGGCCGTCTTCTGACTTTAGCAGGAGGTTCAAGCGCCAGGTCCTTGTGTCCTTAATCCAAGGCCCTGGCTGAACTGGCTGCTACTATGTAACTCCTTCATCGGCTTAACTTCTGGTGTCTCTACAGGAATGTATCGGCGTCCTTAGTTGTGTTTTGTCGTTTAGTAAAGGAAAATTATGACCTAAATGGTATCAGCGAGGGATCCTATAATATATATTTATTCTTCTAGGAAGACTTACCTGTATGTAGAATTGAAGACCTGAGTTGTTGTTGCAGATTTCAGCAGAATCTTTAGCACTTGGGATATACAGCAGCCGTTATCATCATCGTCAAATCTAAAACATGGATGATAAAGGGAATAAGTGACACAAAAATTAAAGGGATGATACAACAGTACAGTACATCTCAATAATCTATACTAGTGAACACAGCACCACAATCTGCTCAAAGCAGTAAAGTATAAGCCTGCAGCTGTTGTATAATTCATCAGTTTGGTTCAATTAACAGTAAAACAATAAATCACCAACGGATAGAAATCTTTGATTTATTTCCCCTTAGGTCACATCGTTGGTTATGTTCAGTTCTGCAGGTTCTTTATTCTATATATTATTTTCTATTTTTGATTTCCAAAGGTGAAAACTAATGACCGCCATTACAAATCTTATCTAGTAGAGGGTTTTGCATTCCTGCATGAAAATGTTAACTAATGCTTGAGAATGAGAATCATGGTAAAGCCAAGGATATAGCTGTTAGAAACAAATGAGTCCTGCACACAGAGAACAAGTCTAAAAAATAGTATAACAAATACAGGGTACTTAGTCTATCCGTTTTTTTGCGCAAAAAAAGTTATATCAAGCCACGTCACTAACTTCCAAGTGTACCCATCTCCGACGCACTTGCATTTAATACTTTTACTGCAGCCTGTATTTGTTATACTATTTTTTATACTGCACTTGCATTTAATACTTTTACTGCAGTGTACTGTTGTTTTTGGTCGCATTTAGCTTTTTGGTTTCCAAATATGTTGGCGGTGTGAACATGTTCTTACAGACTTGTTCTCTGTGTGCAGGACTCATTTGTTTCTAATTAAGTTGCCTCTTGCTTTGCAAGAGATGAAGTTCCCGCCCCTTCTCTGGGCCCTGCACACATAGAGCCCCGTCGCCTTCAGTCCATCTCAGACACAGGTCTTGCTGGATCCTGCTTACTGGTAAGTATACACACTAGTCAGGTTTTTAAATACAACAGTTAGGACCGCGTCGGAGATGGGTACACTTTGAAGTTAGTGACGTGGCTTGATATAACTTTTTTTGCGCAAAAAAAACGGATAGACTAAGTACCCTGTATTTGTTATACTATTTTTTATACTGCACTTGCATTTAATACTTTTACTGCAGTGTACTGTTGTTTTTGGTCGCATTTAGCTTTTTGGTTTCCAAGGATATAGCTGTGCAGTAGGGATCAGTAACCCAAGGCGCTCCATTTGTTGTACAACTACAGCTCCTAGCATTCCCTGATAGCCATCCGCCAGTATGTTGCTATCAATCAATGCTGGGAGTGGTAGTTTTATAACAGTTGGTGTGACAAAGGTTGCTGAACCCTGTGGTAAGGGATGTAGTGATAGCAGTTTTAACAGCCCAACAATATAAAGAGGCCCCTTTGCATTTAAGGGGGTTGTCCACTGCTTGGACAACCCCTTCTCATTCCCTATGTTCACACCCATACAAATAAAATAGCCTATACTCACCTCTGGTGCAGTCGTTGTTCCAGTGATGTGGGAACTTGTGTTCCTGGGGCTCACATGACACACCAGCCCTGCAACCACTGACCGTCAGCTTCCTTCTCCCCACCTTAAGTAATCAACCGGAAGTGAGTGCTGCGGCTGCCACTCACTTCCTGTTGAGTGCTCCTGTGTCCGAAGGTGGGGCTAGAGAAGGCGGTGGTGATTGGTCGCAGGACTAGAGAAGGCGGTGGTGATTGGTCGCAGGGCTCACATGTCATAACAATGTCACGTGAGCCATGGGAACACAAGTTCTGACATCGGCACCGGAAGTGAGTATAGGCTATTTTATTTATAGGCGGTCAACTTGGGAAATGAGAAGACATGGACAACCCCTTTAAGAAGGTACCAGCACAATATTTGTCTCATACTAGATAGGAATGCCTGTAACAGAATATTTATTATGCCAAAGAGCCTCAAATTGTGCTTGTTGGAAGAACTATTTTCTAGGTTTCTAGGCTAAGTCACCCAGGCTTAAAGGGTTATTCCCAAAATAACAGGTAATCCCCTATCCAAAAGACAGGAAACAACTTTGTAATTGCTGGAGGGGGGCAACCTCTGAGAACCTCAGCAATCCCAAGATCAGAACCCTGGAGGCCAAGCCGAGTATCATTGGGTATCTTAGCAATTGTACCCCCATGAATAATAAAGTAATCTAATATTCCTATAGATAGGGGATAATTTCACATTTTGGGAAAAGCCCTCTAAAAGTCTGAGATATACAGATGTGTCCTTCCTTAATCTTTCCTATTGACTTGACATATCCTAAAATAAGTGAAAAAACCTTTCAGCGATACTCTGTCACGTGATGTATATTGTACATGTGGCCACATAATGATGGAGATGTGGATTACAACCCATTCCTATAGGGTTGCAAGTATTGAATTTTTATAACAAGAAACTTGATTTCTTAATGAAATTTGTGGAAAAGTAAAGAAGGACACATCCGTAACGGAGAGATGGATAAACAACATTAGAGAATGTTTTGCTGGTGATACATTTTGTAGAGAGGTTTTATAATTAACTTGTACATTTTTCCCAAACTTCATTAAAGTAACTGCAAATTGATGTGACAGTGAAGATATGGAAAACCAAGCTATTTCCATGCCATTCATTCTTGGAATTAAAACAGGCTCCACTTTCTTGACTGACATGTCTTTTTTATTCCCCAGGGACGAGCAGCGCTGGACGTTCCCCTACAACCATCTATAGATATATAAAGTGTAGCCAAACCAAATGTGTACATTAGAGTGACCGGATCTCATAAGGGGGGGGGGGGGGAAATGTCGGAATCTTGTTAGTCTGGACCCCACAAAACAATTCCCCTTTCCAGATATTGAGATAGCCAAAATTTGAGCTCGATCAAACGACGTTAACCCGTGCCGCTCGTCGCTCAAAGTTTGAAAAAAATCCAAGTTTTTGGCCAAAAAGCTGACACATGGAGCCATAACTCCAGAACGGTAAATAATAAAAATACGCTTAATATCTCAAAAGAAAGCTAATGTTGTTCTTCAAAATGTATATTTTATACATACCGTATATACTCGCGTATAAGCCGAGTTTTTCAGCCCAAAAATTGGGCTGAAAAGTACCCCCCTCGGCTTATACACGAGTCATATACTGCAGCAGCCCGCCGGCAACCCGCATCAGTATACAGGCCCCCCCATTAGTATCCAGGGTTCCCCCTTGCTCCGGAAACCTGTAAAGTAAAATGATTATACTTATCACTGTCCTGTCGCCGCCGTCCACGTCGCTGCCATCGCGATCCTCCGGCTTCATCCGTCTTCTTCCGGCTTCCTCTGGTCGGCGCAGGCAATGACGTCATTGTCTGCGCCACAGGAGGAAGCCGGAAGACGCTGGATGAAGACGGAGGATCGCGATGGCAGCGACGTGGACGGCGGCGACAGGACAGTGATAAGTATAATGATTTTACTTTACAGGTTTCTGGAGCAAGGGGGAACCCTGGATACTAATGGGGGGGGCCTGTATACTGATGGGGGTGGTGGGCTGCTGCAGTATACACCTCTGGGGCTGCTGTATACTACCACTGGGGCTGCTGTATATACCTCTGGGGCTGCTGTATACTACCACTGGGGCTGCTGTATACTACCACTGGGGCTGCTGTATATACCTCTGGGGCTGCTGTATACTACCACTGGGGCTGCTGTATACTACCACTGGGGCTGCTGTATACTACCACTGGGGCTGCTGCTGAATATACCACTGGGGAGGCTGCTGTAACACTGCTGGGGCCTGTATATACCACTGGGGAGGCTGCTGTATACCACACTGCTGGGGGCTGTATACTACCACTGGGGAGGCCTGTATACCACTGGGGGGCCTGTATACCACACTGCTGAGGGCTGTATACCTGTGCTGGGGTCCACCCTCGGCTTATACACGAGTCAATAGGTTTTCCCAGATTTTGGGGGCAAAAGTAGGGGGGTCGGCTTATACACGGGTCGGCTTATACACGAGTATATACGGTAATTGTTATTTTAAGTCAAACTGAGTTACAACAGCTTTTAGCTCCAAGAACGTGACCTGGTACCACGAGGAGCATACTTGGTATATTTTGTTATTAAGTGATAAATTTTGTTTTTTTTTTTGGTATATTTTTGAGTTTAAAGTAAAAATATAATAAAAAAACAAGTAATACTGATAAGTCTAATGACATTTTTTATTTTAAAATATAAAAATGAGGTATATAATACATACAGAACAGACACAGAAAAGATACAGACGTAGTACCTACATGAGTTGATAATGTTACATAGTTATCTAATCTATTCTAGAGCTTTTGTTAAAGTAGTTTTTGAAACGTCAGAATATAATGCTCGGCATTTGCTTACAACTTGCAGGACATATTGCTTTTGTTCTTCATCTTTTGTCAGAAGGTCGTTAAAGTCGGTTATTAATTTAACACCACGCTCAGCCATACCATTAACTACTTTTAATGTTTTGACAATTTTCAATCCTTCTTGGAAGTCACTATTTTGAGGCCGGGTGTTTGGATTTTGTCTTAGGAAATCTGTTTTTATATTAAATCGGTCAAAGAATGTAAACGTTTCTTTGGTAAGTAAATTTACTTACCATGCCTCAGGTCGCGGCCATGCCTCAGGTCGACAAAAAAGATATGATCATCGATCGCATACACCGCATCCCCAAACCATCCAACTTAGGGCCCTCAGTGCTGCGAGATGCGCTCGCACGTATACATTTTTTCGAACTGAAAGAAGATTTTCTGCAGGCTTTGCGTAGCGGACTCGCTCTCCCTGACCAGTTTGCCAACATTTTGGTCTTTCCGGACTTATCACCTGGAACCATGGCCCTTCGTAGGGCTTTTCTACCATACACGAGGGTGTTGCGAGACAAAAACATCCCGTACTGCTGGGGCTTCCCAACTAAACTCCTTATCAGGAGAAACGGATCGACTGTCACCTGTCTCACTCTGGCTCAAGCGGGGAAACACCTATCCCAATGCGGTCTGATCTCTCCCAGATCTTCATCCTCGGCTGTGGACTCCCCAGGACCAGATGGAACGAAAACCAACAAGCATCATGTAACACCGGATTGGGAGGTTGCCTGAAGTCAAAGTCTTCTTATTCCCTGATGCCTTCCCGTAATATTGGAACTTTCGCAGTTTCTTGTTCTTTTTTGTTCATTTGACATTCCTGCTGAGTTTTGGCCCTGTTAGTGCCTCAGCTTAGCGGTTTGCCCCACCGAGTGCATTTTTCTCACTTAGTGTTCTTGGGACTAGCCCGGATAGGGCTCCCTAGTTTATTCGTTATATGTTATTTTGTCTGTCCTCCCCATCCCTTTCTTCCCTTCCCTCTGCTCTTGGTTTTCATGCTGGAAAGCTGCCTACTTGCATTCTCCTGATACTACACTGCAAGGGTTGTTTCAGATTTCATTGCTATATAATATTCAATCATGAGTGTTTCTTTATACTCTATAAATGTTAATGGTCTCAATTCTCCAGGCAAAAGATCTCTAGTCTGGAGGCAGTTATCAAGGTCTCATCAGGATATTATATGTATACAAGAAATGCATCTATTACAACAAGATAATGTCAGGATGTACTCTAGCTGCTACCCACACCAGTTTTTTTGCTAATGGTACGACTAAAAAGGCTGGAGTGGCGTTTTTTTTTTCAATAGATCCATTGCGTTTCAGCTACTACGCTCTATGCCTGACGTTCCCTACACCATTGCCTCAATCTACGCTCCAAATTCTGACCAAACTAAGTTTTTACGGGGAGTATTCCAAACTCTGGACTCTATCCAACATGGCTATAAATTAATTGCAGGAGACTTTAATATGCCGGCCTCCAAGGTGATGGACTGTTCTTCTTTCTCAGTTTCTCGTAGTGAGCTGGGCCCGATTATACTTGCTCACAATCTTCATGACGTATGGAGATATATTCACTGTAATGAAAGGGACTACACTTTTATGTCCCCCAGACATGGCCCTTACAGCAGAATTGACTATGTGCTGGTGGATGATGTTGCTCTGACCCATTGTCTTTCCGCATCCATAGGAAATATCTCTTGGTCAGACCATGCGTCAGTCTCTATCACCTTGGAGGATCCTGTAGCAATTAGACCCCCTGGCCATTGGCGTCTCAATGAACATCTTTTGACAGACCAATCTAACTCCAAATCAATCGAAAACAACATTGCTGAATATTTCTCCTTTAACGACACAGGTGAGGTGCGGGACGACACGCTTTGGTTTGCCCACAAGGCTGTGGTTAGGGGACATTTCCTTAAAATAGCCTCGCTATCTAAGAAACAATATAACCCTGCCCTCCAAATTGCCCTTGACTCCCACTCCCGTCTAGAAGCCAAACATAAAAAATCTCCTTCCCAGCTCCTCATGACTCACTTGACTATCACCCGTCTCCACATTCGTCAATTATTGTTAAAAAGGGCTGAAAATGATCTACGGAAATCGAAAAGCAAAATTTTACTCAGTGGGAGATAAAGCAGGCTCGTTATTTGCCAAGAGGGGTAGGAAGAAAGAAACTCATTCTAAAATCCCGTTCTTAACTACCCTGTTTCCCCAAAAATAGGGCGCCCCCGAAAGTAAGGCATGCTTGGGGGGGGGGGGGGGGGGAGGGGGCGCGCCCTACTTCATAATATAAGGCACCTCCCGATTATAAGGCGTACCTCCTCAGCATGCCACTGATCACAAGACCGGGGCATGCATCTGTGTCTTACTCCCTGCTGTCCGATGCCCGCCACTCTGTACCGCTCTTCTGCCGCTGCAGTGCTCACAGCCCAGGAGCGCAGCTGTGAATCACAGCTCCGGAGCTCTGTGCCGGTCTCTGCCCATGAGCCCTGCGCCAATCACAGCGCAGGAATCATGGGCCAGCTGACGTCAGTAGCCTCTGATTGTTCCTGGGCTGTGATTGGCCCAGGGCTGCTGTGCTCTGATTGGCCCAGGGCTCCTGCACTGTGCACCACCAAAGCAGCACCGCAGAGGAAAGAAAGTGAAAAGAAAGAAGTACGGTAAGAAAGTGAAAGACTGTGTGTGTGTGCGTGTGTGTGTGTGGTGTGTGTGTGTACATACATGGGAGGCTGCAGTCGGATATGATACTGGGATGGGAGGCTGCTGCAGGGGGATACGGTACTGGGATGGGAGGCTGCTGCAGTGGGATACGGTACTGGGATGGGAGGCTGCTTTTCTGTCAATTTTTTTTTGGCTAATATAAGACACTCCCCCCCCCCCCCCCCCCCCGAAAATAAGACATGGTGCCCCTTTAGGAGCAAAAGTGAATATAAGACAGTGTCTTATTTTCGGGGAAACACGGTAACTCTGACAGTACAAAAATATATATTCCGATACATATTGCTGAGGAATTCACTTCTGATTACTCTTCCCTTTATAACCTTAAAAATGATGGTTCAAAAAACACCGGACTTTGAGGAATAGCGCTTCCTTAAGAGGCACAATAATTTCTTCCAAAAGTTCTTTAATTCAAATAAGTCAATGGTTCCATATATTGCAGTACAGTACAACGCGTTTCGACTTACATACATGTCTTCTTCAGGTACATGTGATAATGGCATAAGAAATAGATGTGTGCTCTCTTAGGTTAAGAGAGCACACATCTATTTCTTATGCCATTATCACATGTACCTGAAGAAGACATGTATGTATGTCGAAACGCGTTGTACTGTACTGCAATATATGGAACCATTGACTTATTTGAATTAAAGAACTTTTGGAAGAAATTATTGTACCTCTTAAGGAAGCGCTATTCCTCAAAGTCCGGTGTTTTTTGAACCATATACTGACGAACCAGGCTCCCTTGAGAAGACCTGATCCCTCCGGAGAGGAAGGCTGCAAGCCTAAGAGAAAACTATACCATATGAACAAAAGACACCAAAAAGGTGAGCATTTTTTGATCATTACCACCTAGACCAAGATCAAATAATCTCTACACTTAGATCTGCGCCGGCTCTTTTTCTCTTCCCCTCCTTTTAGAGATTAACCTTAAAAATGACTTAGATGTCACCCAGCCCTCTGAGGCCTCCATTGTCTCTTTCTTGGATAAGGCAAACTTACCTAAAATCTCCCCAGATCTATTATCCCAACTTAACATGCCCATCATGGAATCAGAGGTCTCCCAGATTGTCCGTACTGCTAGAAAACGTTCTTCCCCAGGCCCTGATGGATTCTCACTTCCCTATAATTCTCAGTTTCTTCACATTATCTCCCCGTATCTTTTGCTTCTGTTTAATTATTGGCTTGTCAAAGGCTGTATTGGCGGTGAGGGTTTGGAGGCTTCCATTGCAACTTTGCCCAAAACAGGGAAACCTGTGACTACACCTGGTAGTTTCCGACCAGTCGCACTTTTGAACTGCGACATTAAAATCTATGCCAAGATCTGGGCAAATAGATTAATGGCAGACCTCCCGACTCTGGGTCACCCTGATCAGGCTGGCTTCGTCCCCGGTAGACAGACTAGGGATGGTACGAGACGGCTGATTGATCCCTTGAATGTGGTGGAGAGGGGGAGTCTCCCCAGTGTATTCCTGTCACTCGATGATGAAAAAGCCTTTGACAGGGTACACTGGGGATATATATCTGAGACCTTGAGGAGATTTAGTCTTGTTGGCGACGTCTATAGAGCAATTATGGCTCTGTATTCTAACCCTTGTGCCTCAGTTCGGATTTCGGGCTTTGGGTCTTGTGTATTTCCCATCTCAAATGGGACTCCCAGGGCTGTCCCCTCTCCCCCCTCATCTTTGCTTTGGTTATGGAGCCTCTCGTGGCCATCATAAGACAGAGCTCGGATGTTAGAGGTATTCGGGTTGGAGACACTGAGTATAAAGTTGAGCTCTACGCTGATGATGTGGGGTTGTCCTGCATCGCCCCATTTCCACTATACTCCATCAATTTTCTGCGGTCTCCCTTTATAAACGAAATATCTCCAAGTCCACTATCTTCCCCTTGTTTTTGCCCGTTCCCTTCCAGCTCTAAATTCAGGCGAAATACCCTTTCCCCTCGGGTTTCACCTATTTGGGTATTAAAGTCACTTATACTAAAGACATCGTCAGATTAAAGTGCGAGGCGGTGCTGGATGACATCAGGAGGGAGATAGATTAATTTTCTCATTCATTCCTCTCCTGGAGGACAAGAATTCAGGCTGATAAGATGTTATTGCTCCCTAAACTAATATATCTTTTCAGATGTCTCCCTCTTTCTATTCCCTCTAAATACATCTCCTCCTTTCAAGCTATCATAAATAAGTTTATTTGGAATAATAAACCCCATAGAACTAAACGCTGCATTATGACCCTTCCGTACTCCAGAGGTAACGTACGTCTATACCATAAAGCTGCTTTACTAGAGCCTACTAAGATTTGGTGGGAAGGAAATTCTACTCTCCCTTGGTTTTTGATTGAATCCCAATTTGCCCCTAAAGGCTCCCTCAGAAATCAGACAGAAGGGCGGATTCTCCAACCCTCCCCATGTCACCATCTTCTAAAATCAATGAGCTCTGCATTGAGGCCATGGTCCTCGCTCTGCCCCTCACAATTCATGTACAAATATTTCTCCCTCAAATCCATTGAATACTGTATCAATGACATCTCCCTGTCCTCCTGGGAGGAGCGGGGAATACTGTATCAATGACATCTCCCTGTCCTCCTGGGAGGAGCGGGGAATACTGTATCAATGACATCTCCCTGTCCTCCTGGGAGGAGCGGGGAATACTGTATCAATGACATCTCCCTGTCCTCCTGGGAGGAGCGGGGAATACTGTATCAATGACATCTCCCTGTCCTCCTGGGAGGAGGGGGAATACTGTATCAATGACATCTCCCTGTCCTCCTGGGAGGAGCGGGGAATACTGTATCAATGACATCTCCCTGTCCTCCTGGGAGGAGCGGGGAATACTGTATCAATGACATCTCCCTGTCCTCCTGGGAGGAGCGGGGAATACTGTATCAATGACATCTTCCTGTCCTCCTGGGAGGAGCGGGGAATACTGTATCAATGACATCTCCCTGTCCTCCTGGGAGGAGCGGGGAATACTGTATCAATGACATCTCCCTGTGCTCCTGGGAGGAGCGGGGAATACTGTATCAATGACATCTCCCTGTCCTCCTGGGAGGAGCGGGAATACTGTATCAATGACATCTCCCTGTGCTCCTGGGAGGAGCGGGGAATACTGTATCAATGACATCTCCCTGTCCTCCTGGGAGGAGCGGGGAATACTGTATCAATGACATCTCCCTGTCCTCCTGGGAGGAGCGGGGAATACTGTATCAATGACATCTCCCTGTCCTCCTGGGAGGAGCGGGGAATACTGTATCAATGACATCTCCCTGTCCTCCTGGGAGGAGCGGGGAATACTGTATCAATGACATCTCCCTGTCCTCCTGGGAGGAGCGGGGAATACTGTATCAATGACATCTCCCTGTCCTCCTGGGAGGAGTGGGGAATACTGTATCAATGACATCTCCCTGTCCTCCTGGGACGAGCGGGGAATACTGTATCAAAGATATCTCCCTGTCCTCCTGGGAGGAGCGGGGAATACTGTATCAATGACATCTCCCTGTCCTCATGGGAGGAGCGGGAATACTGTATCAATGACATCTCCCTGTCCTCCTGGGAGGAGCGGGGGATCCAGTGGATTTCTGATCTATATGATCTTTCGGGACTGAGACCATTCTCGGACCTGATGTCGAAATATTCTCTACCTAAAACCCGCTCCCTCTCTGGATGACTCCGCTCATAGATTCTTTAAACCAAACACACTCTTATCACATGGCATTTCCATTTTATACCACTCACTACTCTCTCATTGTATGTCCCTATGGGAATCCTACCTCTCTTTCTCAGCCCCAATGGAGGATTGGCGCAACGCTTTTACTCATCCTTCCAAATTTTCATCCTGTGTTACATAGTAACATAGTAACATAGTTTTTAAGGTTGAAGGAAGACTTTAAGTCCATCTAGTTCAACCCATACCCTAACATGTTGATCCAGAGGAAGGCAAAAAAACCCCATGTGGCAACACTAAGCTCCACATTGGGGGAAAAAATACGGCAATCAGACTAATTCCTGGATCAACGCCCTATCAAAGAATCTAGTATGTATAACTGATAATATTATAGTTTTCAAGAAAGGTATCCAGGCCCTTCTTAAATGTTAGTAGTGACTCACTCATTACAACAGCATGGGGAGAGAGTTCCATAGTCTCACTGCTCTTACAGTAAACAATCCACGTCTGTGATTATGATTAAACCTTTTTTCCTCCAGACGTAGAGGACGCCCCTTGTCCCAGTCTCTGTAGAGGATGCCCCCTTGTCCCAGTCTCAGGCCTAAGAGTAAAGAGATCATTAGAAAGGTCTCTGTACTGTCCCCTCATATATTTATACATTATTATAAGATCACCCCTAAGCCTTTGTTTTTCCAAGCTAAATAACCCCAAGTTTAATAACCTGTCTTGGTATTGCAGACCCCTCAGTCCTCTAATGACCTGTCTTGGTATTGCAGACCCCTCAGTCCTCTAATGACCTGTCTTGGTATTGCAGACCCCTCAGTCCTCTAATAACCTGTCTTGGTATTGCAGACCCCTTAGTCCTCTAATGACTTTTGTTGCTCTTCTCTGGACCCGCTCTAGTTCAGCTATGTCTTTCTTATACACCGGAGACCAGAATTGTACACAGTATTCTAAGTGTGGTCGCACTAGTGACTTGTATAGAGGTAAAATTATGTTCTCATGAGCATCTATGCCTCTTTTAATGCATCCCATTATTTTATTTGCCTTTGCAGCAGCTGCCTGACACTGGCCACTAAATGTGAGTTTGTCATCTACCCATACACCCAGGTCTTTTTCAGTGACAGTTTTGCCCAGTGTTTTACAATTAAGCACATAATTATACCTTTTGTTTCCTCTGCCCAAGTGCATGACTTTACATTTATCCCCATTAAAGCGCATTTGCCATTTAGCAGCCCAAGCTTCTAGTTTACATAAATCCTCCTGTAATATAAAATTGTCCTCCTCTGTATTGATTACCCTGCAGAGTTTAGTGTCATCTGCAAATATTGAGATTCTACTCTGTATGCCCCCTACAAGGTCATTAATAAATATATTAAATAGAAGCGGGCCCAACACTGACCCCTGTGGTACCCCACTGTTAACTGTGACCCATTCTGAGTGTGTTCCATTAATAACCACCCTTTGTTTCCTATCACTAAGCCAGTTCTTAACCCACTTACACATATTTTCCCCTATCTCCATTGCCCTCATTTTATGTATCAACCTTTTGTGTGGCACCGTATCAAAAGCTTTTGAAAAGTCCATATACACCACATCCACTGCATTTCCTTGGTTCAGTCCAGAACTTACTTCTTCATAGAAGCTTATCAGATTAGTTTGACAGGAACGGTCCCTCGTAAAACCATGTTGATAATGGATCATGAGGTTATTTTTCTTCAGATACTCCAGTATAGCATCTCTTAGAAAACCCTCTAGGATTTTACCCACAGTAGAGGTTAAGCTTACTGGCCTATAATTTCCAAGTTCAGTTTTTGTCCCCTTTTTGAATATTGGCACCACATTTGCTATACGCCAGTCCTGTGGTACAGACCCTGTTATTATGGAATCTTTAAATATTAAAAATAATGGTCTATCTATGACAGTACTTAATTCCTGCAGCACTCTGGGGTGTAATCACTTAGAGCAAGGAAAAAAAATTCAATGAATGTGGTATATGCCTCCTGCCCGCTTAGTGAAGTTTGGTTCTAGTTCCTCTCCACTATGTTGGAAACATTGCACAAATAGGGGCACTACTGCTCATGTTTGGTGGGAATGTGGCCAGTACTCTCTCCAAAATGAACACAATCCTGGACTGGTGGGACCCGTGGCTCTCATCGCCGTATGCTTTGCCTGCTCATCTACATTAGAGCTTATGTGTATATCCCTTGGATGTCATCGACATTTCTAGCTTATCCCGAACCCCCTCTTCCCTCTCTATTCCCCCTCCCCCTTTTTTTTTTTTTTTTTTTCTCTCCTTATGCAATTTTGAGCTCACTATGGTTTTGTGATCCTCTGCATTCTTTTTAGGCTACATTCACACATTGCGTATTTTGTTGCGCTTTTTGCCGCATTTTTCGGCTGCGCAACAAAATACGCTGGGGCTTTCACACACTGCGCTTTCTTTACCCCAGAAAGCGCAGGTGACGTCACAGAGGGGAGGAAGAATCCTGCTTCCTCCTCCCCTCTGACGTGTGACTGCCCATTAGATTTCACAGTGTATTAATACACACTGCAAAATCTAAATTAAACAAAAACAAATGTCTGCACCCAGCACAGATCGTGAGGACAGGGGACGGCTGCGCTCTCCCTGCGGGTTCCCTCAGGTCCGGAGGTGCTGCGTCCAATACACAGTTCCGGATCGTGAGCACATACCCTAAAAGGTCACTTACCCCCCAAATGTACACTATAAAAAAATAAAACACTAACAAAAATATTTCATTTTGGCAGCAAATGCTTAACCATTTCTTTTGTAATATTTCCTATCTTGATACGACTCCTCTAAGGGCATCTATATGCTTTGAACCTTCACTGATGGACATCATGAAAAACATCAAGAAAAGTCTGATCACACACAAATCACTACTGACCGATAAATGGAATAGAACGTCTCCCACAATAAAACATGGCAGCAGAGCTGGTGTTCACCCCCTTTATGTCATGGAGATCTTTCTCCACCATCTTGAACTAGACTATGATGCCTCAACGTTTGTGGATTGTTGTAAAACAGCAAGATATCGCAATCTGTAAATTAATATCTCACAGCTAATTAGACAGTGAAAGCAAGATGTAGCTTCTGAGATGCCCCTTGTGGCCAATCCATCAAAACTGGCATAAAGCAACTTTACGCTACACCAGTCTTGATGGAGTAGAAGAGGCACCAACTCCATTTAGTGGCACACAGCTACTAATGTGACCTCCTTTCTTTTGTCCTAACTTTTCCTAACTATCACTTTCCTATCGACTCCGCTCCTGTAAGCTGATCTTTCTGTGGCTCATATGTTTCTAGCTTTGATCCTTGAATTCTCAGGGCCAGGATTGGACCAACTGAACGGTGTACGTCACTGGTGGGGGCTGACGGGAGAGTGAAGTGAGATCTGGGTATGCAAGACTCGCCAGAGGTCTCCCCAGGGTGAGACAAACTCGTGATAGTTAGCCGCTGTTGCTTTCTTTGAATGTTGTGCTTATCAAAACAATCTCCTGCAGCAGCAGCATATCCCCAGAGTTAGTGACACAGGGGCTGACCCTTCACTGCCATCATCTGTACTCCCCAGTTAGTAACACAGGGGCTGACTCATCACTGCCATCATCTGTACTCCCCAGTTAGTGACACAGAGGCTGACCCATCACAGCCATCATCTGTACTCCCCAGTTAGTGACAGGGGCTGACCCTTCACTGCCATCATCTGTACTCCCCAGTTAGTAACACAGAGGCTGACTCATCACTGCCATCATCTGTACTCCCCAGTTAGTGACACAGGGGCTGACCCATCACAGCCATCATCTGTACTCCCCAGTTAGTGACAGGGGCTGACCCATCACTGCCATCATCTGTACTCCCCAGAGTTAGCGACAGGGGCTGACCCTTCACTGCCATCATCTGTACTCCCCAGAGTTAGTGACACAGGGGCTGACCCATCACTGCCATCATCTGTACTCCCCAGAGTTAGCGACAGGGGCTGACCCATCACTGCCATCATCTGTACTCCCAAGAGTTAGTGACACAGGGGCTGAACCATCACTGCCATCATCTGTACTCCCCAGAGTTAGTGACAGGGGCTGACCCATCACTGCCATCATCTGTACTCCCCAGAGTTAATGACACAGGAGCTGACCCATCACTGCCATCATCTGTGCTTCCCAGAGTTAGTGACAGGGGCTGGCCCATCACTACCATCATCTGTGCTTCCCAGAGTTAGTGACACAGGAGCTGAGCTGACCCATCACTGCTGCCATCATCTGTACTCCACATCAGTAACTACTGACATAATTTCAGCTAAAGGTAGACAACTAGACTGGTGTAACGTTGGGGTTTGGAGGCCCCTTACATGCAATTTTTATTTATGAACTTCCCAATAAAGTGGTTTGCATAGTTACATAGATTTCTTTGCTGCACAAAATTATTAAACACAAAATTAAATAAAAGTTTATAAGTGGAACCGCTTTCTTTTTTGTCACTACAAGTTGGGGACTGGACATTTTAGGATCCTCAAATTGAATGCATCATCACCCTATGTAACGCTATTGATGTAAGTATATTCTCTGCACACCAGTTTTGGCTTGTTATTCCGTCTGTATTGTTTGTGGCAAACCTTGGTAACCGTTCATACTCAGTTATCTTACCCTGCCCTCAGACTCAGTAAATTGCAAGCTCCATTTACTTGGGCCTACCCAGCCTATATTCACGAGTGCTGGTCTGCTGCGGTGAGGGTCATTTCTGAAAAGCCCAGGCATGTGTAGCATCAGCTGCATATGCTGGGGCTTGATTTGCCTTTATTCACATGTACCAGTCTGACACCATGGGAGCGGTTTGAAAATGCTCCAGGTAAGTGCTGCTTTTAATGATTCTGCTTTATATGTATGTTGGAGGCTGTATGGCACAACTAAATTAAAATAATATAGAGTAGGACCACCCTGATGAGATTGCCTTGATGTGGCACAGTGGTTTAAAAGATTGATCAATATTTTGCCATATTTTACCATCTTCTGGTATTGTGGGCTTACTTGTTGCTTTTTTATATTCTCTGGTCTCCTGTAACCATGTAATCTGTGGACCAAGCTTCCTATCGGTTGAGAATTGAGGATTTGGCTCCAGAAGACATAGCGTCTACTTAGCCAGTAGAGAATTAATTTTCATACAGGCTTTGGGATTATTGTGTGTGGATTTCTAGTAGCATCAGCTAAAAGATTTTTAGATAACAACGCTGTTCCAGCAGAAATGATAATATGGAGGTTGGATGTAGTTATTGCTATGCCGGAGCCACTTGCCTCTGGACACTGAAAACATGTGGGTGGACTCATTGGCATCATCAACCAATAGATCCTTCTCCCAGAAGATCATCTCCATAATGCAGGATCTAAGGGGTGCGCTTTTGTCCTTTTGGATAGTGACACACCAATCCGGCATGCTAGTAAGGAGACTTAAAGCCACAACGCTCCTCTGAGAAATATGCAAATTGTCTCATCTAGAGGAAGTTGACTTGAACTCTAGCGCCACCTATTGGAAATAGCAATCCTAAAAGTCTGAAATTACCTCGGTAAAGGGTAGTATTTGACTTTTAGGATTGCTACTTCCAATAGGCGAAACTAGAGTTCAAGTCGTCTTCCTCTAGATGAGAAAATTTGCATAATGCAGGATCAGAACTGGAAGAAAAATGCAACCATGCGACCGAGGTGTGACAGGTAGGAACACGTGAGGCAGAGAATATTATAATGCAGACATATAAGCAGTAGATGTAAGACATGACATGACCAATGATTTATGGACTGTACAGAACAGGATTGACCCAGTTGTGAAGAAAACCCCAAATCAAGCTAATTTTGGAAGCCAATCTCTTGCCTGTAGGGTCTTTTTCTTAAGGGTAAGTTCACAATTAATCTATTAGACATTAATTATACCTCCTTGTGTACAATTATAGCAAAAGAGATTGGAATACGCCTAAAAGTGGAAGGGACCGTATTGCTAAAGATTGAGTGTAAGTACAAGAGTGCTCGCACCAACACTGCGATTCTGCCAAGTGTTTAGCTTTTTAGGCTTAGTGTGACGATCTGGAGTTGTGGGCTGTAATAATCACCGGCAGGTTAATGATGCAACAATTTTTATTTGTATCCGTACACAGTAATACAGCAACTCCAGGTAGATGTAATAATTATCATGGATAACTCCGGAGTCTTCTTGCATGGAGCAAAGACACAACAGAACACAGTTTATAGGTGAAAAAGTCTATATTATAACACACGGTGATAAACAACAAAGTGCAAAGGAAAACTCAGTCCTCAAACACACAGTGCAGATACTGAATGAAGCCTTGACGAAAGTCTATTGAAAAAACTCAGAGGATAATGAAATCAGTGGACAGAGATGCTGTAAAAGGAAAGTCTATGACAAGTCCAAACACGGAGATGTTTAAGCAAGTCTATATAACATAATAAATCATCCATGGAGGCCTGGGAAGGAAGTGTTTAGAAAGTCCAGAACCAGATGCAGAGCAAATTACCAGAGTCCAGAACAGTCTTGTGCTCTGCATCTATTTGAATGGAAGAAGTGACAGACCATTTAATAAAGCAATCATCTTACATGTCAGCAAAGGCAGGTGAGGCAAAAGCCGCCGCAGAGGGAGTAAGCCAGCAGCTGTAAGTAGGGAGTAAACGAGCAGCCAGAAGTGGAAGGAACGCTGGCACAGGTGTAGGTAGCAGAACCTCTGATGAGCAACAAGAGATTTGCAGAAGTAGGCAGAGAACATAAGAGGCCACTAGGAACAGGAAACAGGCAGAATACTTAAGCACTGACTAGAGGCTGGGGTGGAGTTTATAATGGCAGGAAGACAAAGGGCACATGTAGCAAAGGACACCATCTTGGAAGAGGACAAGAATGCCCAAAAGGTAATCAATATATTCCTGACAGTAGATGACCACAATGCATTGCCCCAGTCCACAAGATCAGAAACCAGCCAGCAACCATGGTCCTTAAGTTACTCCAGACGATGGATATCACAACCATAGCACGTGTATCCAGGTCCAGTCGGTAAGCATAGTCCTTAAGATAGTTCCTACAATCCAGACAGTAGATATTATGATCGTAGCACGTGTATCCAGCTCCAGTTCCTATAGTCCATCCATGGGTTCCAGGATATGACTTAGCAACAGATCCTCTGGCTCCCAATTCACAGCACCAACTAACTTTTATATGTGGCTTATTGTTCCAGAATCCCAGTCTCCCGCCCTGTCTACAGGATGTGTATAGGCAGTCCCCACCAGCAGGGGAGCAAAGATACACCATCCTCCCCCCTCACACACACGCATGTGCACTCCAGATGCAGCACACTGAATAGTAATGTAGACTTAATTGCATTACGGTCTACGTAAACAGGCTGGAAGTGACATTCTGGTACATCTCCTTCCCACTTCAACTTGTGAACAATAAAATCGACGTAACTAGTGATCCGTGCTGGAAAAGTCTGATAGCCATTAGTAAATGGCCAGCTCCTTACACTTAGCACCTTCATAATAACAATATACCTTGTAAAACCAAGCATTTTTACTCTTTAAATTGCATCCTAGAAAAATTAATGTTTTACTATAAGCCAATTGCAGTCACTCATCAAAACTCTGATCCTTAGGGCAAGTTATAGATCAGTGATCACCCGGCGAAGAGGAAGAAGCACTGATGAAAGGATCATAGGGGGCTGCAACGTGGACATCACAAAAAGACACGGGTGAGACAGAAAATAATAACCTGCACTGCATAAATCAGGCAAATTAAACCAATATTATCCCTGAAAGGAAAAGCAAAAAAAAATCCTAGAAAACCATAATTCTGAATTATACCTGTATATACAGTTTGTTATTAATCTATGCGGAAATGACAGAAGATTTGAAAAGTTGTTTGGAGATTACACTAAAGTATTAAAAGATTAAAAAGCAAAACACATCAATCCATATACCAGATGCAAATGCTTAACTCAGACCTGCGTAATTATAAGAAGCACGACTGCAAAGTTTAAAGGGGTCGTACAGGAGCAGAAAAACATGACTGCCTTCTAGCATTTACATGCGCGGTGTATACTCCTGAGTAGAGGCATAGCTAGAGGTTCAGCTCAGGAGGCGAAACGTCATTCTGAGCGCTGTATGTGTCCGTGATCCTCTTAGCCCCCGACATAATGTCCACCACTGGTAATCATGACTCCTATGTGCCCTCTAGATGGTACAATTGCCTCCTGTAAAATAATAATGCCCTGTGCAAGGCTCCCCTATACACAGTATGATGGCCCTCCCCTATATACAGTATGATGGCCCTCCCCTATATACAGTATGATGGCCTTCCCCTACACAATGTATGACACCCCTGCCCCTCCGGTATACACAGTATGATGCCTTTACACCTCCGATATACAGTACACACCAAGATGCACCTGTCTCTCCCCTATACCCAGTATGATGCCCCTACCCATCCCCTATACACAATGATGCCTCTACACCTCCCCTAAACCCAGTATGATGCCCCTGCTCATTCCCTATAACCAATATGATGCCTCTATGCCTCCCCTATACACAGTATGATGCCCCTGCCCGTCCCCTGTACACAATATGATGCCTCTATGCCTCCCCTATACACAGTATGATGCCGCTGCCCGTCCCCTATACACAGCATGATGCCCCTGTCTCTCCCTATACACAGTATGATGCCCCTGCATGTCCCCTATACACAGTATGATGCCTGTACCTCTCCCCTATACACAGTATGATGCCCCTGCCCGTCCCCTATGCACAATATGATGCCTCTATGCCTCCCTATACACAGTATGATGCCGCTGCCCGTCCCCTATACACAGCATGATGCCCCTGTCTCTCCCCTATACACAGTATGATGCCTCTGCCTGTCCTCTATACATAATATGATGCCTCTACGCCTCCCCTATACACAGAATGATGCCCCTGCACGTCCCCTATACACAGTATGATGCCTGTACACCTCCCCTATACACAGTATGATGCCCTGCCCATCCCCTATACACAATATGATGTCTCTATGCCTCCCCTATACACAGTATGATGCCCCTGCCAGTCCCCTATACACAGAATGATGCACCTGCATGTCCCTTATACACAATATGATGCCTCTACGCCTCCCCTATACACAGTATGATGCCCATTCCCTATACATAATATGATGCCTCTACACCTCCCCTATACACAGTATGATGCCCATGTCCGTCCCCTATACAGAATTTGATGCCTCTACGCCTCCCCTATACACAGTATGATGCCCCTGCCCATCCCCTATACATTATATGATGCCTCTACGCCTCCCCTATACACAGTATGATGCCCTGCATGTCCCTTATACACACAATATGATGCCTCTACGCCTCCCCTATACACAGTATGATGCCCATTCCCTATACATAATATGATGCCTCTACACCTCCCCTATACACAGTATGATGCCCATGTCCGTCCCCTATACAGAATTTGATGCCTCTACGCCTCCCCTATACACAGTATGATGCCCCTGCCCATCCCCTATACATTATATGATGCCTCTACGCCTCCCCTATACACAGTATGATGTCCCTGCCCGTCCCTATACACAATATGATGCCTCTATGCCTCCCCTATACACAGTATGATGCCCCTGCATGTCCATTACACACAATATGATGCCTCTACGCCTCCCCTATACACAGTATGATGTCCCTGCCCGTCCCCTATACACAATATGATGCCTCTACGCCTCCCCTATACACAGTATGATGCCCCTGCCCGTCCCCCATACACAATATGATGCCTCTACACCTCCCCTATACACAGCATGATGCCCCTGCCCATCCCCTATACACAATATGATGCCTCTATGCCTCCCCTATACACAGTATGATGCCCCTGCTCGTCCCATATACACAATATGATGCCTCTACATCTCCTCTATACACAGTATGATGCCCCTGCCCGTCCCCTATACACAATATGCCTCTACGCATCCCCTTATACACAGTATGATGCCCCTGCCTGTCCCTTATACACAATATGATGCCTCTACACCTCCCCTATACACAGTATGATGCCCCTGTCCGTCCCCTATACACAGTATGATGCTTCTAACGCCTCCCCTATACAAAGTATGATACCCCTGCACGTCCCCTATACACAGTATGATGCCTCTACGCCTCCCCTATACACAGTATGATGCCCCTGCCCATCCCCTATACACAATATGATGCCTGTACGCCTCCCCTATACACAGTATGATGCCCTGCCCGTCCCCTATACCAAAATGATGCCTCTAGCCTCCCTATACACAGTATGATGCCGCTGCCCGCCCCTATACACAGATGATTCCCTGTACCCTCCCTATACACAGTATGATGCCCCGCCTCCCCTATACACAGTATGATGCCTCTAGCCTCCCCTATACACAGTATGATGCCCCTGCATGTCCCTTATACACAATATGATGCCTTACGCCTCCCCTATACACAGTATGATGCCCATCCCGTCCTATACATAATATGCCTCTACACCTCCCCTATACACAGTATGATGCCCCTGTCCGTCCCCTATACAGAATATGATGCCTCTACGCCTCCCCTATACACAGTATGATGCCCCTGCCATCCCCTATACACAATATGATGCCTCTACACCTCCCCTATACACAGTATGATGCCCCTGTCCATCCCCTATACACAATATGATGCCTCTACGCCTCCCTATACACAGTATGATGCCCCTGCCGTCCCCTATACACAATATGATGCCTCTATACCTCCCCTATACACAGTATGATGCCCTCCCCTATACACAATATGATGCCTCTATACCTCCCTATACACAGTATGATGCCCCTGCATGTCCTATACACAATATGATGCCTCTACACCTCCCCTATACACAGTATGATGCCCTGCCGTCCCTATACACAATATGATGCCTCTACACCTCCCCTATACACAGTATGATGCCCCTGCCATCCCTATACACAATATGATGCCTCTACACTCCCCTATACACAGTATGATGCCCTGTCCGTCCCATATACACAATATGATGCCTCTACGCCTCCCTATACACAGTATGATGCCCCTGCTCTTCCCCTATACACAATATGATGCCTCTACATCTCTCTATACACAGTATGATGCCCCTGCCGTCCCTATACACAATATGCCTCTACGCCTCCCCTATACACAGTATGATGCCCCTGCCTGTCCCTATACACATATAAAGATGCCTCTACGCCTCCCCTATATACACAGTATGATGCCCTGTCCATCCCCTATACACAGTATGATGCCCTGCCGTCCCTATACACAATATGATGCCTCTACTTTCCTCTATACACAGTATGATGCCCCTGTCCATCCTCTATACACAATATGATGCCTCTACGCCTCCCCTATACACAGTATGATGCCCCTGCCTGCCCCTATACATAATATGATGCCTTTATGACTCCCCTATACACAGTATGATGCCCCTGCCCGTCCCCTATTAACAATATGATGCCTCTACGCTCCTCTATATACAGTATGATGCCTCTACGCCTCCCCTATACACAGTATGATGCCCCTGCCTGTCCCCTATACACAATATGATGCCTCTACGCCTCCCCTATACACAGTATGATGCCCCTGCCTGTCCCATATACACATATATGCCTCTACGCCTCCCCTATACACAGTATGATGTCCCTGCCCGTCCCCTATACACAGTATGATGCCTCTACATCTCCTCAATACACAGTATGATGCCCCTGCCCATCCCCTGTACACAATATTATGCCTCTCACCTCCCCTATACACAGTAGGATGCCCCTGCACGTCCCCTATACATAATATGATGCCTCTACGCCTCCCCTATACACAGTATGATGCCCCTGACCCTCCCCTATACACAATATGATGCCTCTACATCTCCTCTATATACAGTATGATGGGTCCACAGCTCCCCAAAACAATGGTCCACACACTGTATAATGGTCCCCAGTAGCCCCCACATTGTATAATGGCCTCCATAGCAACCCCCACACTTTATAAACCCTCCCCCCACACACACTGTATAATGCCCACACACACCCACACTGTATAATGCCCCCCCCACATCACCACACTGTATAATGCCCACCACACACTGTATAATGCCCCACCACACACACACACTGTATAATGCCCACACTACACACTGTATAATGCCCACACACACACACACACTGTATAATGCCCACACACACACACTGTATAATGCCCCACACACACACACACTGTATAATGCCCCACACACACTGTATAATGCCCACACACATCACACACACACACACACTGTATAATGCCACACACACACTGTATAATGCCCACACACACCACACACTGTATAATGCCACAGGACCACATGTATAAGGACCCCCACATTAGCTCCACACACTGTATAATGCCCCCACACACACTCACCACTGTATAATGCCCACACAACTGTATAATGCCCCCCCACACACACTGTATAATGCCCCCATACTTAGCCAAGCTAAGACCACACACTGTATAATGCCCCCACACACCACACTGTATAATGCCCCCCCACACACACTGTATAATGCCCCACAACTACACACACTGTATAATGCCCCCCTACACACACACACACTGTATAATGCCCCCACACACACTGTATAATGTCCCCCCTATTACCACATTGATAAAGCACCACACACTGTATAATGCCCCCCCACACACACACTGTATAATGCCCACACACACACTGCCCCCCCCCACACCAGTGGCGTAACTAGAGTTTGATGGGCCTGTGTGCAAGATTAGGATCTGCCTGCGCCTCCATTCCCACCCGCTGCATGTTGGTCAGATGTATGGGCCTTGTAGCTTTCTAAATCCTATAAAGACTTATGTGTTGCTTCCCTCCCCTTCATTATGTATCCCCATTCTGTACTAATGTCCCCTATTTTGGACCCATTCCAGGTATATATTACACTTTTTGGTATATAACTCCCCCATCCTGGCAAATGTGTCCCCCAATTTGCTATATATTTGTCCCCATCCTGGGCCCACCCAGGTATATAAATCTCCCAATCTGGTATATAAGTCTCCATTGTGGTATATATATATATATATTCCCCATCACTGGTCCATCCTGGTTTATATGTTCCCGGTTTTTAATGAAATAAAAATAAAAAACATCATATATTTGCCTAATCCAGGATCCTGATGAGTCCAGTGCGGGTGTAAAAATCCAAAAATGATCTTGCAAAAAAACAAATAATAGTTGTGGCATTAAATTGTGGGGATAAAAAAAAGAAAAGCAAATAAATGTAAAAATGGCTGCAAAGAGTCCGATAAATGCTCATGATACAGAATACAGAGGGGGTGATTTTACTGAGTGCCCAATGTATATTGGAAGATTAGTCACAGCTGAACCCTCTGCAGATCACCGGCAGCTCCACTAGGTGTCACTATTGGCTAACGGAAGAAATCAGAGACCGCGGTGCAGCGCGTTTCGCTCTAAAGACAATACCTTGCAACAAACCAATTACTTTTTATGGTAAAATGCAGGGGCGGACATACCATTAGTACAGCCTATGTGGCTGTACAGGGGCCCAGGTGGCTACCTTCAAAGCCGGTGCAATGTAGCATGGACCTAACTAGGCTTGGAGAAGACCATGGTGGTCCATGCCTAGGCTTGGAGAAGACCCTGATGTTCCTGTCTAGGATCTGGAGAAGACCCTGGTGGTTCTATCTAGGCTTGGAGAAGACCTTGGTGTTCCTATCTAGGCTTGGAGAAGACCCTAGAGTTACTATCTAGGCTTGGAAAGACCCTGGTGGTTCTATCTTGGCTTGGAGAAGACCCTGGTGTTCCTATCTAGGCTTGGAGAAGACCCTGGTGGACCTATCTAGGCTTGGAGAAGACCCTAGAGTTCCTATCTAGGCTTGGAGAAGACCCTGGTGGACATATCTAGGCTTGGAATAGACCCTGGTGGTTCTATCTTGGCTTGGAGAAGACCCTGGTGGACCTATCTAGGCTTGGAGAAGACCCTGGTGTTCCTATCTAGGCTTGGAGAAGACCCTGGTGGACCTATCTAGGCTTGGAGAAAACCCTAGTGTTCCTATTTAGGCTTGGAGAAGACCCTGGTTGACCTATCTAGGCTTGGAGAAGACCCTAGTGTTCCTATCTAGGCTTGAAGAAGACCCTGGTGGTCCTATTCTTGGTTTGGAGAAGACCCTGGTGGACCTATCTAGGCTTGGAGAAGACGCTGGTGTCCTTTCTAGGCTTGGAGAAGACCCTGGTGGACCTATCTAGGCTTGGAGAAGACCCTGGTGTTCCTTTCTAGGTTTGGAGAAGACACTGGTGGACCCATCTAGGCTTGGAGAAGACCACGGTGGTCCTATCTAGGCTTGGAGAAGACCCTGGTGGACCTCTCTGACCCGCCCCAGGGCCGTAGGGTATTCGGTTCCGGGCGTTGGTTCACGGGGGATGTCACGGGGCCTGTGCCCGGTCCCGTGACCCTGGTAGTCGCTAAAAAGGAGTCAGTAAAAATAATAAAAATAAAAGTGTTTTGTGACGCAAGCTACGGTTCCGGTATGGTTACTGGAGCTGCGGGTTAGACCTCCGGGGTGATGGTAGGGCTGCCAGATGGTTACGCTCCCCGTCTAGGAGCGGGATCCCCGGGGCAGTTGTAGAAGCTAAGCGTTGCAGGACAATCTATCGGGGAAGCAGGATCAGGGGCCGCAATAACGGTCTCACACAGGGTTGATGTTTCCGTGCCTTTTACTGATGTTTCAGGTATAGTCCAGGGTACAGTCTCTGATGGTACGGGTCCGGGTGGTCTGGTAACAGTTCAGGATCTCCACACCGGGAGTTATGAGGCCTCCCTGCTGCGCTGTGTCTGTTCTGGTCCTAGGCTGCCTGGAGCTAGGCCCTGACCCTCTCCTGCTGTCTTCACCTGTATGGCAGGCGGCGGGAGCTTTGCTGAGGGGCACCGCTGTATCAGTTGCGGCCCTGGCTCGCTGGGTGGCTGTGCCTTCAGGCGTTGCTGTGGCCAGGAGACCTGGAATCTCCCTGGTGTTTACTGCTGGGCAGGTCGTTCCCTTACAGTCTAGGACTCCGGTGTTCGGTTTCCAGCGCTGCTCCTCTGGGGTGAACCGGTATGGCTCCACTCCCCTTACTACACCTCTTTGCCTCTGACCCTCGCTCTAGGGTCCCTCACTCTCTCTGGCAGCTCTCACTGGTACTGGCTTAGCGCAGCTCCATCACCAGAATGTCTTCACAGTCCTCCCATGAACTGCACTCACTGACTCCACCTCCAGGCCTGAATTTATAGGGCACCTCGCCGGAACTTAGCTTGTAGAGCTCCCCCTTCAGGTCTGGAGTGGAAGGTGTTGTGTGCAGGCTTACCTGATGTGGAGATCCTTCTCTGCCCCAGGTGTATCTGTGGCAACCAAACCCTGGGGTGCCACATATCTAGGCTTGGAGAAGACCATAGTGGACCTATCTAGGTTTAGAGAAGACTCTGGTGGTTCTATCTAGGTTTGGAGAAGACCTTGGTGTTCCTATCTAGGCTTGGATAAGACCCTAGAGTTACTATCTAGGCTTGGAAAGACCCTGGTGGTTCTATCTTGGCTTGGAGAAGACCCTGGTGTTCCTATCTAGGCTTGGAGAAGACCCTGGTGTTCCTATCTAGGCTTGGAGAAGACCCTAGAGTTCCTATCTAGGCTTGGAGAAGACCCTGGTGGACATATCTAGGCTTGGAGAAGACCCTGATGGTTCTATCTTGGCTTGGAGAAGACCCTGGTGGACCTATCTAGGCTTGGAGAAGACCCTGGTGTTCCTATCTAGGCTTGGAGAAGACCCTGGTGGACCTATCTAGGCTTGGAGAAAACCCTAGTGTTCCTATTTAGGCTTGGAGAAGACCCTGGTTGACCTATCTAGGCTTGGAGAAGACCCTAGTGTTCCTATCTAGGCTTGAAGAAGACCCTGGTGGTCCTATCTTGGCTTGGAGAAGACCCTGGGACCTAGCTTGGAGAAGACGCTGGTTTCCTTAGCTGGAGAACCTGGTGACTATCTAGGCTTGGAGAAGACCCTGGTGTTCCTTTCTAGGTTTGGAGAAGACACTGGTGGACCCATCTAGGCTTGGAGAAGACCACGGTGGTCCTATCTAGGCTTGGAGAAGACCCTGGTGGACCTCTCTGACCCGCCCCAGGGCCGTAGGGTATTCGGTTCCGGGCGTTGGTTCACGGGGGATGTCACGGGGCCTGTGCCCGGTCCCGTGACCCTGGTAGTCGCTAAAAAGGAGTCAGTAAAAATAATAAAAATAAAAGTGTTTTGTGACGCAACCTACGGTTCCGGTATGGTTACTGGAGCTGCGGGTTAGACCTCCGGGGTGATGGTAGGGCTGCCAGATGGTTACGCTCCCTGTCTAGGAGTGGGATCCCTGGGGCAGTTGTAGAAGCTAAGCGTTGCAGGACAATCTATGGGGGAAGCAGGATCAGGGGCCGCAATAACGGTCTCACACAGGGTTGATGTTTCCGTGCCTTTTACTGATGTTTCAGGTATAGTCCAGGGTACAGTCTCTGATAGTACGGGGTCCGGGTGGTCTGGTAACAGTTCAGGATCTCCACACCTGGTGAGTTATGAGGCCTCCCTGCTGCGCTGTGTCTGTTCTGGTCCTAGGCTGCCTGGAGCTAGGCCCTGACCCTCTCCTGCTGTTACCTGTATGGCAGGCGGCGGGAGCTTTGCTGAGGGGCACCGCTGTATCAGTTGCGGCTCCTGGCTCTGCTGGGTGGCTGTGCCTTCAGGCGTTGCTGTGGCCAGGAGACCTGGAATCTCCCTGGTGTTTACTGCTGGGCAGGTCGTTCCCTTACAGTCTAGGACTCCGGTGTTCGGTTTCCAGCGCTGCTCCTCTGGGGTGAACCGGTATGGCTCCACTCCCCCTTACTACACCTCTTTGCCTCTGACCCTCGCTCTAGGGTCCCTCACTCTCTCTGGCAGCTCTCACTGGTACTGGCTTAGCGCAGCTCCATCACCAGACCGTCTTCACAGTCCTCCCATGAACTGCACTCACTGACTCCACCTCCAGGCCTGAATTTATAGGGCACCTCGCCGGAACTCAGCTTGTAGAGCTCCCCCTTCAGGTCTGGAGTGGAAGGTGTTGTGTGCAGGCTTACCTGATGTGGAGATCCTTCTCTGCCCCAGGTGTATCTGTGGCAACCAAACCCTGGGGTGTCACATATCTAGGCTTGGAGAAGACCATAGTGGACCTATCTAGGTTTAGAGAAGACTCTGGTGTTCCTATCTAGGTTTGGAGTAGACCCTGGTGTTCCTATCTAGGCTTGGAGAAGACTCTGGTGGACCTACCCAGGCTTGGAGAAGACCCTGGTGGACCTATCTAGGCTTGGAGAAGACCATGGTGGTCCTATCTAGGCTTAGAGAAGACCCTGGTGGACCTATCTAGGCTTAGAGAAGACCCTGGTGGACCTATCTAGGCTTAGAGAAGACAATGGTGGACCTATCTAGGCTTAGAGAAGACCCTGGTGGACCTATCTAGGCTTGGAGAAGACCCTGGTGCTCCTATCTAGGTTTGGAGTAGACCCTGGTGTTCCTATATAGGTTTGGAGTAGACCCTGGTGTTCCTATATAGGCTTGGAGAAGACCCTGGTGTTCCTGTCTAGGATTGGAGTAGACGCTGGTGGTTCTAGGCTGCCGCCAAGACATATCGTGATATAGCAGGATATTACAGGTGAGTGCGTGGCACAGACGCTGTGTGGGGAGCTGCTGCCGGAGTGCGGTGCTGAGGACTGCGCATGTGCGGTCAGGAAACATTTGTGTCAACTTTGGGGGATGTTTTATTGAGGGGTTGTGTTACCATAGCAACTATAGACCTCTATGTGAGTGACCTGAAAGTCTGTATGCAGTGTGTGGGCGTGGCCAGAGATGGGGCGTGGCCTGGGCTGATCTGAGTAGTCTGAGACTGGTTGCTATGGACCTGCTGCCTAGTAACCGGCCTGACAGGAAGTGACATCACACACAGACCATCTTCACCATTATGGCCTGTGACATACACTCAAAATCATTAAAGGGGAAGTCCTATATAATTGTAACGGAGAAGTCACCCCAATCAGTGCAGGAATGTCACCCCCCCATCAGTGCAGAGGAGACATGTCACCCCCATCCGATCAGGAGAATTCACCCCCCCAATCCAGGTGCAGGAGGAGAATGTACCCAATCCAGGGGCAGGAGACATTCCCCCCCAATCCAGGTGCAGGAGGAGACATGTCACCCCCCAATCCAGATGCAGGAGGAGATATGTCACCCCCCCCCCAATCCAGGTGCAGGAGGAGACATGTCACCCCCCAATCCAGGTGCAGGAGACATGTCACCCCCCCAATTCAGGTGCAGGAGGAGATATGTCACCCCCCAATCCAGGTGCAGGAGGAAATATGTGGCACCCTGGTTGTGGCACCACAGAACTCTTGGTTCACAAATGGAATGTACACAGCAAGCAGAACTCACCACTAACAACACACCTTTTTACACCCCTTTTCACCCCAGGCCTCTAGGGGAGCTCCACTGGTTGACTTAAGCCAGTTCCCCCTATAAATACGGGTCCTGGAGGGAGAAACAGTGGAGTGTGCAGTCGCATTAGAACTGAGAACAGCTAGGAGAGTTGACCTGGTACTGGAGCCACACTAGGCCCAACCAGCACACCCAGGGAAGTGAGAGACCCGAGGAACAGGAGGAAAATACCTCACAGGGACAGAAGAGTTATCCCAACTCTCCCTAACAATCCGGTTACTGGGTCCGAACTGCAGGAGCCACAGCGCAGGCTGCAGAGAAACCAGCACCTCAACCAGGAAGTCTAGCTCCCTGTACACCTGAAGCACCACCAAATGAGAGCCCGGGGAGAGGAGATTCGAATCCCGCAACCCTTTATAGTGCCCTCAGTGCAGCAAACTCAGGTGAATCACATCTCACCAGAACATGCAACCCGGTCCGGCAGGATTCCATATCCCCCCGACCTCACCAGAACAGTGTTTATAAGGAAGCCTACACCACTGCTTGCTGTGGAACCTCCAGGAGTGTTTACTTCATCGCCCGGTCCGAGTGTACCTGTTGTCACCAGTATAGGTACCAAAAAGACTCTGTGTCCGTGCATGATTCCTGGACTAACACTCAGAACGACTGAGCTGCCGTATTCCATCCCATGCAGCTCCCGGCCTCGGGGACTCCCGCTCAACCTGTGGGGAGCATCCCATCAAGCTGCCGCACATTCCTCGGAGGCCCAAGCAGCGCCGGTGCAATCACTGGAATCCCACAGGTGGCGTCACGACAAATAAGAGACATCCCCATCCGTTCATCCCCTTTTGATCTGACCAGCGGGCCCCACAGCCTCAGGCGCGGAACCATGACAAGTGCTGCATCGCCTGAGATATGAGCATCCGGCAATGGTGAGTCAAATACGCCCTGTCCCCCAATCCAGGTGCAGGAGGGAAAATGTCCTGTCCAGCAATCCAGGTGCAGGAGGAGGTATGTCACCCCCCAATCCAGATGCAGGAGGAGATATGTCACCCTCTCCCCCAATCCAGATGCAGGAGGAGATATGTTCTGTCCCCTAGTCCAGGTGCAGAAGGGGTTATGGCACACACACCCCACCCCCCCCATCCAGGTGTAAGAGGAGATATGTCACCCCATCCCACCCCCAATCCAGGTGCAGGGGGAAATATGTAATGTCCCCCAATCGAGGTGTATGAGGAAATATGTCACCCCCCTTGCCACCAAATCTAGGTGCAGGATGAGATATGTCAACCCACCCAATCCAGGTGCAGGAGGAGATATGTCACCCCCCAATCCAGGTGCAAGGGGAGATATGTCACCCCCCCAATCCAGGTGCAGGAGGACATATGTCACCCCCCCAATCCAGGTGCAGGAGGACATATGTCACCCCCCCGATTTGGGTGGTGATGGGTCCCATCCTCCCCCCCTCAATCCAGGTTTGGGTGGAAATAAGATCCCCAATACAGGTTTAGGTGGAGACATGTCCCACCCCCCAGTCCATGTTTGGATAGAGAAATGTCACCCCCCCACCAATCCAGGGTTAGGTGGAGACATGTTGCTCCTGTTGAGCCCCAGTACCTGGGGTACTCGGGTATCAGGCTCGGTGGGTGTTCTCACAGGAAGGTCATGGGTGGCAGCACCTGAACCCGTGGCCTGGGTGACACTTCAAAAAGGGGTATATGTACAGGGGATAAGAGTTTGTCATGTGACGCCACCTGTAGTACCTGGTGATGGGTCACCAGCGCCGCCACAGTCCTCCGGAGGGCGATGGTAGTGCGGCTGAGATGGCAAAGCTCCCTACAGGTGGAGCTGGTCCTCCGGGGCAGCGTTCCTGAAAGGGAACAGGTTGATGGAGAAAACAACACAAAGGCAAAGTCACTTTCTCCCGGGTACTCTACTGTAAACGTTCCGCAGCAAAATACAGAGTCCACAGTTCAGCAAGTTGTTAAATAAACAGGTTACCGTCGACGCCTGACCACTGTGGGGCGCCACACTCCCCCCCACCCCTCAGTCCAGGTCTGGATGGAGATATGTTTCCACCAGTCCAGGTTTGGTCGGAGATATGCCCCCCCCCACAATTCAGGTTTAGGTGGTGATTTGTCGCCCCCCCCCCCCATGTCCTCCCCCATCCAGGTTTGCCAGGAGCTCCCCTGGTCACATCCATGGTCCCATCAGTCAGTTTTATCCATACAATAGGTCATGGCTCACTGATCGGGGGGCTGCACCAATCAGCAGACCAGGGAACTGTTATCCTTCTTGCAAAATGGAGCAACAGGTCGAGGGCGGACGGAAAAAGCCGAACTCTGCACTCATCAACGCTGTGGGGGATGAATGCACATACACCACCACTCAGAACTAATGGGGGGGTACAAGTCTTCTGTGCAGTCAGACCCCCCCCCCTCCCACCATATCCAGAGAACTCCAGCTATGTGCCAACTCCTACTAGGGCTGTGGAGTCGGGAAGCCGAACCTCCAGCTCCTCAATTTCCCTTAATATGATTCAGAGACTCCGCAGGCCCCGAGACTCCACGGCTCTGAGACTCTGCAGCCCCAAGACTCTGTGGCCTCAAGGCTCTGCAGCCCCGAGACTCCAATACCCCGCGGCTCTGAGACTCCACGGCCCCGAGACCACGCGGCCCCGAGACCACGCGGCCTGAGGCTCTGAGACTCCGGGGCCCTGAGACCCCCACGGCCCTGAGACTCCGTGGCTCTGACTCCATGGCTCTTAGACTCTGTAGCCTTGAGACTGCGGCCTTTAGACTCCGTAGCCCCGAGACTCCGTGGCTCTGACTCCACAGCCCTACCTAATATATGGGCGTACCCAGCGTGGGGCAGGGGAGACATTAAAAGTTAATTTGTGAGGTATACAAGGGGACTGCGGGACATATAGAGTGGTCACAGGAACCCTAAATACATCATGTATAAGGTGGTAGGCAGGGTTAGAACGGCCAAAGGGGGCGACATGTTCCCTTTAAAGGGAATCTGCCAGCTCTTTTTGAAATTCCCGCATCCTGTGGTACTCTGACGCACGGCCTGGTGCATTCTGGGCCCGGCTTCAATATGCGCACTGCGCATGCGCCATAGCCCGGCCGAACACATAATCAGCACCCAGACTGCACCAGGCCGGATAGGACGTTCCGAACAACCATGGCTTACCCCCCCTAGTTTGGATCCTGGGTACGCCCATGACCTAATAGGATGGACATATTCCTTTGATGGCTGCACAGATCTTGGTCACCGTAGACCCCATTATACCTTGATGGTTGGCTCTCTTGATATATTGTGCCCATATCTGTCCCATCACTGTGGGTCACTGTGACCGTGTCCCCGGCAGTGTCGGTGCACCAGATCCCTGTACAATAGTCCTCTAATCTGTCAGGTGACGTAATGTAAATCAATAATATATCACAGCCGCAACCCGGCGCCAGCGATCAGCTCCAGGGTTATAGGACGCTTGGTCCAAACAGGATCTGCAGTGAAAGTTTTGTTGGAAAACTGCTCATAATGCAATTCCCCAATATTCCTAGTGTCACCTAATCAGCCGCAATCTGATTACCCCGAGCCCCGGAGAAATAGGACGACTTCTTTTCAGTAAAAGAATTACGTTCTGATTTCCCCAACTGTTGCAAAGACTACAACTCCCAACATGCTGGAGACCACTCCCCAGCCCTATGGAGGAAAGGCCTGATACATAGGGGGTTACTGTAGAGAAACAGAAACCGTGGCTGGAGCCGGATGATGGCTCTATGTACAGCCTGAGCGCTCCTGTATGGGGGAGACGGAAGTGATGGCTCTATGTATGGCCTGAGCGCTCCTGTATGGGGGAGATGGGAGTGATGGCTCTATGTACGGCCTGTGTGCTCCTGTATGGGGGAGATGGGAGTGATAGCTCTATGTATGACCTGAGCGCTCCTGTATATAGGGGAGACGGGAGTGATGGCTCTATGTACAGCCTGAGCGCTCCTGTATGGGGGAGACAGGAGTGATGGCTCTATGTATGGCCTGAGAGCTCCTGTATATAGGGGAGACGGGAGTGATGGCTCTATGTATGGCCTGAGTGCCTGTATATAGGGGATATGGGAGTGATGGCTCTATGTATGGCCTGAGTGCTCCTGTATGGGGAGACGGGAGTGATGGCTCTATGTACAGCCTGAGCGCTCCTGTATATAGGGGAGACGGGAGTGATGGCTCTATGTATGGCCTGAACGCTCCTGTATGGGGAGATGGGAGTGATGGCTCTATGTATGGCCTGAGCGCTCCTGTATATAGGGGAGATGGGAGTGATGGCTCTATGTATGACCTGAGCGCCTGTATATAGGGGAGATGGGAGTGATGGCTCTATGTACAGCCTGAGCGCTCCTGTATGGGGGAGACGGAAGTGATGGCTCTATGTATGACCTGAGCGCTCCTGTATGGGGGAGACGGGAGTGATGGCTCTATGTATGGCCTGAGCGCTCCTGTATGGGGGAGACGGAAGTGATGGCTCTATGTATGACCTGAGCGCGCCTGTATATAGGGGAGATGGGAGTGATGCCTCTATGTACAGCCTGAGTGCTCCTGTATGGGGGAGACAGGAGTGATGGCTCTATGTATGGCCTGAGTGCCTGTATATAGGGGATATGGGAGTGATGGCTCTATGTATGGCCTGAGTGCTCCTGTATGGGGAGACGGGAGTGATGGCTCTATGTACAGCCTGAGCGCTCCTGTATATAGGGGAGATGGGAGTGATGGCTCTATGTATGGCCTGAGCGCTCCTGTATGGGGAGATGGGAGTGATTGCTCTATGTATGGCCTGAGCGCTCCTGTATATAGGGGAGATGGGAGTGATGGCTCTATGTATGGCCTGAGCACTCCTGTATATAGGGGAGATGGGAGTGATGGCTCTATGTATGGCCTGAGTGCTCCTGTATATAGGGGAGATGGGAGTGATGGCTGTATATATGGCCTGAGCGCTCCTGTATGGGGGAGACGGGAGTGATGGCTCTATGTATGACCTGAGAGCTCCTGTATGAGGGAGACGGGAGTGATGGCTCTATGTATGGTCTGAGCGCTCCTGTATGGGGGAGACGGGAGTGATGGCTCTATGTACGGCCTGAGCGCTCCTGTATATAGGGGAGACGGGAGTGATGGCTCTATGTACAGCCTGAGCGCTCCTGTATGGGGGAGACGGGAGTGATGGCTCTATGTATGGCCTGAGTGCTCCTGTATATAGGGGAGATGGGAGTGATGGCTCTATGTATGGCCTGAGAGCTCCTGTATGGGGGAGATGGGAGTGATGGCTCTATGTATGACCTGAGCGCTCCTGTATGGGGGAGATGGGAGTGATGGCTCTATGTACAGCCTGAGCGCTCCTGTATGGGGGAGATGGGAGTGATGGCTCTATGTATGACCTGAGCGCTCCTGTATGGGGGAGATGGGAGTAATGGCTCTATGTACAGCCTGAGCGCTCCTGTATGGGGAGACGGGAGTGATGGCTCCATGTATGACCTGAGAGCTCCTGTATATAGGGGAGATGGGAGTGGTGGGTCTATGAATGGCCTGAGCTCCTGTATATAAGGGAGATGGGAGTGATGGCTCTATGTATGGCATGAGTGCTCCTGTATGGGGGAGATGGGAGTGATGGCTCTATGTACAGCCTGAGCGCTCCTGTATGGGGAGACGGGAGTGATGGCTCTATGTATGGCCTGAGTGCTCCTGTATGGGGGAGATGGGAGTGATGGCTCTATGTATGGCCTGAGAGCTCCTGTATGGGGGAGATGGGAGTGATGGCTCTATGTATGACCTGAGCGCCTGTATATAGGGGAGATGGGAGTGATGGCTCTATGTACAGCCTGAGCGCTCCTGTATGGGGGAGATGGGAGTGATGGCTCTATGTACGGCCTGTGTGCTCCTGTATGGGGGAGATGGGAGTGATGGCTCTATGTATGGCCTGAGCGCTCCTGTATGGGGGAGATGGGAGTGATGGCTCTATGTACAGCCTGAGAGCTCCTGTATGGGGGAGACAGGAGTGATGGTTCTATGTACGGCCTGAGCGCTCCTGTATGGGGAAGATGGGAGTGATGGCTCTATGTACGGCCTGAGAGCTCCTGTATGAGGGAGACGGGAGTGATGGCTCTATGTACCGCCTGTGCGCTCCTGTATGGGGGAGACGGGAGTGATGGCTCTATGTATGACCTGAGCACTCCTGTATGGGGGAGATGGGAGTGATGGCTCTATGTATGGCCTGAGCACTCCTGTATGGGGGAGATGGTAGTGATGGCTCTATGTATGACCTGAGTGCTTCTGTATGGGGGAGACAGGAGTGATGGCTCTATGTACAGCCTGAGCGCTCCTGTATATGGGGGAGACGGGAGTGATGGCTCTATGTACGGCCTGAGTGCTCCTGTATGGGGGAGATGGGAGTGATGGCTCTATGTATGACCTGAGCGCTCCTGTATATAGTGTATATGGAATGATGGCTCTATGTACAGCCTGAGCGCTCCTGTATATAGGGTATATGGGAATGATGGCTCTATGTACAGCCTGAGCGCTCCTGTATATAGGGTATATGGGAATGATGGCTCTATGTACAGCCTGAGCGCTCCTGTATAGGGTATATAGGAATTATGGCTCTATGTACAGCCTGAGCGCTCCTGTATATAGGGTATATGGGAGTGATGGCTCTATGTACAGCCTGAGCGCTCCTGTATATAGGGTATATGGAATGATGGCTCTATGTACAGCCTGAGCGCTCCTGTATATAGGGTATATGGAATGATGGCTCTATGTACAGCCTGAGCGCTCCTGTATATAGGGTATATGGAATGATGGCTCTATGTACAGCCTGAGCGCTCCTGTATATAGGGTATATGGGAATGATGGCTCTATGTACAGCCTGAGCGCTCCTGTATAGGGTATATGGGAATTATGGCTCTATGTACAGCCTGAGCGCTCCTGTATATAGGTATATGGAATGATGGCTCTATGTACAGCCTGAGCGCTCCTGTATATAGGGTATATGGAATGATGGCTCTATCTCAGCCTGAGCGCTCCTGTATATAGTGTATATGGAATGATGGCTCTATGTACAGCCTGAGCGCTCCTGTATATAGGGTATATGGGAATGATGGCTCTGTAATCAGCCTGAGCGCTCCTGTATATAGGGTATATGGGATGATGGCTCTATGTACAGCCTGAGCGCTCCTGTATATAGGGTATATGGGAATGATGGCTCTATGTACAGCCTGAGCGCTCCTGTATATAGGGTATATGGGAATGATGGCTCTATGTACAGCCTGAGCGCTCCTGTATATAGGGTATATGGGATGATGGCTCTATGTACAGCCTGAGCGCTCCTGTATATAGGGTATATGGGAATGATGGCTCTATGTACGGCCTGAGTGTTCCTGTATATAGGGTATATGGAATGATGGCTCTGTAATCAGCCTGAGCGCTCCTGTATATAGGGTATATGGATGATGTCTCTATGTACAGCCTGAGCGCTCCTGTATATAGGGTATATGGAATGATGGCTCTATGTACAGCCTGAGCGCTCCTGTATATAGGTATATGGAATGATGGCTCTATGTACAGCCTGAGCGCTCCTGTATATAGGGTATATGGGAATGATGGCTCTATGTACAGCCTGAGCGCTCCTGTATATAGGGTATATGGGAGTAATGGCTCTATGTACAGCCTGAGCGCTCCTGTATATAGGGTATATGGAATGATGGCCCTATATACAGCCTGAGCGCTCCTGTATATAGGGTATATGGAATGATGGCTCTATGTACAGCCTGAGCGCTCCTGTATATAGGGGAGATGGGAGTGATGGCTCTATGTACAGCCTGAGCGTTCCTGTATATAGGGTATATGGGAATGATGGCTCTATCTTCAGCCTGAGCGCTCCTGTATATAGGGTATATGGAATGATGGCTCTATGTACAGCCTGAGCGCTCCTGTATATAGGGTATATGGAATGATGGCTCTATGTACAGCCTGAGCGCTCCTGTATATAGGGTATATGGGAATGATGGCTCTATGTACAGCCTGAGCGCTCCTGTATATAGGGGAGATGGGAGTGATGGCTCTATGTACAGCCTGAGCGTTCCTGTATATAGGGTATATGGGAATGATGGCTCTATCTTCAGCCTGAGCGCTCCTGTATATAGGGTATATGGAATGATGGCTCTATGTACAGCCTGAGCGCTCCTGTATATAGGGTATATGGAATGATGGCTCTATGTACAGCCTGAGCGCTCCTGTATATAGGGTAATGGGAATGATGGCTCTATGTACAGCCTGAGCGCTCCTGTATATAGGTATATGGGAATGATGGCTCTATGTACAGCCTGAGCGCTCCTGTATATAGGGGAGATGGGAGTGATGGCTCTATGTACAGCCTGAGCGCTCCTGTATATAGGGTATATGGGAATGATGGCTCTATGTACAGCCTGAGCGCTCCTGTATATAGGGTATATGGGAATGATGGCTCTATCGTTACAGCCTGAGCGCTCCTGTATATAGGGTATATGGGAATGATGGCTCTATGTACAGCCTGAGCGCTCCTGTATATAGGGTATATGGAATGATGGCTCTATGTACAGCCTGAGCGCTCCTGTATATAGGGTATATGGGAATGATGGCTCTATGTACAGCCTGAGCGCTCCTGTATATAGGGTATATGGGAATGATGGCTCTATGTACAGCCTGAGCGCTCCTGTATATAGGGTATATGGGAATGATGGCTCTATGTACAGCCTGAGCGCTCCTGTATATAGGGTATATGGGAATGATGGCTCTATGTACCAGCCTGAGCGCTCCTGTATATAGGGTATATGGGAGTATGGCTCTATGTACAGCCTGAGCGCTCCTGTATATAGGGTATATGGGAATGATGGCTCTATGTACAGCCTGAGCGCTCCTGTATATAGGGTATATGGGATGATGGCTCTATGTACAGCCTGAGCGCTCCTGTATATAGGGTATAGGAGTAATGGCTCTATGTACAGCCTGAGTGCTCCTGTATATAGGGTATAGGGAGTGATGGCTCTATGTACAGCCTGAGCTGCTCCTGTATATAGGGTATATGATGGAATGATGGCCTATATACAGCCTGAGCGCTCCTGTATATAGGGTATATGGGAATGATGGCTCTATGTACAGCCTGAGCGCTCCTGTATATAGGGAATGGGATGATGGCTCTATGTACAGCCTGAGCGTTCCTGTATATAGGGTATATGGGAATGATGGCTCTATCTTCAGCCTGAGCGCTCCTGTATATAGGGTATATGGAATGATGGCTCTATGTACAGCCTGAGCGCTCCTGTATATAGGGTATATGGAATGATGGCTCTATGTACAGCCTGAGCGCTCCTGTATATAGGGTATATGGAATGATGGCTCTATGTACAGCCTGAGCGCTCCTGTATATAGGGAGATGGGAGTGATGGCTCTATGTACAGCCTGAGCGCTCCTGTATATAGGGTATATGGGAATGATGGCTCTATGTACAGCCTGAGCGCTCCTGTATATAGGGTATATGGGAATGATGGCTCTATCTTCAGCCTGAGCGCTCCTGTATATAGGGTATATGGAATGATGGCTCTATGTACAGCCTGAGCGCTCCTGTATATAGGGTATATGGAATGATGGCTCTATGTACAGCCTGAGCGCTCCTGTATATAGGGTATATGGGAATGATGGCTCTATGTACAGCCTGAGCGCTCCTGTTATAGGGCATATGGGAATATGGCTCTATGTACAGCCTGAGCGCTCCTGTATATAGGGTATATGGAATGATGGCTCTATGTACAGCCTGAGCGCTCCTGTATATAGGGTATATGGGAATGATGGCTCTATCTTCAGCCTGAGCGCTCCTGTATATAGGGTATATGGGAATGATGGCTCTATGTACAGCCTGAGGCTCCTGTATATAGGGTATATGGAATGATGGCTCTATGTACAGCCTGAGCGCTCCTGTATATAGGGTATATGGGAATGATGGCTCTATGTACAGCCTGAGCGCTCCTGTATATAGTGTATATGGGGAAAGATGGCTCTATGTACAGCCTGAGCGCTCCTGTATATAGGGTATATGGAATGATGGCTCTATGTATGGCCTGAGCGCTCCTGTATATAGGTATATGGAATGATGGCTCTATGTATGCCTGAGCGCTCCTTATATAGTGTATATGGAATGATGGCTCTATGTACAGCCTGAGCGCTCCTGTATATAGGGGAGACGGGAGTGATGGCTCTATGTACAGCCTGAGCGCTCCTGTATATAGGGTATATGGGAATGATGGCTCTATGTACAGCCTGAGCGCTCCTGTATATAGGGGAGATGGGAGTGATGGCTCTATGTACAGCCTGAGCGCTCCTGTATATAGGGTATATGGAGTGATGGCTCTATGTACAGCCTGAGCGCTCCTGTATATAGGGGAGATGGGAGTGATGGCTCTATGTACAGCCTGAGGCTCCTGTATAGGGGAGACGGGATGTGATGGCTCTATGTACAGCCTGAGCGCTCCTGTATATAGGGTATATGGGAATGATGGCTCTATGTACAGCCTGAGCGCTCCTGTATATAGGGTATATGGGAATGATGGCTCTATGTACAGCCTGAGCGCTCCTTTATATAGTGTATATGGAATGATGGCTCTATGTACAGCCTGAGCGCTCCTGTATATAGGGGAGACGGGAGTGATGGCTCTAAAGTACAGCCTGAGCGTTCCTGTATATAGGGTATATGGGAATGATGGCTCTGTAATCAGCCTGAGCGCTCCTGTATATAGGGTAATGGAATGATGGCTCTATGTACAGCCTGAGCGCTCCTGTATATAGTGTATATGGAATGATGGCTCTATGTACAGCCTGAGCGCTCCTGTATATAGGTATATGGAATGATGGCTCTATGTACAGCCTGAGCGCTCCTGTATATAGGGGAGACGGGAGTGATGGCTCTATGTACAGCCTGAGCGTTCCTGTATATAGGGTATATGGGAATGATGGCTCTGTAATCAGCCTGAGCGCTCCTGTATATAGGGTATATGGGAATGATGGCTCTATCTCAGCCTGAGCGCTCCTGTATATAGGGTATATGGGAATGATGGCTCTATGTACAGCCTGAGAGCTCCTGTATATAGGGTATATGGAATGATGGCTCTATGTACAGCCTGAGCGCTCCTGTATATAGGGTATATGGGAATGATGGCTCTATGTACAGCCTGAGCGCTCCTGTATATAGTGTATATGGGAATGATGGCTCTATGTACAGCCTGAGCGCTCCTGTATATAGGGTATATGGAATGATGGCTCTATGTATGGCCTGAGCGCTCCTGTATATAGGGGAGATGGGAGTGATGGCTCTATGTACAGCCTGAGGCTCCTGTATATAGGGAGACGGGAGTGATGGCTCTATGTACAGCCTGAGCGCTCCTGTATATAGGGTATATGGGAATGATGGCTCTATGTACAGCCTGAGCGCTCCTGTATATAGTGTATATGGAATGATGGCTCTATGTACAGCCTGAGCGCTCCTTTATATGTGTATATGGAATGATGGCTCTATGTACAGCCTGAGCGCTCCTGTATATAGGGGAGACGGAGTGATGGCTCTATGTACAGCCTGAGCGTTCCTGTTATATAGGGTATATCGGGATGATGGCTCTGTAATCAGCCTGAGCGCTCCTGTATATAGGGTATATGGAATGATGGCTCTATGTACAGCCTGAGCGCTCCTGTATATAGTGTATATGGAATGATGGCTCTATGTACAGCCTGAGCGCTCCTGTATATAGTGTATATGGAATGATGGCTCTATGTACAGCCTGAGCGCTCCTGTATATAGGGGAGACGGGAGTGATGGCTCTATGTACAGCCTGAGCGTTCCTGTATATAGGGTATATGGGAATGATGGCTCTGTAATCAGCCTGAGCGCTCCTGTATATAGGGTATATGGGAATGATGGCTCTATCTTCAGCCTGAGCGCTCCTGTATATAGGGTATATGGGAATGATGGCTCTATGTACAGCCTGAGAGCTCCTGTATATAGGGTATATGGAATGATGGCTCTATGTACAGCCTGAGCGCTCCTGTATATAGTGTATATGGAATGATGGCTCTATGTACAGCCTGAGCGCTCCTGTATATAGGGGAGATGGGAATGATGGCTCTATGTACAGCCTGAGCGCTCCTGTATATAGTGTATATGGAATGATGGCTCTATGTACAGCCTGAGCGCTCCTGTATATAGGGTATATGGAATGATGGCTCTATGTATGGCCTGAGCGCTCCTGTATATAGTGTATATGGAATGATGGCTCTATGTACAGCCTGAGCGCTCCTGTATATAGGGTATATGGAATGATGGCTCTATGTATGGCCTGAGCGCTCCTGTATATAGTGTATATGGAATGATGGCTCTATGTATGGCCTGAGCGCTCCTTTATATAGTGTATATGGAATGATGGCCCTATGTACAGCCTGAGCACTCCTGTATGGGGGAGACGGGAGTGATGGCTCTATGTACAGCCTGAGCGCTCCTGTATATAGGGGAGACGGGAGTGATGGCTCTATGTACAGCCTGAGCGCTCCTGTATATAGGGTATATGGGAATGATGGCTCTATGTACAGCCTGAGCGCTCCTGTATATAGGGGAGATGGGAGTGATGGCTCTATGTACAGCCTGAGCGCTCCTGTATATAGGGTATATGGAGTGATGGCTCTATGTACAGCCTGAGCGCTCCTGTATATAGGGGATATGGGAGTGATGGCTCTATGTACAGCCTGAGCGCTCCCGTATATAGGGGAGACGGGAGTGATGGCTCTATGTACAGCCTGAGCGTTCCTGTATATAGGGTATATGGGAATGATGGCTCTGTAATCAGCCTGAGCGCTCCTGTATATAGGGTATATGGAATGATGGCTCTATGTACAGCCTGAGCGCTCCTGTATATAGTGTATATGGAATGATGGCTCTATGTACAGCCTGAGCGCTCCTGTATATAGTGTATATGGAATGATGGCTCTATGTACAGCCTGAGCGCTCCTGTATATAGGGTATATGGGAATGATGGCTCTATGTACAGCCTGAGCGTTCCTGTATATAGGGTATATGGGAATGATGGCTCTATGTACAGCCTGAGCGCTCCTGTATATAGTGTATATGGAATGATGGCTCTATGTACAGCCTGAGCGCTCCTGTATATAGGGGAGACGGGAGTGATGGCTCTATGTACAGCCTGAGCGTTCCTGTATATAGGGTATATGGGAATGATGGCTCTGTAATCAGCCCGCTGGACACATTATCGCCTCCCCTTATAATTGTCTCCCTGATGCTGCTGCTCCCCAGACCGCTATTATTAGATCGTAAAGAGCAGTAACACTGCCATCTAGTGGGAGAATGTGAAATTACCAAACCATTTTTGCAAGTCCTGGTACGTATGTGTCATCACCTTTTATTGTGTGGGAACAGCTGCTTCATCCTCATTATCTCTTTGATTCTTCTCATCCCACCATTAGGTTAGAAAGTCACATCCACAATATATGTGACAATGTGTCTATGTCCTGTATACAGCCTGTATTAATATCATTCTTATATTCCAGATACGTCCAGGAGAGGAGCGGCCCCGAGCGCCAGAGCAGGACTTGTGCCTCTTCTCTGAATGATGCGGTTAGCGGGTGAGGTCACTGACACTTAAAGGGATATTCCCATCTTATAAAGTGATGCTTTATCAATGGTGGAGGTACTGAGAATAGAGGAGCTCCCCAATAATCCTGAGACTAGAGGCCCCCCCATAGCCATGAGAATAGAGGGACCCCCCCATAGTCATGAGAATAGAGGCCCCCCATAGTCATGAAAATAGAGAGGCCCCCATAGTCATGAGAATAGAGGAGCTCCCCCATAGTCATGAGAATAGAGGCCCCCCATAGTCATGAGAATAGAGGGCCCCCCCCATAGTCATGAGAATAGAGGCCCCCCATAGTCATGAGAATAGAGGGACCCCTGTAGTTATGAAAATAGAGAGGCCCCCATAGTTATGAGAATAGAGCCCCCCCCCCATAACCATGAGAATAGAGGGCCCCCCCATAGTCATGAGAATAGAGGGGGCCCCCCATAGTCATGAGAATAGAGGGGCCCCCCATAGTCATGAGAATAGAGGGCCCCCCATAGTCATGAGAATAGAGGGACCCCCATAGTCATGAGAATAGAGGGGCCCTATCACTCCCAACTGTGCTTCTTCCGTCCTCTGTACAGAGACCTGTCGCACCTCGTTATCCTGCACAGTGAGGGGAGGTAGAAGACTGTGCAGGGGTCACAGCACTAAATTATTGCTGCATTTGTAGTGAATCAGACAAATGGCATCAATTATATGAGATGGAAATGTCCCATCGGTCGACCCTCTTACCCCCCTCACAGTTAAGAAACATATTTTGGCAGCACCACTCGTGGTCGTTCTCCTGGCTCCCCGGGTGCACATTTCCATCTAATATATGGACCAGACCCGGTACAACACAGCTTTATTTGCCCAAGATTTCTAGGCATTACATCATAGGGGCTTTAGTGGGGGTGGGGACGGGAGGTCCAGGGTTCGCGGTGGCTCACTCCCTGGTGTCCAGGGCTCGCGGTGGCTCACTCCCTGGTGTCCAGGGCTCGGGCCGGCGTCCTCCCTGGTGTCCGGGGCTCGGGCCGGCGTCCTCCCTGGTGTCCGGGGCTCGGGCCGGCGTCCTCCCTGGTGTCCGGGGCTCGGGCCGGCGTCCTCCCTGGTGTCCGGGGCTCGGGCCGGCGTCCTCCCTGGTGTCCGGGGCTCGGGCCGGCGTCCTCCCTGGTGTCCGGAGCTCGGGCCGGCGTCCTCCCTGGTGTCCGGGGCTCGGGCCGGCGTCCTCCCTGGCGTCCGGGGCTCGGGCCGGCGTCCTCCCTGGTGTCCGGGGCTCGGGCCGGCGTCCTCCCTGGTGTCCGGGGCTCGGGCCGGCTTCCTCCCTGGTGTCCGGGGCTCGGGCCGGCGTCCTCCCTGGTGTCCGGGGCTCGGGCCGGCATTCTCCCTGGTGTCCGAGGCTCAGGCCGCCGTTCTCCATGGTGTCCGGGTCGGCTCCCTCCCTGGTGTCCGGGGCTTGGGCTGGCATTCTCCCTGGTGTCCGAGGCTCGGGCCGGCGTCCTCCCTGGCGTCTCCCTCCCTGGTGTCTGGGGTTCGGGCCAGTGTCCTCCCTGGTGTCCGGGGCTCGGGCCTGCGTCCTCCCTGGCATCCAGGGCGGCTCCCTCCCTGGTGTCCAGGGCTCGGGCCGGTGTCCTCCCTGGCATCCGGGGCTCGGGCCGGCGTCCTCCCTGGCGTCCGGAGCTCGGGCCGGCGTCCTCCCTGGTGTCCGGGGCTCGGGCAGGCGTCCTCCCTGGTGTCCGGGTCGGCTCCCTCCCTGGTGTCCGGGGCTTGGGCTGGCATTCTCCCTGGTGTCCGAGGCTCGGGCCGGCGTCCTCCCTGGCGTCTCCCTCCCTGGTGTCTGGGGTTCGGGCCAGTGTCCTCCCTGGTGTCCGGGGCTCGGCCTGCGTCCTCCCTGGCATCCAGGGCGGCTCCTCCCTGGTGTCCAGGGCTCGGGCCGGTGTCCTCCCTGGCATCCGGGGCTCGGGCCGGCGTCCTCCCTGGCGTCCGGAGCTCGGGCCGGCGTCCTCCCTGGTGTCCGGGGCTCGGGCAGGCGTCCTCCCTGGTGTCCGGGGCTCGGGCAGGCGTCCTCCCTGGTGTCCGGGGCTCGGGCCGGCGACCTCCCTGGTGTCCGGGGATTGGACCGCATCCTCCCTGGTGTCTGGGGTCAGCACGGCTCCCTCCCTGGTGTCTGGGGTTCAGCACGGCTCACTCCCTGGTGTCCAGGGCTTGGCACGGCTCCCTCCCTGGTGTCCAGGGCTCGGGCCGGTGTCCTCCCTGGCATCCGGGGCTCGGGCCGGCGTCCTCCCTGGCGTCCGGAGCTCGGGCCGGCGTCCTCCCTGGTGTCCGGGGCTCGGGCAGGCGTCCTCCCTGGTGTCCGGGGCTCGGGCCGGCGACCTCCCTGGTGTCCGGGGATTGGACCGCATCCTCCCTGGTGTCTGGGGCTCAGCACGGCTCCCTCCCTGGTGTCTGGGGCTCAGCATGGCTCCCTCTATGGTGTCCGGGGCTTGGCACGGCTCCCTCACTGGAGTCTGTGGATCGGCATGGCTCCCTCTATGGTGTCCGGGGCGCAGCATGGCTCCCTCCCTGGTGTCTGGGGCTCAGCACAGCTCCCTCCCTGGTGTCTGGGGTTCAGCACGGCTCACTCCCTGGTGTCCAGGGCTTGGCACGGCTCCCTCTATGGTGTCCAGGACTCGGCACGGCTCCCTTTATGGTGTCCAGGGCTCAGCACGGCTCCGTCACTGGAGTCTGGGGCTCAGCACGGCTCCCTCCCTGGTGTCCGGGGCTCAGCACGGCTTCATCCCTGATGTCTGGGGCTTGGGGTGGCACCCTGCTCAGGGTGGTGGCGGCGTTTGGGGCTTGGGCTGGTGTTCAGGGCTTGGCACGGCGCCCTCCCTAGTGTCTGCGGCTCGGGGCGGCGGCCTTTCCTTGTGTCTGGGGCTCAGGGCGGTGCCCCCTCCGGTGTCCAGAGCTTGGGCCGGCGCCCTCCCTGGCATCTGGGGCTATATTCTGTAAAATAGGTAAGAAGCTTTTTATAACTGCTCAGGGTGGTGGCGGCGTTTGGGGCCTGGGCTCGTGTCCAGGGCTTGGCACGGCGCCCTCCCTGGTGTCTGCGGCTCGGGGCAGCGTCCTTCCTTTGTGTCCGGGGCTCAGGGCGGTGCCCCCTCCGGTGTCCAGAGCTTGGGCCGGCGCCCTCCCTGGCATCTGGGGCTATGTTCTGTAAAATAGGTAAGAAGCTTTTTATAACGGATTCCCCATTGTAGTTCTGGTGCTGACATTTGCAGGCTTGTGATAATGTCTAGAATAATCCTCACTCCGCTTCACCACTTCTACTAGTCATAACACATTTTGGTTGACACTTTTGTAAATGACCCTTAAAGGCATGTGCCCACAGGACGTTTTTGCTGCGTTTTCTGCATGCAGTTTACCATTGGTTTTATGGTAATTTGTTCCTGCAGTTTGGATTCCCAGCAAAACCAATGTGTTTCACAAAAAAACGCTGTCCACACATTGGTTTTGCAAGTGCCAAGAACTGTCAAACCCCAGCGGTTTTCCTGCGGATGGGAAGAACTGACATGTTCTATTTTCCGGCGTTTTTGCTGCAGTCAATGGCAAATACACATAAAAAACGCGGAAAGAAGCAGCAGCAAAAACGTGCAAGAAACGCAGACAAGATCATAGCTAATCTCCTGGCCAGGACTCTAGGATCCTTGAAACCAGGACAGGTTTTGCTGCGTTCAGGACTGCTGTAAAAACGTCCTGTGGGCACAAGCCTTAGGCTGATGCCGGACTTGAAAAACACCTATGTATGAATGAGTTTTTTAGCCCAAAGTGTTGGTACAAAATATCACTTTATTGGAATAATATTGATACAATCATTAAAACAATTTATACATGACAGAAACACTCAATTATATCCCATAAAGAAACCAAGACACCCCATCTTTATTTCATTGTTCAGTACAAAGGACATTACTCATTTAATGCTTAATACATTTATAGGGTTAATTGCTTTTATGGTGCCCAGTATAGCCTAACTTAAGGTGCCTTAAATTCTGAATAAAGTGCAAAATGTGCAAACATGGTGTAACAATAGTATGTCTCAGTTACCTTGATTATACACTAACAACCAAAATGAGTGTAATATATTCACTCCATGCAAACAGGTGCAGAAAACATTTTTTGTCAATCATAGAACATCCCAACAATGGAGAAAGATGTAGAACAAAGTGTTCACAACAAATCAGGATTACCAAATAAGATAAAAAATAGGATAAAGAATAAAGAAGGTGTGGAAAATATCCGTAGTAGTAAAACTAATACTAATAGGCTGCCAAAGCAATTTCACATACTAAGATACACAAATGAGAAAGTCCTATAAAGGTGTTAGTGTAGTGAACCGGTCCTGTGGAGGGAAATGTGCTCACCCTTAACGGTTTCGCACAAGGCTTCTTCAGAAACCCAGTGGTGTTAGTTAGGCAGCAACTTATATATGGAATCAGGACTGGGTGATACTTGTGCACCTTTTTATCTGATTTAACCAAGTATCCCTGAGTTGCCTTTAAATGAAAACATGGATGCCTAGATAAGAAAAAAATAAATTTACTGGAAAGTACTTGTGACAAATCCTCTATTTAAAAAATCCTGATAAAAGCCCGGTCTGAGCTTTATCTTCTATCCCTGAACATCACATCCACTCCTCTCACAGTCCCTCGCATCCATTCCTCCGAATCACGATAAATCCTAGGTCGCAGCAAGGGACTATTGTTTTGATGTTGTGGTGTAAAATCACCACGTTTTATAGCCCCCCCATCCCCAAATTGTTTAATATTAAAATAAATTATTTCATGGTAGATTATATCCCACACTGTGATTGACCTATTTTAATGTCACTACAGCTCGGAGATGGGAGTAGTGTAAGTGATCAGATCTGATCTGCCCAATAGAGAATCCATCACTGCAATAATGCCATGCCAGCTCGGAGATGGTAGTGGTGTAAGTGATCCGATCTGCCCAATGAAGAATTCATTACTACAATTATGTCACGCCAGCTTGGAGACGGAAGAAGTGTAAGTGATCAGATCCGATCTGCCCAATGAAGAAGCTGTCACTACTGATTGTATGTGATGGGCAGACGTCACCACAGAGCACAGTGAATGCAGAAATTTCAGTCCTACATTTCCCTACCTGAGAGAAACGTAGCTTTAGGCTACCCTGTGGCATGTTAATGCCCGTCGGGGTGAAGGATTTCTAGAACATGCGGTTGTACTTGCAGAGTTTTTAACCCTCATGTTCATCTCATGCAGTGATAAGATGGAGACATGCACAAACAATGGACAAATGATATTTGCAGCTTCTTGGTACCGCTTCTTGGTCAGAGAGGTTAAGCGATTTTGGAGCCATTTTTTTCATGCCATGTATTACACCTGATCACAGTCTGCACCTCTGTCCTATCAGTCTGCTCATCCGGACCGGCGGCAATGTCTGGACGAGGTGCAGTTACTGTCAGTAGTCAATGGCCAACAAATCAGGAGAAATGAGGAGAAATCGGGACAGATCCTCAATGGCCAGTGCCCTCCGGTCCTGCTCGAGCCTCCCGGACGGCTCCTTTATTCCAGGTCTAGAGTGCGAGGCAGCACACAGCCCTCCAGCTCCAATAGAAGTGTATGTAGTGGGTGTGGTCACATTGAGTGGGTGTGACCTTAATCAATTGACGTGTACGTAGTGGGTGTGTCTGACTAGTGGGAGCGGCCTCACTCAAAAGAAGTGTATGGGTGTGTGACTGGTAGGTGTTGCCAGTTAATGGGAGTGGCCTCGATCAATAGAAGTGTATGGAGTGGGTGTGTCTGACTAGTGGGTGTGGCCTTCTAGTGGGTGCGGCCTTGCTCAATAGAAGTGTATGGAGTGAGTGTATCTGACTAGTAGGTGTGGTCATCTAGCATAAGCATAACTGCGGACAATTGACTGCCGTTCCCAGCTCTGAAACCCACAAATCCTTACAGAGCACAGTGCTTGTACTGGAAGGACTGAGAAGTCTGCAAGTCACTGAGTCACACAGAGTGACTGCAGAATTATCAATTTAGACCGGACAAACCGTCTCAGGATGACCTATCCTTGGGATGAGACTGATGGGGGTCCGAAACCCGGCACTTCCACCAATCAACTGGTATCTATGGTTGCTGGACGTACACAGTGCACAGAGAGGAACAGCGCTGTGTAGTGGCCGCTCTCTGCTACTGCAACTAAAGACTGAGACTGGATGGAAGCCCCCCCCACCCCTCTCATACTGATGACTTATCTGAGGGACAGATCATTAAGAGTAGAGAAGTGGACAATCCCTTTAAGACTCTCTGAATATATGGATATATACATTTCTTTGTATTCTTGCTATATATACGGGTTATTTAAAATAATGATATAAAACAAATAACAAAGACCTTTACCTGCTTGAATGGAGATTTGTCCTGAACCCCTTTTGCCCCCACGAAGACCCAGCTGTCCCGACGTCCTTGGCCGAGGAGCTGCCGAGCTCCATGATCATCTTCCTGGCGTCTTCATCCATTCTTGAAGATGAGACAGAAGCTCAGACCGGTTCACAATACAGAAGGTTCAGCTCTGGAAACTCGGATAAACTCTCTCTTCACTCACTTTGTGGCTGGATCGTCATAAGAAGCCAAAAGCACCAGAGTCCCTTCATGTATCGGGTGCAGGACGTTCATCAGCTCCACTACGTCTAAAGACAAAAAATGGCGACTAAGTGACGTGAACACAGCATTAGACACATTGGACATTAGACGACACATTGGATGAGATTCTAGGTGACAGGGACGAGTTGTAGTTTTCAATAAATATGCCGCGTACAAAGACGGCATAATTACCTTGCGAGGTCACAGAAAGTCGCCAATCTACACTATGATTATACCTCGGGGCGATCATCTTTACTTCACCTTTACTGTCCACGTGTGAAGCAGGACGGCCGCCATATTTAACCCTAACAAAGGGCACTTAGGTACGTTCTACCATTGGGTCCACGTCTACGGAGCAGGGAAAGAAGATCTGATCGCTGCTGTTGATCCACTTAAAATGTCACCGACAGCAACTTTGTAATTGGGCAGAAATAAATATTATATACGTGTTGGTATATTTATTCTATCAGCTCCTATTCCTGGTATAAAAATCCACTAATAAAAAGGTAACATGTTTGGTGCCACCGGGTACAAAACAAAAAGTGATGGCTCTTGAAAGATCGAAAAAGAAAAGGTCAAAAACTAAAATCGACCGTGGGAGAAAGGGAGTAAGGATCCCGAGTAGGGGACGGTCCTCCAAATGTTCCTGAATACATCACAGTGCAGATATGGAGAACGCCCCGCTATATTGTCTCACCCCGGCAGGACATTACCCCGAGTCTCACACGGCCGCTCTACTCACATTTCATCTTCATGGCAGATCTTTCGTCTATTGACGTTGGCTGCTCCGCTCACCACTCGGAAGGTAAAATGCTTGTCGGGGTAGGGCTGCGGCAACCCACGTTTATATTTCCTTGGACGGGGATCTGCGAGGAAAGACAGATGGAAATCACAGATTGACACATGACAGCTTGGTTTAGTGAACAAATATTAACCTAAATTGTGGCCGCTGTATCAAGGCTAACTCAAATTTAAAAAACACCTATGGATGAATGAGTTTTTTAGCCCAAAGTATTGGTACAAAATATCACTTTATTGGAATAATATTGATACAATCATTAAAACAATTTATACATGACAGAAACACTCAATTATATCCCAAAAAGAAACCAAGACACCCCATCTTTATTTCATTGTTCAGTACAAAGGACATAACTCATTTAATGCTTAATACATTTATAGGGTTAATTGCTTTTATGGTGCCCACTATAGCCTAACTTAAGGTGCCTTAAATTGTATGTCACAAGTCAATGAATGCATCAATACAGTCCCTGTCGTCCCTAACCATGGTAATCCGCACACGGGTGTGTAATATTTCCTTATTGCTTTATTCCATTATCATAGGTATTTATAGAGGAGCTGCCCACAAGATGTCAGACTTACCCCTGATGTGAACCCACACTTATCCTGCCAGGGATTCTCCCACTAAGGACAGGGTAAGGCTTGGATCGGTTTGGTCTCCTTCCCTATTTGGACGGCAGGGTGACCTCATTACTTGGGGCACTTAGCTTATTGGGGTGATATTGTTTTGGGATCATCCCTGGACCAGTGGGTCATACTTTCATACTGTGCCAATGCTCTTTCTGCATGGTTAGGGACGACAGGGACTATATTGATGCATTAATTGACTTGTGACATACAATGTGGGTTATTGGCTATGGTCCAGCTAGGACTACATGGTGATATTCTGTCAGTGTTAATACCATTAATGGTGTAACTTTGATTGTTCACTGGTTATTACTGTATAACTTGATACCTATGCCAAGTACACCATTGTTTATTATAACTTTAGGGCAGGGACCCGTCCATACAGGCCTTCTTTGCCTTTTAAGAAGTTAAATAATAAAATGTGTTGTGTGTGTGTGTGGGTGCAAGAATCAATATCTACACTTTATGTTAAAGGGGCCACATCCTTTGGGGCTAAAAGCTCCTAAAAGTTGCACAAGATTTTCCTTCAGGTTGTAATGGATGACATTGACTTCAATGGGAAAGTCAAAAACTGCAATGAAATGTGTTGTGTTAGAGCGGAGAGACACTATGAGTATCTCGCATGGCTCCACCTCATACAATGCACCTTGTCCATAGGGCTCCATCTCATACAATGCAACCCATCTATAGGGCTCCATCTCATACAATGCACCCCATCCATAAGGCTCCATCTCATACAATGCAACCCATCTATAGGGCTCCATCTCATACAATGTAACCCATCCATAGGGCTCCATCTCATACAATGCACCCCTTCCATAGGGCTCCATATCATATAATGCACCCCATCCATAGGGCTCCAGATCACATAATGCACCCCCATCCTTAGGGCTCCATGTCATATAATGCACCCCATACATAGGGCTCCATCTCATACAATTCACCACATCCATAGGGCTCCATCTCATACAATGCACCCCATCCATAGGACTCCATATTATGCAATTCACCCCATCCATAGGGCTCCATCTCATACAGTGCACCCCATCCATAGGGCTCCATCTCATACAATGCACCCCATCCACAGGGCTCCAAATCATGTAATTCACCCCATCCATAGAGCTCCAGATCATACAATGCACCCCATCCATAGGACTCCATATCATGCAATGCACACCATCCATAGGGTTCCATATCATGCAATGCACACCATCCATAGGGCTCCATATCATGCAATGCACACCATCAGTCCACTAACCCCTGCAGCACGCTCCCTGTTCACCCATGCACAGCTCGCTCACCCCTGCAGCACACTCCCCGCTCACCGTGCACAGCCCACTCACCCCTGCAGCACGCTGCCTGCTCAACCCCGCAAAGCCCACATGGTGATATTCTGTCAGTGTTAATACCATTAATGGTGTAACTTTGATTGTTCACTGGTTATTACTGTATAACTTGATACCTATGCCAAGTACACCATTGTTTATTATAACTTTAGGGAAGGGGCCCGTACATACAGGCCTTCTTTGCCTTTTAATTGTTTTTAAATATTGTCCATGTCTTGTGTGTCAGTCACTAAATAATCTTTGATCTTTTTTGATATTTAAAGGTTGTTATTTACAGTGATCACCCTTATGATTGCAGGTCAGCTTTACTCTTCAAATGTGAAAAAATAAATCATGACATTGCACTTTTATTGCAATTTCACTGCACTTGGAATTGTTTCCCTATTTTGCAGTACCCTATATTATTATTATTATTTATTTATATATATGCTAAAATAAATGATGTAATTAAAAAGCATAACTCGTCCCGCAATAAATAAGCCTCATATGTCTATAGTGACGAAAATAAAAAAGGTTACGGCTCTTGGAAGAAAGGAAAAACGGAACATTTCCGGATTGTAAAGGTGTTAAATGTTGATGTATACGGTTAATGATGCACGCTTCTGGGGCCATTTTTTGTAGTAATACTTCATTAATCTTTCCCCCTCAGTATATACACCCCCCTTGTGTACCCTGACGTGGCTCCATGAATTACAATAGTCCGTGGTCTGGATTGGGTGAGGTGGCACCAATCTACTAATGATAGATTGTATCTGTTTATGGACTTTGCAGTGATAAAGTTATTCCACCTCAACATTCCAAACGATGACATCATAGATCATTGTGACATCACAGATCAGTCTCTAGCATTTGAATGTGCACAGGTCAGAGCTGTCATTTCACTGGATGCATGGTTAGTGACTGGACACATGGACAGCTGCTGACCATGAATCCAATTGAACTAGACCATTATCAGGTAGAAGTACTGAGCAATATTCTTCAGGACTATCCCCTCCACAGAGAGGAGCTTCCACCCGATGGCATCATCAGTTTTACTCTCAGACTGATATTAAAACTGGTATCTGATTGCTACGATAAAGACCAACAAAAAGACCTCACCTATGAAGATTGGACGGATTTCAAAGTGACCTTCAGGACATTAATCCAGCAGGTAAGTGCCAGACGCTCCATACAGAACTGCACCACAGCTGATTTGTAGTCAGATATTCCTATATAATATGTGAATGAATCCTCAGATCTGTAGAAATCTACTCCCATAATCCTGACATCCCGTCTGTCATCCACTTCCGGCGTCACGTTGTCCAGCTATCCCGCTCTGCGGCAGCCATATTACTACACCCAAGTGATGGGGCCAGGGGCTGGCTGGCACATTATAGCCTGGGGGGCAGGCGCACAGCAGGGGCCCATGAATAGTGGATCACTAGGGTATATTTGCAAATCCCCAGGAGACAGGATACATACAATGATTAACATCCAGTCCCTTTATATTTCATGGACACACACTTCTACAGCGACCATAGTATCATGGAGTCTTGCTTATGATGTCCCCTTGTAATAGGAAATACCAGAGTAAGGGTAAGTTCACACATACAGGTTTACTGACGTTCAGACCGTCAGTAAACCGCTGAGATTTTTCAAGGAGCCAAGAGCACACAGCCCTGAAGTCTTCAGCGGCTTTGCAGTGGTGTTTCAGCGGTTTCCGAGCGTTTTCTTTCAGCGGTGAACAGTGGTTTACAGTCGGTTTATCCGTCGGCTGCAGTTTTCTGCCACAAAATCGCTCACAAAACGAGCGGAAGAATGAACAAGTTGAATGTTGCTAAGCCGCCGGGGAACCGCTCATCCGTCAGTAAATCCGCTCATACAAAACGATATTGTGTGCACAGCGTTTTCAACATTACATAGGGTTTAATGTTAATCCTCACGCTGCTTAGGATTTACATAAATTAACATAAAACGTTGCCTAAACCGACGGCGGATTTCGCTGCTAAACCGAGGTTAAAACTGTATGTGTGAACTTACCCTAAGGGTTGCCTAAGGCTTTAAATGCACCCAACATGGAGTCAAAAACACTCCATGTAGTCTGGTTCCAGGATGCTGTGTCTAGGCTCAATGCATTCACTTACTCTGGTATTTCCTATTACAAGGGGACATCATAAGCAAGACTCCATGATACTATGGTCGCTGTGGAAGTGTGTGTCCAAGAAATATGAAGGGACTGGATGTTAATCATTGTATGTATCCTGTCTCCTGGGGATTTGCAAATATACCCTAGTGATCCTCACTGTGGAATTTTCTTGAACAAGAGACAACTATCTTTACCCTATTGTGTCTCAAAGAGAGAAAGATGACAGGCAACTGTGCGAATACTCCCTGACCGGTCTCTGATGAGCCTCATGATATTCTATAGAGGCGAAACGCGTTAGACGAGTAAATGATGGAGATTTTCCACTGTTTTAAAGTCACGACTGAAGGAAAAATGTGACCGCACATTGGATTGCCGTGGTATCAGAGGACTCTAATTTTACATCTGAGTTAAGTTGATCCTGATCCGGATTCAATTCTGTCATTATCCTTTGGATTTTGATACCTCTATATATATAAAATGTTAGTTATAATCGTGATGACCTATCTAGGGATATCATAGGGCAGGCCGTCGTGGAGTGGGGGCACCCGGAACATTAGGGTGTTTATACCTCCACGGTCAGGTAGCCCTACTGATTTAGGGACAGAATAGGTATATCCATACTGTAATGTGCTTTTTCCTTCAGTGAATTTGTAAATACACACACAGGGTCCTCTCTCCTCACCTACTGTATCCTCACCCATCCCTTGTAGACTGTGAGCCCTCATGGGCAGGGTCCTCTCTCCTCACCTACTGTATCCTCACCCATCCCTTGTAGACTGTGAGCCCTCGTGGGCAGGGTCCTCTCTCCTCACCTACTGTATCCTCACCCATCCCTTGTAGACTGTGAGCCCTCGTGGGCAGGGTCCTCTCTCCTCATCTACTGTATCCTCACCCATCCCTTGTAGACTGTGAGCCCTCGTGGGCAGGGTCCTCTCTCCTCACCTACTGTATCCTCACCCATCCCTTGTAGACTAATCCCTCATGGGCAGGGTCCTCTCTCCTCACCTACTGTATCCTCACCCATCCCTTGTAGACTGTGAGCCCTCTTGGGCAGGGTCCTCTCTCCTCACCTACTGTATCCTCACCCATCCCTTGTAGACTGTGATCCCTCGTGGGCAGGGTCCTCTCTCCTCACCTACTGTATCCTCACCCATCCTTGTAGACTAATCCCTCATGGGCAGGGTCCTCTCTCCTCACCTACTGTATCCTCACCCATCCCTTGTAGACTGTGAGCCCTCGTGGGCAGGGTCCTCGCTCCTCACCTACTGTATCCTCACCCATCCCTTGTAGACTGATCCCTCATGGGCAGGGTCCTCGCTCCTCACCCATCTCTTGTAGACTGTGAGCCCTTGTGGGCAGGGTCCTCGCTCCTCACCTACTGTATCCTCACCCATCCCTTGTAGACTGTGAGCCCTCGTGGGCAGGGTCCTCTCTCCTCACCTACTGTATCCTCACCCATCCCTTGTAGACTGTGAGCCCTCGTAGGCAGGGTCCTCGCTCCTCACCTACTGTATCCTCACCCATCCCTTGTAGACTGATCCCTCGTGGGCAGGGTCCTCTCTCCTCACCTACTGTATCCTCACCCATCCCTTGTAGACTGCGAGTCCTCGTGGGCAGGGTCCTCTCTCCTCACCTACTGTATCCTCACCCATCCCTTGTAGACTGTGAGCCCTTGTGGGCAGGGTCCTCTCTCCTCACCTACTGTATCCTCACCCATCTCCTGTAGACTGTACACCACTGGTAGGTCTTAGCACCGGTACGTGCTGGCGTACTTGAAGGTGCCCATCGCCCAGCGTTGGACATCAGCATTGAGATCGGGGTGCAGAACAGTCTCCTGGCCCTGGCCGTTCTCCAGCTCTCGTTCCAATGGGCTGAGGGCGACCTCTCATCTCAGGCACCTTTTTTGGTGTCCCTAAGCGGCACCTCGGAAATGTTACTTCTGGACCTGTTACACTTTGCCTACAGAATGTTTAAAGACAACACCTGAGGTGCCGCGTCCTGTCAGCGGGGTCTCCGAAAAGTTTACAAAAGTTCTATTATTTATATTCCCACCTTCTAAATTTCCTAATATATTGCCACCGCCCCCGGCTCCCGGCGTGCCACAAACCTTCCATTAATACATTCCATGTAGCTAATACTCATGATATTCCATAACCTCAGGCTGACAGGTTTACACTCTCTGACCCCCCATAACTGTACTACAGATAGGTAATCTCCCATTGGTTTAACCCTTTACTATGTTGCTATTGTTAGTATCTTCAGCATGTGTTCAGCTTTGGGGGGGGCAATGGCTATTCTCTATACAATACTTTGTAACGTCTGCAGGGTACGACCAATTTTTATTTTTTTAGGGTATTTAAAAGATTAAACAGAAGTTAAAACCATAAGGTGTTGTGTGTGTGTGGGTGCAAGAATCAATATCTACACTTTATGTTAAAGGGGCCACATCCTTTGGGGCTAAAAGTTGCGCAAGATTTTCCTTCAGGTTGTAATGGATGACGTTGACTTCAATGGGAAAGTCAAAAACTGCAATGAAATGTGTTGTGTTAGAGCGGAAAGACACTATGAGCATCTCACATGGCTCCATCTCATACAATGCAAACCCATCCATAGGGCTCCAGATTATATAATGCACCCATCCATTGGGCTCCATCTCATACAATGCACCCTATCCATAGGGCTCCATCTCATACAATGCACCCCATCCATAGGGCTCCAGTCATACAATGCAACCCACTATAGGGCTCCATCTCATACAATGCACCCCATCCATAGGGCTCCATCTCATACAATGCACCCCATCCATAGGGCTCCATCTCATACAATGCACCCCATCCACAGGGCTCCATCTCATACAATGCACCCCATCCATAGGGCTCCATCTCATACAATGCACCCCATCCATAGGGCTCCATCTCATACAATGCAACCCATCCATAGGGCTCCATCTCATACAATGCACCCCATCCACAGGGCTCCATCTCATACAATGCAACCCATCCACAGGGCTCCATCTCATATAATGCACCCCATCCACAGGGCTCCATCTCATACAATGCACCCCATCCACAGGGCTCCATCTCATACAATGCACCCCATCCATAGGGCTCCAGATCATACAATGCACCCCATCCATAGGGCTCAATATCATATAATGCACCCCATCCTTAGGGCTCCAGATAATATAATGCACCCCATCCATAGGGCTCCAGATCATACAATGCACCCCATCCATAGGGCTCAATATCATATAATGCACCCCATCCTTAGGGCTCCAGATCATATAATGCACCCCATCCATAGGGCTCCAGATCATACAATGCACCCCATCCATAGGGCTCCATCTCATACAATGCACCCCATCCATACGGCTCCATCTCATACAATGCACCTTGTCCATAGGGCTCATGATCATATTATGCACCCCATCCTTAGGGCTCCATGTCATATAATGCACCCCATCCATAGGGCTCCATCTCATACAATGCAACCCATCCATAGGGCTCCAGATCATATAATGCACCCCATCAATAGGGCTCTATCTCATACAATGCACCCCATCCATAGGGCTCCATCACATACAATGCACCCCATCCATAGGGCTCCATCTCATACAATGTACCCCATCCATAGGGCTCCATATCATATAATGCAACCCATCCATAGTGCTCCAGATCATATAATGCACCCCCCATCCTTAGGGCTCCATGTCATATAATGTACCCCTTCCATAGGGCTCCATCTCATACAATGCACCCCATCCATAGGGCTCCATCTCATACAATGCACCTTGTCCATAGGGCTCATGATCATATAATGCACCCCATCCATAGGGCTCCATCTCATACAATGCACCCCATCCATAGGACTCCATATTATGCAATGCACCCCATCCATAGGGCTCCATCTCATACATTGCACCCCATCCATAGAGCCCCAGATCATATAATGCACCCCATCCATAGGGCTCCATCTCATACAATGTACCCCATCCATAGGGCTGCATATCATATAATGCACCCCATCCATAGGGCTCCATCTCATACAATGCACCTTGTCCATAGGGCTCATGATCATATAATGCACCCCATCCATAGGGCTCCAGATCATATAATGCACCCCATCCATAGGACTCCATATTATGCAATGCACCCCATCCATAGGGCTCCATCTCATAATTGCACCCCATCCATAGAGCCCCAGTCATTATAATGCACCCCATCCATAGGGCTCCATCTCATACAATGACCCCATCCATAGGGCTGCATATCATATAATGCACCCCATCCATAGGGCTCCATCTCATACAATGCACCTGTCCATAGGGCTCATGATCATATAATGCACCCCATCCATAGGGCTCCAGATCATATAATGCACCCCATCCATAGGGCTCCATCTCATACAATGCACCTTGTCCATAGGGCTCATGATCATATAATGCACCCCATCCATAGGACTCCATATTATGCAATGCACCCCATCCATAGGGCTCCATCTCATACAATACACCCCATCCATAGGGCTAATCTCACATAATGAACCCATCCAAGGGCTCCAGATCATATAATGCACCCATCCATAGGGCTAAATCTCATACAATGAACCCCATCCATAGGGCTCCATTCATACAATGCACCCCATCCATAGGGCTCCATCTCATACAATGCACCCCATACATAGGGCTCCATCTCATACAATGTACCCCATCCATAGGGCTCCATATCATATAATGCACCCCATCCATGGGCTCCATCTCATACAATGCACATTCCATAGGGCTCATGATCATATAATGCACCCCATCCATAGTGCTCAGATCATATAATGCACCCCCATCCTTAGGGCTCCATGTCATATAATGCACCCCTTCCATAGGGCTCCATCTCATACAATGCACCCCATCCATAGGGCTCCATCTCATACAATGCACCCCATCCATAGGGCTCCATCTCATAAATGTACCCCATCCATAGGGCTCCATATCATATAATGCACCCCATCCATAGGGCTCCATCTCATACAATGCACCCCATCCATAGGCTCCATATTATGCAATGCACCCCATCCATAGGGCTCCATCTCATACATTGCACCCCATCCATAGAGCCCAGATCATATAATGCACCCCATCCATAGGGCTCCATCTCATACAATGTACCCCATCCATAGGGCTGCATATCATATAATGCACCCCATCCATAGGGCTCCATCTCATACAATGCACCTTGTCCATAGGGCTCATGATCATATATGCACCCCATCCATAGGCTCAGATCATATAATGCACCCCATCCATAGGGCTCCATCTCATACAATGCACCTTGTCCATAGGGCTCGTGATCATATAATGCACCCCATCCATAGGGCTCCAGATCATATAATGCACCCCATCCATAGGGCTCCATCTCATACAATGCACCTTGTCCATAGGGCTCATGATCATATAATGCACCCCATCCATAGGACTCCATATTATGCAATGCACCCCATCCATAGGGCTCCATCACATACAGTGCACCCCATCCATAGGGCTCCATCTCATACAATGCACCCCATCCACAGGGCTCCAAATCATGTAATTCACCCCATCCATAGAGCTCCAGATCATACAATGCACCCCATCCATAGGACTCCATATCATGCAATGCACACCATCCATAGGTTCCATATCATGCAATGCACACCATCCATAGGGCTCCATATCATGCAATGCACACCATCAGTCCACTAACCCCTGCAGCACGCTCCCTGTTCACCCATGCACAGCTCGCTCACCCCTGCAGCACACTCCCCGCTCACCCTGCACACAGCCCACTCACCCCTGCAGCACGCTGCCTGCTCACCCCGCAAAGCCCACATGGTGATATTCTGTCAGTGTTAATACCATTAATGGTGTAACTTTGATTGTTCACTGGTTATTACTGTATAACTTGATACCTATGCCAAGTACACCATTGTTTATTATAACTTTAGGGAAGGGGGCCCCTACATTCAGGCCTTCTTTTCCTTTTAATTGTTTTTTTAAAAATTGTCCAAAGTCTTGTGTGTCAGTCACTAAATAATCTTTTAAACTTTTTTTTATATTTAAAAGGTTTTTTATTTACAGTGATCCCCTTGATTTCAGGTCAGCTTTACTCTTCAAAGTGAAAAAATAAAACATGACATTGCACTTTTTTTTGCAATTTCACTGCACTTGGAATTGTTTCCCTATTTTACAGTACACTAATTATTATTATTATTATATAATGCTAAAATAAAAAGATGTAATTAAAAAGCATA
>JARQOC010000008.1:2423396-2478006 GCA_033576535.1 Allobates femoralis | reverse complement strand
AGTGATAAATGAGTGCAAATGAGAATAGTACATTAACTATTAACTATTAACTACATTAATAGTACATTAAAAGTACATTAACTGTTAAGCAACATTTTTTAGAAGTCCTCTATTGTCATTGATTATATCTGAATGTTGCAGCAAATAGTAAAAATTCTGTAAAATAAAACATACATTGTCCTGTTCCAAGATCTGGAAACATGTTACACAAGTCTTTTCATAGATACATTACGCATTCATTTTCCAACCAGCTATGTACAATGATACCTAGATGCTGTAGAAGTTAAACTGGTCAACAATTTTAATTAAACCCTATTGCAAGAATTATTCTTTGTGAAAGTACATGTATTCAGTTTAATACTTTATTTACCTATATGATAGGTTTGCATATGAAATTCTTTTTTTTCGGATATATCGATGATCTTTTTTTCAGAATGATCATATACCTATCCTGTATTTTTCGGTTTTATTACATCTTGTAAAAATGTATAGGAACTATCCAAATCATAATAGGAACACTGTATTTTACATGTCAGAAATTACACTACACTAATTACTAAATTACAGAACTGACAGGCCTAAAAATGTAAATGGCTAGAACCTTTGTAACATATTTAACAGTTATTTATAAATAGAAATTGTTGTTTTGCAAAATAAATACAATATATTTTTATGATCTGCGTCTAGATGCTGCAGAAATTAAACTGGTCAACAATTTTAATTAAACCCCATTGAAAAAATCATTTTTAGTGAAAATAAATGCATTTAGTATGAAAAAATGTTAATTGAAGAGGTCTTTATCCTTCAATCAGCAGACAAATGAGTTACAAGCTTTCCATGGTGCTGGATGTTGAATTTGCATATCTGTTGGTCATTGTCGTTGCCCGGCCATGGGTCTCCTGACCTGGAATCAACAGCATCATCGGCATACATGAGGCTGAAAATTTAGGATCTAGAGACCACTGAGCAGTCTGTGCATTGCATTTTGCAACACATAGACATGTGCTTAATGGTGTTGGACAGTACTTTTATACTGATGACCTATCTTAATTGTCCATGTTTCACTTCCATATGTTACTACAGAAAAAAACACGTATGAGCCATGTCTTCATCACCAGTGAATTGTTCCTTCAAATAAAGGAACACTTCACTGATGATGAAGACAAGGCTCATACATAGTCTGGTCTATTCTGTAGTAACATTTCACTGGTGATGGAGACAAGGCTCGTACATATTCTGGTCTATTCTGTAGTAACATTTCACTGGTGATGGAGACACGGCTCGTACATAGTCTGGTCTATTCTGTAGTAACATTTCACTAGTGATGAAGACACGGCTCGTACATAGTCTGGTCTATTCTGTAGTAACATTTCACTGGTGATGAAGACAAGGCTCATACATATTCTGGTCTATTCTGTAGTAACATTTCACTGGTGATGGAGACAAGGCTCATACATAGTCTGGTCTATTCTGTAGTAATATATGGATGCGAAACCCGGACGATAAAAGAATAAGACAGAAGAAGAATCAATGCCTTCATAATGTAGAGCTGGTGAAAGAGATCATCTATACCATGGATGGCAAGAAGAACAAGAACCAACCAGACATGTCACTGGAAGCAAAGATCACCAAGATACGACTTGTCTACACATCATACGAAGAGAGAGATTACTGAAGAAGAACATTATGGCCAGAAGAATAGAAGGTACAAGGGAAAAAGAAAGCCCAGCAACGCAATGGCTTGATACAGTCAAGATAATGGTGGAGAAGACCCTGGTGGACCTATCTAGGCTTGGAGAAGACCCTGGTGGACCCATTTAGGTTTGGAGAAGACCCTGATGGACCTAACTAGGTTTGGAGAAGACCCTGGTTGACCTATCTAGGCTTGGTGAAGACTCTGGTGGACCTATTTAACCCCTTCATGACCTTGCCATTTTTTGCAATTCTGACCAGTGTCCCTTTATGAGGTTACAACTCGGGAACGCTTCAACGGATCCTAGCGATTCTGAGATTGTTTTTTCGTGACATATTGGGCTTCATGTTAGTATTAAATTTAGGTCGATAATTTTTGCGTTTATTTGTGAAAAAATCAAAATATGGCAAAAATTTAGAAAATTTTGCAATTTTCACATTTTGAATTTTTCTTCTGGTAAACCAGAGAGTTATGTGACACAAAATAGTTTTTGAAATAATATTTCCCACATGTCTACTTTACATCAGCACAATTTTGGAAAAAAAAAAAATTTGTTAGGAAGTTATAAGGGTTCAAAGTTCATGAGCAATTTTTCATTTCTCCACCAAAATTTACAAAACCATTTTTTTTAGTGACCACATCCCATTTGAAGTCCCTTTGAGGGGTGTACATGACAGAAAACACCCAATAGTGACACCATTCCAAAAGCTTCACCTCTCAAGCTACTCAAAACTACATTCAAGAAGATTATTAACCCTTCAGGTGCTTCACAGGAACTAAGCAAATTGGAAACAAAAAAATGGATATTTTAATTTTTCTAACACAAATGTTCTTTTATCCTCAATTTTTTCATTTTCACATGGGCAAAAAGATAAAATGGATCCTAAAATTTGTTGGGCAATTTCTCCTGAGTATATCAATACCACATATGTGATCATAAACCACGGTTTGGGCGCACGGCAGGGCTCTGAAGGGAAAGAGAGCAATTTGACTTTTGGAGCTAATTTTCCATTCAAAAAGTGATATGGCGCTCCTTCACTTCTGAGCCCTGCCGCGCGTCAAAACAGTGGTTTATGACCACATATGAGGTATCGGTGTACTCAGGAGAAATTGCCCAACAAATTTTAGGATGAATTTTATCCTGTTACCCATGTGAAAATGAAAGAATTGAGGCTAAAAGAACATTTTTGTGAAAAAAAAGTACTTTTTCCATATTCACAGATCAATTTGTAAAGCATGTGGGGGTTCAATATGCTCATCACCCATCTAGATATGTTCCCTGGGGGTCTAGTTTCCAAAATGGGGTCACTTGTGGGGGAGCTCCAAAGTTTAGGCACACAGGGGCTCTCCAAACGCGACATGGTGTCCGCTAACAATTTGAATGGAAAATCACCTCAAATTGTTAGCGGACACCATATCGCATTTGGAGAGCCCCTGTGTGCCTAAACATTGGGGCTCCATCACAAGTGACCCCATTTTGGAAACTAGACCCCCCAGGGAACATATCTAGATGCATAGTGAGCACTTTGAACCCCAGGTGCTTCACAAATTGATCCGTACAAATTAAAAAAGAAAATTTGTGTGAAAAAAAAGTATTTTTTTACCTTTTTATGGATCAGTTTGTGAAGCACCTGGGGATTCAAAGTGCTCACTATGCATCTAGATAGGTTCCTTGGGGGGGGTCTAGTTTCCAAAATGGGGTCACTTGTGGGGGAGCTCCAATGTTTAGGCACACAGGGGCTCTCCATACATAACCTGGTGTTTGCCAACAATTGGAATTGTTAGCGGACACCAGGTCGCGTATGGAGAGCCCCTGTGTGCCTAAACATTTGAGCTCCCCACAAGTGACCCCATTTTGGAAACTAGACCCCCCAGGGAACATATCTAGATGCACAGTGAGCACTTTGAACCCCCATGTGCTTCACAAATTGAGACGTAAAAATGAATAAAGAAACTTTTTGTGAAAAAACATACTAGTCTAGTAGTTACAATTCGCAGCATAGGGGACCCTATACATTTGGGTCTCTCCATGCTGAGGATTCCAGCCCCCTAGCTGCCAAGTTGTACCTGGCTGGCAACCAAAAATACGGCAAAGCTCCATGTCATTTTATTTGTAGAATTTAAAAAAAAAATGACATGGGGCTCTGCCATATTTTTGGTCCAGCCAGGTACAACTTGGCAGCTACGGACTGCCACCAGCCCCCAGCTGCCTCATTGTACCTGGCTGGAACCAAAAATACAGCGAAGCCCTTTTTTAATTTCTAGAACTAATTCTAGAAAAAAAATTACGTGGGGCTCCGCCATATTTTTGGTCCAGCCAGGTACAACTAGGCAGCTGGGGGCTGGAATCCTCAGCATAGAGAGGCCCAAGCGTTCTGGGCCCCCCATGCTGTGAATTGCAGCCTGCAGCCGCCCCAGAAAATGGCGCATTCATTGAAGTGCCATTTTCTGGCGCTGTACCCACGCTCTTCCAGTTGCCCTGGTGCCGGTGGCTAACTGGGTAATAAAGGGGTTAATGCCAGCTTTTTATTGGCAGCTGGCACTAAGCCCTAGATTCATAATATAGGGCCAATGTTAGACCCGCCATTAGGAATCTCTAGTACGGTAAATATTCAATAAATACACACAGAGAAAAATCTTTTTATTTGAAAAAAAAAAACACAGACACAATTCGGACTCCATCTTTATTATGAAAAGATCCGACGTAGTCCACAACGAAGGTCCCACGACGCTCGATCGCTCCAACGTAGTCCATAACGAAGGTCCCACGATCACTTCCTGCAGCTAGATCCTCAGGATCCAGCTGTAGAAAGTGATCTGACAGATTCAGCACAGTGATCACATAATGGTCACTGTGGATCACTGTGCTGGAGCTGTCAGATCATTTCCTGCAGCTAGATCCTCAGGTTCCAGCTGTAGAAAGTGATCTGACAGATCCAGCACAGTGATCCACAGTGATCACATAATGGTCACTGTGAATCACTGTGCTGGAGCTGTCAGATCACTTCCTGCAGCTCAGGATCCAGCTGTAGAAAGTGATCTGACAGATCCAGCACAGTGATCCACAGTGATCACATAATGGTCACTGTGGATCACTATGCTGGAGCTGTCAGATCACTTTCTACAGCTGGATCCTCAGGATCTAGCTGTAGAAAGTGATCTGGCAGCTCCAGCACAGAGCTGTCAGATCCGGAGGCGGTGAAGAGGAGGAGGAGGAGCGGGACGCAGTGGAGACAGAGCGGCCGCTGGAGGGGTGAGTGGGAGAGGCGATCGCCGCTCCGGTGATCGGGGGGGGGCAGGAAAGGGGAAGAGGGGGGGTGACAGGAGAAGTAGGGGGGCACTTAGGAGGAAGCGGGGGCAGGCAGGAGGAAGTGGGCAGCAGGAAGAGGAAGCGGGCGGCAGGGACAGGAAGCAGGTGGCAGGAAAAGGAAGCGGGGGGGGTAAGAAAGATGAAGAGGGGCAGGAAAGAGAGGTGGGGGACAGGGGGGCAGTTAGAGGATGACAGGGGAGAAGATTGGAGGGTAGGGATAGCAGCGGCAGGCAGGGAAGCATTACAGGCGCGGTGATTTTCACTTTCACTTTTGAGTGCCAATCACCGCGCCTGTAGCCGGGGGGGTGGGGGTGGGGGCAAATCGACCCCCCCTGGGGTGTTGTACAACTCCCCATGTACATGCAGGCCGAGTGACAGGTCAGTGACACCCTCACTCGACCTGCAGGAGCCTGATCACTCCATGGCCCAGGGGGTGGGCCAAGGGTCTGGAAGGGGTTAAGCTTAGAGAAGACCATGGTGGTCTCATCTAAGCTTGGAGAAGACCCTGGTGGACCTATCTAGTCTTGGAGAAAACCCTGTTGACCTATCTAGGCTTGGAGAAAACTCCGGTGGACCTATCTAGGCTTGGAGAAGACTCTGGTTGACCTATTTAGGTTTGGAGAAGACCCTGGTGGACCTATCCAGGCTTGGAGAAGACTCTGTTGGCCTATCTAGGCTTGGAGAACCTAGTGGACGTATCTAGGTTTGGAGAAGACCCTGGTGGACCTATCTAGGCTGCACAAGATCGATCTTCCTGCATAACATTTATCCATCAAGTCACCATGGGTTGACATCGAGCTGGTCAGTAAATACTAAATTGTTAGCATCTGGCTGCTTCCAGCATTGTGAAGAGCTGATGAGTGGGGGTCTGAGGGTCACTCCCCCGATCTGAGATTCTATTCTAGGTCATTTATATATAAGTAGTGGACAACCTCTTTAAGTCAATATTCAGCACCATGGACAGCTCCTAATATAATGCCTACAGACATCTACAGGGGATTTTTATTTTTTTACTAAATTCATGTATTTTCACTAAAAATACTTTATGTAATAAAGTTCAAATAAGGTTTTGACCCATTCAGCTCCTACAGCCTCTATTTATAACTGTACATAGCTGTCTGCAAAATGAGTTAACAGTGAGTCAGTCAGTGAGCTCCTTCTGATGGTAGAGTTATATCTGTGGGGCTGAACGTTGTCACATTATAACAGATTGGAAGCCATAATGATATAATCCTAGGATCAGGTAGATTACAGCAGATGATACATTGAGTTATGGAATTGACGAGTTGATGTAACTATGTAGCAGAGTTGAGTTTATTACTTGTAATATCTCCTCGCCTTATGTCTGGCCTCCTCCATTCTCATTTATCATGCTGCATACAATGGTCCGATGACAAATTCAGCTCTGCTTCATCTTTATATATCCATCTGCTTATATACTATCAAATCCAAATCCTTATAGTCTAACATTAATATCTACCCTACAGATAGGGCAAAATAATGTCTGCGGGCGATGATGATGAGGGACACAACCAGCGCCACCAAGTATCTAATCTGTAGGAACTGGATACATCTATATTCAGCTGAAGCCCTTCCCCACTACAATCACTGGGACATTTTCTAATGGAAGAAAATCCCTTTAAATGGGGTTTTAGTATTTAAAGTTTTCTTTTTTTAGACTGGTTAGAAATAATTGAGTAAAACCCACCCGATCCCGCAGAGCCCGTCCTCAGACTCGGTCACCGCTGGTTCCACTTTATGATCATTTTTGTTGTGAAACAGCAGATCAGCCAATCACTGGCCACGTAGGAGGCAGATTTATGCCAGTGACTAGATGAGCGTCCATGTCTGACCAAGATGACTAGATATGTACAGAAAGCTACAAGGTATCGATGAGGATGAATATTACTTGTTTATTCTTTTATCCAATCTGACAATTTAAAAAAATAATTTTATCTCCCTGGACAACCCCTTTAAGGAGAACCTGCCACATGTTACAAATATGACTTTATTTACCTGGTGTGAACGCCGCCGTTCTCCTGAATCCGGCGATGTTTTTCTTTTCTTCCTGCTCCTCTCCGTTCCTGAGATATGGACCCTTTTTTCCTGTATGTAAATCTAGTCTTTTTTTCCTCATGGGTGTGGTCATCAGCTCTTCTCTCTGGGCGTCTTCATGAAGACCACGCCCATGAGGAAAAAAGACTAGGTATATATATTAAAAAGCATAAACGGATAAATCTCAGGAACGGTGAGGCATAGGAACAAAAGAAAAACATCCCGGATTCAGGAGAACAGCGGCACTTGCATCCCAGAAAACACATATGTATGGAAATTACATCATTTTAAATGGAATTTATCATCAGATGTTTGCTACCACATCCTATTTTCAATAATGTGTCACTTACTGAGATACTTACTGTAGTTTTGATAAAATCACAGTTTTCTCTGCTGCAGATCTACTAGGTCTCTGATTGCTGAGCTCTGTATAACCCCGTGCACACCACTGATTGGCAGCTTTCTCAATAGAACCCCACCCACACCATTGATTGGCAGATTTCAGTGTATAACCACATCTACACCACTGATTAGCAGCTTTCAGTGTATAGCCCCACCCACACTACTGATTGGCAGCTTCTTCACTATAACTTCGCCCACACCACTGATTGGCAGCTTTCTGTGTAGAACCCCACCCATGTCACTGATTGGCAGCTGTGTATAACTAGGCCACACCACTGATTGGCAGCTGTGTATAACTAGGCCTACACCACTGATTGGCAGCTGTGTATAACTAGGCATACACCACTGATAGGCAGCTTTCTCTGTATAACCCCGCCCATACAACGGATTAGCAGCTTTCTCTGTCTAACCCCACCCACACCACTGATTGGCAGCCTCCTATATACACTGTACATAGGCAAAAATCTGCCAATCACTGGTAGGATGGGGTTATACAGAGCCCATGAATATGGACGACTACATGTCAACAGTTTACTAGTCCTGTAGTGATAATCTCCTGCTGATAAAATGATGATTTTATCAAAACTACAGCACGGAGCCCAGTAAGTGACATATCGCTGTTGATTTCAAACCAGGTAGCAAAGACTTGGTGACAGATTCCCTTTAGAGCTCGACATGTTTCACCTGTGTTCAAAGGGAGCGACAATGTGAAGATCAGAGCAATGTTTCATTGTTATACGGACATTTGCCATGACATGGTCCAATGTTTAGTGACTGTTTGCACATGTGTGACCGGCATGCCTGACCTTATGCATTCGTTCTCACTCTCTCGTCCATGCTGCCATCAGATCTCTGGAGAGGTAAGCTGCTCTCACGGTAAAGTTCCTTCTTACACATGGGGGATGGATGCGCTTTTGCACATTGGGTGTTCATTGAACCAAGTTTACACCCTATTGTGTTCCTTCTTTCCAATCAATTTGTCTTTGACTCCATGTACGTTATTTAATATGTGTCCAGCCTTTCCTAAATTCTATCCCTTACCAGCAGATGGCTGCTACTAACCATCCGGTAAGACTACGGCGGCTGGATCTAAACAACTCAATCATTCTTAAGGCGAAGCGGCCAACTAAATTACCAGCAATGTGTCTCAGGCAGATCATTGATACAATGCGAGTAGCATTCACATATATCAATGTCATCCAATCCGAAAAGTCAAGATTGACCCTTAGGACTTAGGATAAAAGCCAAGCAGAAACTGTATTTTTCCCACTCCAAAAAGAGAGAAATTGCCATTTATACCCCAGTTAGCACTGACAGGGGCAATACCCCGAAACATGTGTCTGTTTATATTTTGGCGTATTGCATGGCCTATAAGTCTCCTTACACAATCATGTCACTCTCCACAAAGGAGACACCTTAACCTTTACACCCCAGTCTTAGCCTCTCATGCAGCCAAATCATATCTCTTGCTTTGCAATGATGAGGGGCAACAACCCAAAACACGTGTTTCTATTTTGGCTTTTATCCTAAGTCATGTGACAAGGCTCGTCAAAGTGTCAATATTGACTTTTAAGATTGATACTTCCGGTAGGTGACAATACAGTTCTTGTTCTATTCCTCTGTGAATTGGCAATTTGCATATTTCATTTCCCGGAGGAGCATTGCATGGCTTATAAGTCTCCTTACACTGATCTGGCTGGGTTGTCAGGGTTAAAGTCTCTCTTTGTGGGGAGCGGCATGTCACTCTCCACAAGGAGAGACTTTAAACCTTACACCCCAGTATTAGCCTCTCACACAGCCAAATGAGATCTCTTGCTTTGCTCTGATGAGGGGCAACAGCCCAAAAATTTAGATTATGTTTTGCTTTTTATCCTGAGTCATGTGGTAAGGCTCGTTAAAGGGTCGAAATTGACTTTTAAGATCCATAATAGAGTTCAAGTCCCTTCATTTCTGCATATTTAATTTATTAGATGGCCTACAAGTCTCCTTACACTGGCATGTCACTCTCCACAAGGACAGGCATTATCCCTTAGACACCAAAAGTTGGAAACTAGTTAATTTCTTAGAGGAGCTTTTCGGGGGCCTATAAGTCTCCTTACACTGGCATGTCATTCTCCACCCGGAGAGACTTTAACCCTTACACCCCAATCTTAGCCTCTCATATAGTCAAATCAGATCTCATGCTTTGCACTGATCACAACACAGGCACCTGCAAATTTATATTATGTTTTGTCTAACAATGCTTGTCAAAGGGTTGAAATTGCCAGTAGAGTTCAAGTCCCCTTCCTCTTTACATGTTTAATTTCTTAGAGGAACATTTCATGGCCTATAAGGCTCCTTACGCTGGCATGTCATGACTAAGGAATTGGACCTGGGGAGGGTGATTTAACCACTGGTTGTCTTTTTTATAAATGAACTGCAGTTGGGGAACAGGGTGTTCCCCAAATCAGAAGAAACCCCCTAGTGTGAACGTGGCTGTAATAGGAACCTTTAGGGATTCCACGTATCACATAGTGAATGGCAATGCAAAGAATGTCCCGCAGCCCCTATAAAAAACTCCATCCATAGACCCCATTATTGTTCTGTAACCGAGTCTTGCCAAGTTACAGAGGAAATTATATGTGAATGCTATAAAGGTGTAAAACTAGTGTGGTCAAGGAGTTGGGCAGATGTCCATAGAAGCCAATATCTGGTGACCATGGGCCCCTGGTCTGCTAGGAGCCCACACTAGTTTTTTTCACCCAGATCCATTGGATCGTTTAGTTGGTCACCTACGATCCTCTGATGGATCCTAAGCAATGACAAGACGCTGTGAGTCCGCCAGTGTCGCCTGCACATCCCTAGCACTACGGGAACTTGCCAAATACTTGAGTATGGAGAGCAGCGTGCCATATGTGACATGGCTTATCTCTGTGTATCACTTCATTGCAGGGAATATTAATGTGGATATGCATCTAACCTGACTTTTTTCTTACTATGTTTAAAGTATTATGGTACTACATCTATAGTGTACATGTGTGTTATAGCCAAGTATGACGTGGGTCACAGTCCAATAGGTAAGAAGAGTCCAAATCCCAGGAGATGAATAGAGCATTTACATTAAAAAGTTACAACGTTTCCACCATCAGAAAGGTCTTCATCAGACATTAAGTAAAGACCCTTTTGATAGGTGGAAACGTTGTAACTTTTATAAACTCTTGGACTATTTCTTCTCCGCCGTCTCTTTGTACCTATTGGACTTTCTTCAAGCAGATAGAGCGGTGTAGACAGTTTTTCTTTGTCCTGGGGGGTCAGAGTTATGTTCTGTCTTCTAGATCATTCTACATATTATGTGCATGCCTATTAGAACATTCTCACTTTGCATGTGTTGTGAGTTGCATAAAACTAGGGCTTCACGGTCACCAAAAACATTACATCCATCTTACCCGATTATAAGACAAGGAAAGGGCAATTTCCTAACAAGTTTATATTGTCCGAATCATGACATTAATATCAGAGAGTTGCTATAATGGGGCAAGGTATATTCCTAGCAGTTTTATAGAGGTAGGAGTCCCTATAATAAGGAGATAGTTGCATATAGAGTGGTATCCTATCCCAGTAAGAAGGGCGTATATCCCACCTATAAAAGGGCCATATGGTGTAACAGACCAGAATAGTATACACTGTAGTAGGGAGTTGTAGTAACACAAAACAGGCTCCAGAAATAATCTCGTTGCCAGCGCTCCTGGATCCCTATGATCTGCTCTAACTGATGGGAGAAACTACTTTTTGCAGCTCCTGCCCATTCTGGTTATAAAAGGGGTATACCGGTTATGAATTTCACACATAGACGTTTGCCTAAACTAAGGGGACTGGATAATGCAGTGTTTTTTAAGAACACATTTGCATTCATGGGGTTGGCCACAATACATTTGGACATTTCAAGTCATTGTTACCACCATAAAACAGCCGGCATAAAAGAGCCACAATCAAACAGCCGCCATAAAACATCTGCCATAAAACAGCCACCATAATATAGTCGACATAAAACAGGTGGTATAAAACAGCTGCCATAGAACAGCCACAATAAAAAAGCTGGTATAAAGCAGCTGGCATAAAACAGCCAACATAAAACAGCCGGCATAAAACAGCTGGCATAAAACAGTCGGCATAAAACATCTGCCATAACACAGCCAGCATAAAACAGCCAGCATAAAACAGCCGGTATAAAACAGCCAGCATAAAATAGCCGGTATAAAAAGCTGCCATAACACAGCCAGCATAAAACAGCCAGTATAAAACAGCCTGAATAAAACAGCCGGTATAAATCAGCCAGCATAAAACAGCTGCCATAACACAGCCAGCATAAAACAGCCAGCATAAAACAGCTGGCATAAAACAGCCAGCATAAAATAGCTGGTATAAAACAGCCATCGTAGAACAGCTGCCACAACACAGCCAGCATAAAACAGCCAATATAAAACAGCCGGCATAAAACAGCCGGCATAAAACAGCCAGCATAAACCAGCCAGTATAAAACAGCCAGCATAAACCAGCCAGTATAAAACAGCCAGCATAAAATAGCCGGTATAAAACAGCCAGCATAAACCAGCCAGTATAAAACAGCCAGCATAAACCAGCCAGTATAAAACAGCCAGCATAAACCAGCCAGTATAAAACAGCCAGCATAAACCAGCCAGTATAAAACAGCCAGCATAAACCAGCCAGTATAAAACAGCCAGCATAAAATAGCCGGTATAAAACAGCCATTGTAGAACAGCTGCCACAACACAGCCAGCATAAAACAGCCAGCATTAAACTGTTACAATAAACCAGCCAGCATAAAACAGCTGCCGTCAAACATCTGCCGTAGAACAGCTGGCATAAAACAGCCGCCATAAAACAGCCAGCATAAAACAAATGGCATAAACCCATCGGCATAAAACAGCCGTTATTACACAGCCGTCATAAAACAGCCGCCATAAAACAGTCCACAACTCCTGGCGGCCTCTTTGCTCTATACAGGACTCCAAACATCCTAAAAGACAGATCATCAATTATATCATATAAAGAATACCCACTGGTTACCACCAGCTCATTTGTTTATTCACCACAATGTATGGACTTTGCATGCTCACATCCTACTTGTTTGTGATTGTCTGGTGACTTTCATTCTGTCATTTGTCTCCTCTCACAGCAGTACCTTCTTTAGAAATAGGTAAAACACGTGCACCGGTTACCCTGTACTGCACACTCTGCATGTGCCCGATGCCAGATCCTGCTTCTCCCATTCCTACTTGCTCATTTAGATGGAGATTTCTAGAGTCGATCAGTTAATGATGAGATTTTTTCCTCTTAAAATTTTGGAAATCAGCTGAAATTGACTAAAATGGCATCAGGGGAAATCCGGGAGCGCTCCAGTCATCCAATCATGCATCAATGTCTACGTGGTTGACTTATCTTGAGTTTGTTATCGCAATATTATTCTATGTGAAGCTAAACTTGAAGGTTACTTTGGAGAACTGTGAGTTTAAACAAATGGACCTCTCCGAAGCATGTCCTATAGTACAGGAATTCTCTAGAAGGATTAAGGGACTGTACAGACACATGAGATTGAGCCTATGACTCTATGACGACTGTAGTGTTGGTGGCCAATGGCTTTGCCCAAGGTGTAAAAGATAAGTTGGAAAGCTACAAGAGTCACTCACTGTCTCCAAATAGATGTTCAGGAATTTCAGTCCTAAGAATGTAAGATAATGTATCCCTTCATATTTTGGAACATATATGACATGAGATGCACCAACAACCTTCTTCATTGACAACACATATATGGCATGTACAGTCACGTCCTCTGGTCATCGCCATTCATTTTCCTCAGATTCCGACATTTGTACCCTCTTTAATTCATCAAGTCCGCCACAATGGAATAGAGAGAGCATGTGGTCAGTCTATAAGAGAGGTCCCCATCCTTTGTGACCTTGAGAGCAACATGGTCATAACTCACATCCAGCTCTGAGAGAGGGTCACAGGCCACATCCAGTTCTGAGGGAGGGTCATGAGCCACATCCAGCTCTGAGACGGTCAGGAGACACATCCAGATCAGACACATTTTTGCGAGCCAGATCCAGCACCCACCTCCTCACAATAGTGACCCCCCCCAGAGAACCGCAGAAATAACACTGAGGCAGTAACCAAAGATCCAGAGGTTACTACTTTACCCCATTCAGATCTGCTCTTCTATGTGGAAGTGGATCTACTCACAGAAGTCAACACCTAGAGATCTGCTCTTTATAACCGCGTCCGCTAGACCTGGTGTTTATAAACCAAGCTGTCAGACAGTCGTGAGCCGCACATCATGGGCCCATGAGCTGTAGGTTGGGGATCCCTGGTCTAGAACATGCCTTCCCTGTATTCATTGAGCTGAGAGATGGACACAACCCCAACCTCACCAGTCGGCGTCCATCCATCAGAACAAGGAAAGCAATGACTCCACGCCACTGAGCCGCCATGATGGATTGGAGAGGACTGGAACCCTGGAACTGGAGGAGGAGGCGGATGGAGGGAACGTGACTGTTCATGTACAATACATAGTCCCTTTCCTTAGGATGGAGGATCGTTTTAAGCAAACTATTCTTTTTCCATAAATATTTAATGCTTCATAGAATAATATTGGATACATTGTCACCAGCTGATATTTGATATGACTTCATGCATGGTTCAGTATTGCTTTCATCGTCCATTATGTCCCTGCATACATTTATAAGCTATTGGCAATGATAACCCGGCAATGATGACGTCCCTCCGCACCTTGTACTGCACATCGTACATTTCTCCTTTTGTGTTTTTTTCTTTCACTTGTTTTTCTTTTCCATTTTGTGATTTGAACCATTGACCACTTAGACTCGAGTGTTCAGAGTTTGGGCCGTGTCCCCCCCTCCCATAAATCATATTGAATGTGGATGTTCAGTTCTAAAATACAAAATGAAGGTTAACCTAGGCGAGAATTTGCAAATCATTTTGCTTTCCTTCCATATTGGTTGTTGGAAATGGCTAATCTGATGGTGATTAGTTATGATATGGCGTCTCTCACTTTGATGACCCTCATGAAAGTGATTGATCCTTATGATGTTGGGTATAAAGTGCCTGACCCTCATGGTGTTGGGTTTTAAGTGTCGTATCCTTATGATTTGGGTTCAAAGTGCCTGACCCTAATGATGTTGGGTTTAAAGTGCTTGACCCTTATGATGTTGGGTATAAAGTGCCTGACCCTTATGATGTTGGGTATAAAGTGCCTGACCCTTATGATGTTGGGTATAAAGTGCCTGACCCTTATGATGTTGGGTATAAAGTGCCTGACCCTTATGATGTTGGGTTTAAAGTGCCTGACCCTTATGATGTTGGGTTTAAAGTGCCTGACCCTTATGATGTTGGGTATAAAGTGCCTGACCCTTATGATGTTGGGTATAAAGTGCCTGACCCTTATGGTGTTGGGTTTTAAGTGTCGTATCCTTATGATTTGGGTTTAAAGTGCCTGACCCTTATGATGTTGGGTATAAAGTGCCTGACCCTTATGATGTTGGGTTTAAAGTGCCTGACCCTCATGGTGTTGGGTTTTAAGTGTCTTATCCTTATGATTTGGGTTCAAAGTGCTTGATCCTTATGATGTTGGGTTTAAAGTGTTTGACCCTCTTGATATTAGATTCAAAGTGCTTGATCCTTATGATGTTGGGTTTAAAGTGTCTGACCCTTATGATGTTGGGTTTAAAGTTCCTGACCCTTATGATGTTGGGTTTTAAGTGTCTTATCCTTATGATTTGGGTTCAAAGTGCTTGATCCTTATGATGTTGGGTTTAAAGTGTCTGACCCTTATGATGTTGGGTTCAAAGTGCCTAAGGACTTATGTACCATAGAAGTAATGCAACCACTATGGGACCCTTGGAAAAAGAGTAGCTTTAACCATATTTGAAAAAGAAGGTAAGACCCAATTAGACAATGCCCTTTCCAAATTCCATATAACTATAGGGTGAGGGCAATGAATCGAGCAATCAAAGAGAAGAGGAGGGCTGATGGAAAGAAGGTAACATGTCCTCCTCCTCTGAGTAGATGAGATGTTGTCCCTACTGTTCCTAATCTGCTACATCTTTTCCAGTTTGGGTATAGCTTAGCTCTATCCACGTGAGCTGCCATCACACTCAACCGGTAGATTCTGTTTTTGAAAGAACGCAGCCATGTTTTTCTAATTCCGGATAATTCCGTGAACTTACAGTACATGAGCATAGTACGGTATATGCCAATTCCAAGGAAGCAGGTCCAGCCGTAGACGTATCACCGTCAGGTTAACCCTTCATATCTCAGGATCAGTAGTGGTTTATGGAGGGAGGGACGTGCCCATCACTGTCCACAGCGTTTTATTTTTGCATTTTCTGAACATTTTCCCTTAAGTTTCATGTCTTGTCTGACTTCATTGTTTTCCTTTCTTCCTTCACAAACCTCCCATGCAACCATAAAGCGGGGAAATGAGTATTGGACAAATCACCAATATTCTAAGTAAATATATATCTAAAGGTAGCTGTTGACATGAATTTCTCACTAGATGTCAGTAACAACTCATCTAATCCACAAAGGCTGAGAAATCACCATAGATGTCCATAAATTGTGTGTAATAATGAGAAATGACACAGGGAGAAAGTATTGAACACAAGAAGAAAAAGAGGAGCAAAAAGCCCTGGAAAGTCCTGACACAAACTGAAATCTGTCAGTGATTAGAAAGTATTACTGCCACTAAATGATGATAATATCAGCTGGCTCAAATGATGCCAATAAAAGGAGTCTCATTACCAAGGAGCCACACAAGAAACATCTCATGGTGGGGAAAACCAGTGAGCCGTCTCAAGACCTTCACAACCTGATTGTTATAAAACATACTGATGGCGTTGGTAACAGGAGAATTTCTAAACTACTGAAGGTTCCAGTGAGATCTGCGGGGGCCATAATCCATACAATGCAGGGACCAGTGTCTCCATACAATGCAGGGACCGGTGTCTCCATACAGTGCAGGGACCAGTGTCTCCATACAATGCAGGGACCGGTGTCTCCATACAATGCAAGGACCGGTGTCTCCATACAATGCAGGGACCGGTGTCTCCATACAATGCAGGGACCGGTGTCTCCATACAATACAGGGACCGGTGTCTCCATACAATGCAGGGACCGGTGTCTCCATACAATGCAGGGACCGGTGTCTCCATACAATGCAGGGACCGGTGTCTCCATACAATGCAGGGACCAGTGTCTCCATACAATGCAGGGACCAGTGTCTCTATACAATGCAGGGACCAGTGTCTCCATACAATGCAGGGACCGGTGTCTCCATACAATGCAGGGACCGGTGTCTCCATACAATGCAAGGACCGGTGTCTCCATACAATGCAGGGACCAGTGTCTCCATACAATGCAGGGACCAGTGTCTCCATACAATGCAGGGACCAGTGTCTCCATACAATGCAGGGACCAGTGTCTCCATACAATGCAGGGACCGGTGTCTCCATACAATGCAGGGGACTGGTGTCTCTCATACAATGCAGGGACCAGTGTCTCTATACAATGCAGGGACCAGTGTCTCCATACAATGCAGGACCAGTGTCTCCATACAATGCAGGGACCAGTGTCTCCATACAATGCAGGGACCAGTGTTTCCATACAATGCAGGGACCAGTGTCTCCATACAATGCAGGGACCGGTGTCTCCATACAATGCAGGGACCAGTGTCTCCATACAATGCAGGGACCAGTGTCTCCATACAATGCAGGGACCAGTGTCTCCATACAATGCAGGGACCAGTGTCTCCATACAATGCAGGGACCAGTGTCTCCATACAATGCAGGGATCGGTGTCTCCATACAATGCAGGGACCGGTGTCTCCATACAATGCAGGGACCAGTGTCTCCATACAATGCAGGGACCGGTGTCTCCATACAATGCAGGAACCGGTGTCTCCATACAATGCAGGAACCGGTGTCTCCATACAATGCAGGAACCGGTGTCTCCATACAATGCAGGGACCAATGTCTCCATACAATGCAGGGACCAGTGTCTCCATACAATGCAGGGACCAGTGTCTCCATACAATGCAGGGACCAGTGTCTCCATACAATGCAGGGACCAGTGTCTCCATACAATGCAGGGACCAGTGTCTCCATACAATGCAGGGACCGGTGTCTCCATACAGTGCAGGGACCAGTGTCTCCATACAATGCAGGGACCAGTGTCTCCATACAATGCAGGGACCGGTGTCTCCATACAATGCAGGGATCAGTGTCTCCATACAGTGCAGGGACCAGTGTCTCCATGCAATGCAGGGACCAGTGTCTCCATACAATGCAGGGACCAGTGTCTCCATACAATGCAGGGACCGGTGTCTCCATACAATGCAGGGACCGGTGTCTCCATACAATGCAGGGACCGGTGTCTCCATACAATGCAGGGACCGGTGTCTCCATACAATGCAGGGACCGGTGTCTCCATACAATGCAGGGACCAGTGTCTCCATACAATGCAGGGACCAGTGTCTCCATACAATGCAGGGACCGGTGTCTCCATACAATGCAGGGACCGGTGTCTCCATACAATGCAGGGACCAGTGTCTCCATACAATGCAGGGACCAGTGTCTCCATACAATGCAGGGACCAGTGTCTCCATACAATGCAGGGACCAGTGTCTCCATACAATGCAGGGACCAGTGTCTCCATACAATGCAGGGACCAGTGTCTCCATACAATGCAGGGACCGGTGTCTCCATACAGTGCAGGGACCGGTGTCTCCATACAATGCAGGGACCAGTGTCTCCATACAATGCAGGGACCAGTGTCTCCATACAATGCAGGGACCAGTGTTCCATACAATGCAGGGACCGGTGTCTCCATACAATGCAGGGACCGGTGTCTCCATACAATGCAGGGACCGGTGTCTCCATACAATGCAGGGACCGGTGTCTCCATACAGTGCAGGGACCGGTGTCTCCATACAATGCAGGGACCAGTGTCTCCATACAATGCAGGGACCAGTGTCTCCATACAATGCAGGGACCGGTGTCTCCATACAATGCAGGGACCAGTGTCTCCATACAATGCAGGGACCGGTGTCTCCATACAATGCAGGGACCGGTGTCTCCATACAATGCAGGGACCAGTGTCTCCATACAATGCAGGGACCGGTGTCTCCATACAATGCAGGGATCGGTGTCTCCATACAATGCAGGGACCGGTGTCTCCATACAATGCAGGGACCAGTGTCTCCATACAATGCAGGGACCGGTGTCTCCATACAATGCAGGGACCAGTGTCTCCATACAATGCAGGGACCAGTGTCTCCATACAATGCAGGGACCAGTGTCTCCATACAATGCAGGGACCGGTGTCTCCATACAATGCAGGGACCAGTGTCTCCATACAATGCAGGGACCAGTGTCTCCATACAATGCAGGGACCAGTGTCTCCATACAATGCAGGGACCAGTGTCTCCATACAATGCAGGGACCAGTGTCTCCATACAATGCAGGGACCAGTGTCTCCATACAATGCAGGGACCAGTGTCTCCATACAGGAGGCGTTTGGAGCTTCATCACCAACAAAGGCCGAAGCATCAAGGATTAAATACATTTCAGTAATGTGTTCAATACTTTTTCCCTTCTTTTCCCTTCTGATAAATCTTTTCACTCCTTGCAGGGATCACTGATCGTTGCCGGTTTATGGTGAAATGATCTTTCCACTCCCGGATTATGGCCCCAGCAGAGCTCACTGGAACCTTCAGTAGTTTATAAATTCTCCTGTAACCAATGTCATCACTATGTTTTACAACAATAAGGTTATGAAGGTCTTGAGACGGCTCACTGGTTTTCCCCATCATGAGATGTTTCTTGTGTGGCTCTTTGGTAATGGGTCTCTTTTTATCGGACATCAGATGATCCAGCTGATCTTATTATCACTCAGTATCAGGATCACTTTCTTATCACTGATAGATCTCAGCTGGGGTCAGCACTTTCCAGGGCTTTTGCTCCTCTTTTTCTTCGTGTTCAGTACTTTCCTGCGCCATTTCTCATTATTACACATAATTTATGAACATCTATGGGTTGATTTGTTTGCCTGTGTGGATTGGACGGGTTGTTACCGACATCTGGTGAGAAATTCATGTCAATAGCATTTTTAGAAATATATTGACTTACAAAATTGCTGTGTTCACCCGCTAGAGATCCAATTGTCTATCGATCTTCCTTCTGTGCATTATTTCAGACATCTTTATATACCATCTGGCCACATTGCGGAATTATCCTCCCCCCAAACAATATAAAAAGAAAACTTCTGGTTTTCTACCATTTCCCGGGGGGGCAGATGGGCGGTTCTGAACCAGGACGACAGATCATTTCATGCAATTGCTTCCAGCCACCCACAGAATTAGGGCCGTGGAGTCGGTAACCAAACATGTGACTCAATGACTTGGACTCCACCCAAAATGGGCTCCAACTTCAAGACTCGGACTCTGACTCCACCCAAAATGGGCTCCAACTTCAGGACTCGGACTCTGACTCCACCCAAAATGGGCTCCAACTTTGACTTTGAGACTCCACAACTCCGACTTCACCCAAAACGGGCTCTGACTCCAGGACTCGGACTCCACGACTCCGACTAAACCCAAAATGGGCTCTGACTTCAGGACTCGGACTCCACCCAAAAGGGGCTCCAGCTCTGACTCCACGACTCCAACTTCACCCAAAATGGGCTCGGACTCTGACTCCACCCAAAATGGGCTCCAACTTTTACTCTGACTCCATGACTCCGACTCCACCCAAAATGGGCTCTGACTCCAGGACTCGGACTCTGACTCCACCCAAAATGGGCTCCAACTTTGACTCTGACTCCACGACTCCAACTCCACCCAAAATGGGCTCTGACTCCAGGACTCTGACTCCACCCAAAATGGGCTCCGACTCCAGGACTCGGACTCCACCCAAAATGGGCTCCAACTCCAGGACTCGAACTCCACCCAAAATGGGCTCTGACTCCAGGACTCGGACTCTGACTCCACCCAAAATGGGCTCCAACTTTGACTCTGAGACTCCACGACTCCGACTCCACCCAAAACGGGCTCTGACTCCAGGTCTCGGACTCCACTCAAAACGGGCTCCAACTCTGTCTCTGACTCCACAACTTTGACTTCTCAATTTTCCTGAATCCAACTCCGATCCCACCCAAAATGGTCACCAACTCTGACTCCATGACTCCGACTCCACAGCCCTGCACAGAATGAAGCCAGAAAGATAGAAGTGTTGTGTTGAAGCCGTTTCAGTAGGGTCCAAAAGTTTTTGTGACTTCTCAATCTAGAAGAACTGCCGTAACGTGGTTAACCCCTTTCCCCTTTCATTCCCTATCCAGCGACAATGACGAGAAGCCGTTCACCAGCAGCCAACCCTCCCTCAACGGCGACGTCAAGCCCCTCGGAAGTGACGACAGCTTGGCCGACTATGGCGGGAGTGTGGACGTCCAATTCAACGAGGACGGCTCCTTCATTGGCCAATACAGCGGCAAAAAGGAAAAGGAGGCTCCCGGGGGTAACGACAGCTCCGGTGCGACCTCTCCGGTTAACCCTAACGTCGCTGTCGAGTAAGAAAAGAAAAATAAAAAAACACACATTTTTTGATGGAGGACGGTTTTAGGGGAAATGATGAAGAATGAACACTCGGGGGGCGGTGGGAAGGACTGGAAGGATCTGGAGAATTGATTTTCTGAAGCGTTTTGGTGCCGGAGCAGCGAGTGGTGGTATATATGATGGCGCGCCTCTCTGGCACCAAACCGGGGTAACTATTATCGAACTGCGACTCCATGACTTGTGCTAAGCAAATGTATAAGGTGCCAACGGATTCTGCAAAGGACGGGTGCCAGTGTTCTCATTTTATTTAATAAAAAACGAACAAAAGGAGGTGAAAAAAAACAAAAAACAATAAAAGGATAAAGGAGGCGGACACTCATCGATAAATGTGAAAAATAACAAAAAAAAAACGAAAAACCAAAGGAAGAAAAAAAAGTAAAAAAAAAAAAAAAATGCATTTCTCTCTTTCACGCCAAGTTCCGCATTCACACGAGAACTGTGTTACTTTTCTATGGTGTCTTTTCTTTGTAATGGTCTCTTTCAGTGTGTTTCATTCACAAAGGACCCAGCAGCTCTGGGGGGTCTCTATAATCTGCCAAAAAAAAAAAACTAAAAAAATAGAGATAAGAATAATCAACGGAATCTGAACCATGTATGCATCTGTGTGCTTTCCCCAACGTGGCAAACTCTACTGTACGTCTCGTCATCAACCTTCAGCGTTCCATCTGTCAATCAATCAGCCAGATTTCGGGGGGCGATCACCTTAGCTTCCCCCCTTGTAACCACATTGAGTTCCCCTTGAAGGAGAAAGAAGTAATGAACAAAGTATTATTTTTTTATGCTCTTTAGTTTCGCGGCCTCTGGTCCGGAGGAGAGGGGGCATTTACTTGTCAGACGTTTGCGCCAAACGTGCGTCTGACGTTCTCACGGTCTCTCTTTCCAGCAGGTTGTTGGATTGCCATGGTAAGTAGCATTTTTTATACAAGATAGGCTTATTCAATGCAGTGTGGCACATCGGAAGACCATGAAATAGCCAATGGCGGCCATGCAGTTGGCCTCCAGTCATGCAGCATAGAATGGCGGCCATGCAGTTGGCTTCCATTAATGCAGCATAGAATGGCGGCCATGCAGTTGGCTTCCATTAATGCAACATAGAATGGCGGCCATGCAGTTGGCTTCCATTAATGCAGCATAGAATGGCGGCCATGCAGTTGGCTTCCATTAATGCAGCATAGAATGGCGGCCATGCAGTTGGCTTCCATTAATGTAACATAGAATGGTGGCCATGCAGTTGGCTTCCATTAATGCAGCATAGAATGGCGGCCATGCAGTTGGCTTCCATTAATGCAGCATAGAATGGCGGCCATGCAGTTGGCCTCCAGTCATGCAACATAGAATGGCGGCCATGCAGTTGGCTTCCATTAATGCAGCATAGAATGGCGGCCATGCAGTTGGCTTCCATTAATGTAACATAGAATGGCAGCCATGCAGTTGGCTTCCATTAATGCAGCATAGAATGGCGGCCATGCAGTTGGCTTCCATTAATGCAGCATAGAATGGCGGCCATGCAGTTGGCTTCCATTAATGCAGCATAGAATGGCGGCCATGCAGTTGGCTTCCATTAATGCAGCATAGAATGACGGCCATGCAGTTGGCCTCCAGTCATGCAACATACAATGGCGGCCATGCAGTTGGCTTCCATTAATGCAGCATAGAATGGCGGCCATGCAGTTGGCTTCCATTAATGCAGCATAGAATGACGGCCATGCAGTTGGCCTCCAGTCATGCAACATACAATGGCGGCCATGCAGTTGGCTTCCATTAATGCAACATACAATGGCGGCCATGCAGTTGGCTTCCATTAATGCAACATGGGGGTGTACTGACTAATATCTGACTATTGCTATTGGCTACAGTGCAGAAGTACTACATGCACCAGGCTATTACATAAGCTTTACTCATGGTGTGCATCTCAGGAGTAATAAAGGCAACAAACCGATTAGACCCCTCAGTTTCTGGTTCTTCTCGAAGTTAAGGGGTCTGCCATTGATTACAGGGTTTATTGCATGCTCAGTGCAGAAATGGTCCGCAACCGAGCCTTTTCTGTAGGATGTCAGGACCAAAGGAGAACAAATGTCTTTGTATCCCAGTGTCTTTTTCTCAGGGCAGGTGCAGCATTTTGGCTAAGGTGCTTACTCATGGGGGGGTAAATCCTTCCCAACCACCTTGTCTTCTTGTGCCTCAGAGTCCGCCCTGTGATTATTATTACCCATTGTCCCCATGTTTTTGCAGGAAAATGCAGCAGTGTTTCCACCCACGAGGTGGCTGCCCGGAGACCCTAGTAGACGATCTCCAGACAGAAGCGCTGTGTATATATATAGGGCATCATTCGTCTCCGCTGAGTAACCACCACGCCTGTCTGTTATCACATCTAGCTGTAGATGGTAATCTTTTTTTTTTTAAAGTGATGATCAGGAGGGAGAGGAAAAGAATCTACTGACCTACTGAGCCAGGAAAAATATGGTCATATGTGGTTCATTATGGGAGTTGTCCGATGTTCTCCTCAAACAGTCATGAGTTCCATGATGGACGTCAACCAAGCTGCTTATGACCTGTCCATCACAACTGCCCTATTAGACAGGATGGCGCCTATAGATTCCCAATATAAGGTAACCTCAATGAAGGGTCACCCTTTAATTCTTAGCAAATGGATAAACTATTGGTAGACAAATCTTTAAAACCTCTAAATTAGATAGCCTTGGTCATGATCAATTGGGTAGAGATGAGTTCCATCGGAAACCATTGGATGACCTTGTAGGTCCAGGATCTTTGACCAAAATGGTTGTCAAAGATCAGGTAGAAGTCACCATTATTTGGAGTTGACTTTGGAGCCAGTCACTTGCCATTAGGGTCAATGTCTTATTGGTTTGGTTTTACAAATAATGAATGGTCATGAATGGTTGGGAGGAGAAGGGTTTCCATTTAGAACCTTTAGATGCTCTTGTAGGTCCAGGTTCTTTGACTGCAATGGTCCCTAAAGATTAAGAAGAAGTCATCGTTATTTGGAGTTGACTTTGGAGCCAACCACTTGCCATTAGGGTCAATGTCCTATTGGGTTAGTTTGTCTTGTCTTCAATTCCCGAAAAGATGGAGGAGCAAATCCTTATTTTTTCCCATCTTGGTTGACCCTTCACCTATCACTCCTTTACGGCTTAGTGGTGGACCCTTCACCTATCACTACTTTAAGGCTTAGTGGTGGACCCTTCACCTATCACTACTTTAAGGCTTAGTGGTGGACCCTTCACCTATCACTACTTTACAGCTGAGTGGTGGACCCTTCACCTATCACTCCTTTACGGATTAGTGGTGGACCCTTCACCTATCACTACTTTAAGGCTTAGTGGTGGACCCTTCACCTATCACTACTTTACGGCTTAGTGGTGGACCCTTCACCTATCACTCCTTTACGGATTAGTGGTGGACCCTTCACCTATCACTCCTTTACGGCTTAGTGGTGGACCCTTCACCTATCACTCCTTTACGGATTAGTGGTGGACCATTCACCTATTACTCCTTTATGGCTTAGTGGTTGACCCTTCACCTATTGCTTCTTTACGGATTAGTGGTTGACCCTTCACCTATCACTCCTTTACGGATTAGTGGTTGACCCTTCACGTATCACTCCTTTACAGCTAAGTGGTTGACCCTTCACCTATTGCTCCTTTACGGATTAGTGGTTGACCCTTCACGTATCACTACTTTATGGCTAAGTGGTGGACCCTTCACCTATCACTCCTTTACGGCTTAGTGGTGGACCCTTCACCTATCACTCCTTTACGGCTTAGTGGTTGACCCTTCACCTATCACTCCTTTACAGCTTACTCTATGGATTTACCATAAACATCGGTGACTCCTATAATGATCACACATGACTGATGACATCATGGATTCTCTCCATTGTTCACACATGCAGCTGTTAATCTTATTTTTTTTTATTTGCCACCAATATATCAATTTGCCAATGTTCTTTGTAGCACAACACACGATTATTTCCTTGTAATTATATATAACGCCATTACTACAAATAGAGGAATTCGGAGGTATGTCTGCTGAAAAGGTAAAACCTCATTTGAGGTCATGTCCATGTAAAGAATAATGTTTGTATAGGGCTTAAGCTGAGAATGAGGATAATGACATACAAGAGGGTAGAAGTCCGTCCATCCAAGCCTAGACCACAACGGCCATTTCTTACATTTTATACATGGTGGTAACATTGTTCCATTATAGCCTCCATTAGCCGACCAATGGTTACCCAACCACAAATGCCAAAAGGCCGCTGGCTGATAATGGACCACCGGTTGTGCCGGGTCCTTCTAACCCAAGCACTATAGCTTGACTGCCACTTCATACCCAACTATTTGGTTTTGTTAACTCAGCTTAGAGGGAACAGCGACCCCCGTGGAGGGATTTTTCCTGGCATCGGACAGTGCACGTGAATGCTCGCACTTGGTGTTTATCCTCCAGCTCTGAAGGACAAGAATTAACACTTTTTGCGGTCAGGGGTGGAGGCTGCAGGCACCCCTGGAAGTGAAGGGGTTAAAGGGAAATCAAGAAGCACCGGGGGGGGGAACAGGTGCGGGATGTACCTTTTTGAATGTAAATAGTGTTTCTGAAGTTTGTATCTGCCGGTAGTGTATAGGCCTCTGTAAGTCCCTGTCTATAGCTTGGTATTGTTAAAGAAAAATACAAACTATATCATGATACCCAGGTGTGTTGTGTTTTATTTGGAGTATTGTGTCCAGTTATTACATTGAATCGTATGTCCTTGGTTGAAGCAAAACCTACCTAAAGTTTTTGGGGCAAAATGCTGCCCTACCCTATGTCTAAATACCCTCGCCAAGTCAAAGTAGCTTTGACACCAAAAAATGGAGCTAGGACCTAGAATGAGAGGAGCTAGGATCTTTGAAAAAGGAGCCAGGACCTACGAAGAGGAGCCAGGACCTAGAAAGAGAAGAGCCAGGACTTACAAAGAGAGGAGCTAGGATCTAGATAGAGGAGCTAGGACCTAGAATGATAAGAGCCAGGACCTAGAGAGAGTGGAGCCAGGACCTAGAAAGAGAGGAGCCAGGACCTAGAAAGATAGGAGCCAGGACCTAGAAAGAGAGGAGCTAGGACCTAGAAAGATAAGAGCCAGGACCTAGAGAGAGTGGAGCCAGGACCTAGAGAGAGTGGAGCCAGGACCTAGAGAGAGTGGAGCCAGGACCTAGAGAGAGTGGAGCCAGGACCTAGAAAGAGAGGAGGCAGGACCTAGAAAGAGAGGAGCCAGGACCTAGAAAGATAGGAGCCAGGACCTAGAAAGAGAGGAGCCAGGACCTAGAAAGATAAGAGCCAGGACCTAGAGAGAGTGGAGCCAGGACCTAGAGAGAGTGGAGCCAGGACCTAGAGAGAGTGGAGCCAGGACCTAGAAAGAGAGAGGCAGGACCTAGAAAGAGAGGAGGCAGGACCTAGAAAGAGAGGAGCTAGTACCTAGATAGAGGAGCTAGGACCTAGAAAGATAGGAGCCAGGACCTAGAGAGAGTGGAGCTAGGACTTAGAAAGAGAGGAGCCAGGACCTAGAAAGATAGAAGCCAGGATCTAGAAAGAGAGGAGCCAGGACCTAGAAAGAGAGGAGCTAGTACCTAGATAGAGGAGCTAGGACCTAGAAAGATAGGAGCCAGGACCTAGAGAGAGTGGAGCTATGACTTAGAAAGAGAGGAGCCAGGACCTAGAAAGATAGAAGCCAGGATCTAGAAAGAGAGGAGCCAGGACCTAGAAAGAGAGGAGCTAGTACCTAGATAGAGGAGCTAGGACCTAGAAAGATAGGAGCCAGGACCTAGAGAGAGTGGAGCTAGGACTTAGAAAGATAGAAGCCAGGATCTAGAAAGAGAGGAGCCAGAACCTAGAAAGAGAAGAGCCAGGACCTAGAAATCGAAGAGTAAGGACCTTGAAAGAAAAGAGCCAGGACCTAGAAAGAGAAGAGCCAGGACCTAGAAAGAGAAGAGCCAGGACCTAGAAAGAGAGGAGCCAGGACCTAGAAAGAGAAGAGCCAGGACCTAGAAATCGAAGAGTAAGGACCTTGAAAGAGAAGAGCCAGGACCTAGAAATAGAAGAGTCAGAACCTAGAAAGAGAGGAGCTAGGACCTAGAAAGAGAAGAGCCAGGACCTAGAAAGAGAGGAGCTAGGATCTAGAAAGAGAGGAGCCGGGACCCCCCCCCCCCATTCAGACTTCCAGAAAATGTCCGTGGAGCTTGCACATGCAGGCACATGGAAAATGGCGACCCACACCGCACACCACCGCAACACCCCCATAGCTTGGGGCCCTCAGCTTTGCCCCCACCCTCCATGGACTCTGCAAACCTGCCTCCTGCACCCTCAATTTCCCCCCAATTTGAAGGGAAAAAAAGGTCTTATCATAATCAGAAAAATACAGTAAGTGTTTGGTATTTATTGTACGTGATTTATACACCATAAACCTAATTGTATACTATGAATACAGTAAGAAGCGTTACATGATGAGATCCACAGGGATCCTCTAGGTCCAGATCTTGGGCTCTGGGGCTCGATCAGAATCCAGATTCCCTAAATAAATATCCCAGGGTTATGTGACAACCCCTATAACGAGAAAGGTTATTCTTCTTACTGGCATTTTATTAAGTAGAATCACTTCAAAATGTTTAAACTCTTTGATCTTGTTACTCTGTTTTTTTATTGGTCAGTCGCGGGTGGTCATGGACGGTCACGATTGGTCATGGATGGTCGCGGGTGGTCGTAGGCGGTCGCAGTTGGTCGTGGACAGTCACAATTGGTCATGGGTGGTCGCGATTGGTTGTGGACAGTTGTGGTTGGTCGTGGACGGTCGCGGGTTGTCGTGGGCGGTCACGGTTGGTTGTGGACAGTCGCGGGTTGTCGTGGACGGTCATGAGTGTTTTTTGCTAAATGATTTCGACTAATGAATATATAACACCGGCACTGAACATGACTTCAGCAGTGACGCCATCCTTTATCTGGAGTGACCGGAATAAAACAGAACCAATTGTGAGTGCCCACCACTACCGGGGACAAGTGCAGCCCCAGCTCTGCCCCCGATCGCCTCACCATCCTGGAAGACACGCAGTGAGGAGACCATGGGGAGCCTGGACTGTCTCTGGGTTCAGGAAGCTTCAGTCCTGCTGAGGGTCTGAAACTGACAGGAGTTGGTGATCCCAGTGAGGCAGTGTCCTGGACGGTGGTATGCGAGATCAGTGTGTGGGTTGTGATGCCTGCACTGATACACTCTAATGAACTATGAAAGTAAATGCCGCCATTGGAATACACTGGTGTGTCAACAATGTTCCGTTGATGTAAATGAACTGTGAACTGTATGTGGTTTATGACTGTTTATAAATAAATGCTTGACTTTGTTTTACAGGAAAGCCTGCCTGTCTGCCTCAATCCCGCTCTGAGTGTCCCCCAACACACTCAGTGATAGAATCACAACACCATATATATAATATAGTGCACTATTAAAATCTAGGGCTCAGTTCACACATCCAGTAATTGTCCAGTAGATCGGACCCCGCACAATCTGTTCTGTAAACACAACTTCATTGTCTGTTTTGATTTTTGCGGGATCGTTTTTTTTTTAACAATGAAGTTAATGGAGAACGGATGCAGCTAAAGTCAGATATTTATAAACAAAGTTTTGTCTATAACTGATCCTATAACTGATCCTGTAACTGATCCTATAACTGATCCGGTAACTGATCCTATAACTGATCCTATAACTGATCCTATAACTGATCCTGTAACTGATCCTGTAACTGATCCTGTAACTGATCCGGTAACTGATCCGGTAACTGATCCTGTAACTGATCCGGTGACTGATCCGGTGACTGATCCTATAACTGACCCGGTGGCTGATCCGGTAACTGATCCTATAATTGATCCGGTGACTGATCCGGGAACTGATCTGGTGACTGATCCTATAACTGATCCAGTGACTGATCCTATAACTGATCTGGTGACTGATCCTATAACTGATCCTATAACTGATCCGGTGACTGATCCTATAACTGATCCGGTGACTGATCCGGTGACTGATCGCTAGTATTTATCTGTCATTTGAAACTGATCCAGTAAGAAAAAAAACAGTCATTGATCTTGTGTCTGCAGAACCTTTTCGCCAGCGGATCTCTGCGGATCCGTTCTAACAGACGATTACTGGACCTGTGAATCAGATTGTGCGTGATTATTCAAATTTCTGTTTCAACCGGTTTAGGCCCCTTTCACATTGGCCTTTTTTTTTCAAATTGCGGCAGATCCATCAGATTTACCGTATCTGCCGCCTAACGGCCGCACTTGCTGCGCACTTGCGGCACATGGGGCTTGCCGCAGGTGCGGCAAGTGTGGTGCGCTATTGCCGCGATCCGGCACTTGCGGCAGCATTTATTTTTTGCGGCCGCAACTGCCGCTAGTGCCGGAACTGCGGTTATACCGCACTTGCCGCACCTGCTAAAAGCCCCGTAGACAATGCATGGGGCTTGATGCAAGTGTGCCGCGAGTGCAGCCGTTAGGTGGCAGATGCGTTTTTTTTCGTCTGGAACCGCCAGTGTGAATGGGACCTCAATTCACTGTGAATCTGCAGCCTGGAGAATCGACTCGTGCACAATTATTGTAATGCTGCACAATCTCCATAAGATGGCGCTATCCTAGATGATAAAAGCAGGGAGGCTTGTAGAGATCGGCTGTCCGGTGATCGTGGTGATCGGACGCTCTGCAGGGGTTGGGGATAGGTGCACAAAGTACAATGTCGCCTTCAACAGAAGAATGCAAACACCTGACACCTGCAAATGTGGATCTAAATCCGCCCTGTGCGTTCGGTCCGGCTCCAGGAATTATCTCTACTTTATATTATAAGTTACCAGAGTTGATTTAGGATTATTTCCAAGTAATTGTGTTTATAGTTTTTTTTCCCAGTGTCACTAAAATCCAGTGGGTCCTTGTGACATTTGGACCTGGCCAAAACCCTTTCCATTAACACCCAAACGGACCAGAAGTATGGGCCTTATAAAGACTTACAAATTGCCCCCTCTCCTATGTATTAATGTTCTCCATCCTGGTATATATGGTCTACATGGCCCCATCCTGGTATACATGGTCTACATGGCCCCTTCCTGGTATATATGCTCTACATGGCTCCATCCTGGTATATATGGTCTACATGGCCCCATCCTGGTATATATGGTCTACATGGCCCCATCCTGGTATATATGGTCTACATGGCCCCATCCTGGTATATATGGTCTACATGGCCCCATCCTGGTATATATGATCTACATGGCCCCATCCTGGTATATATGGTCTACATGGCCCCATCCTGGTATATATGATCTACATGGCTCCATCCTGGTATATATGGTCTACATGGCCCCATCCTGGTATATATGATCTACATTGCCCCATCCTGGTATATATGGTCTACATGGCCCCATCCTGGTATATATGGTCTACATGGCCCCATCCTGGTATATATGGTCTACATGGCATCATCCTGGTATATATGGTCTACATGGCCCCTTTCCTGGTATATATGCTCTACATGGCTCCATCCTGGTATATATGGTCTACATGGCCCCATCCTGGTATATATGGTCTACATGGCCCCATCCTGGTATATATGATCTACATGGCTCCATCCTGGTATATATGGTCTACATGGCATCATCCTGGTATATATGGTCTACATGGCCCCTTCCTGGTATATATGCTCTACATGGCTCCATCCTGGTATAATATGGTCTACATGGCCCCATCCTGGTATATATGGTCTACATAGCCCCATCCTGGTATATATGATCTACATGGCCCCATCCTGGTATATATGCTCTACATGGCCCCATCCTGGTATATATGATCTACATGGCCCCATCCTGGTATATATAGTGTACATGGCCCCATCCTGGTATATATGGTCTACATGGCCCCATCCTGGTATATATGGTCTACATGGCTCCATTCTGGTATATATGGTCTACATGGCCCCATCCTGGTATATATGATCTACATGGCCCATCCTGGTATATATGGTCTACATGGCCCCATCCTGGTATATATGGTCTACATGGCCCCATCCTAGTATATATGGTCTACATGGCCCCATCCTGATATATATATGGTGTACATGGCCCCATCCTGATATATATGGTCTACGTGGCCCCATCCTGGTATATATGCTCTACATGGCCCCATCCTGGTATATATGGTCTACATGGCCCCATCCTGGTATATATGCTCTACATGGCTCCATTCTGGTATATATGGTCTACATGGCCCCATCCTGGTATATATGGTCTACATGGCTCCATTCTGGTATATATGGTCTACATGGCCCCATCCTGGTATATATGATCTACATGGCCCCATCCTGGTATATATGGTCTACATGGCCCCATCCTGGTATATATGGTCTACATGGCCCCATCCTGGTATATATGGTCTACATGGCCCCATCCTAGTATATATGGTCTACATGGCCCCATCCTGATATATATATGGTGTACATGGCCCATCCTGATATATATGGTCTACGTGGCCCCATCCTGGTATATATGCTCTACATGGCCCCATCCTGGTATATATGCTCTACATGACCCATCCTGGTATATATGGTCTACATGGCCCATCCTGGTATATATGGTGTACATGGCCCCATCCTGGTATATATGGTGTACATGGCCCCATCCTGGTATATATGGTCTACATGGCATCATCCTGGTATATATGGTCTACATGGCCCCATCCTGGTATATATGATCTACATGGCCCCATCCTGTATATATGGTGTACATGGCCCCATCCTGGTATATATGGTCTACATGGCCCCATCCTGGTATATATGGTCTACATGGCTCTATCCTTTTATATATGGTCTACATGGCCCCATCCTGGTATATATGGTCTACATGGCTCCATTCTGGTATATATGGTCTACATTGCCCTTTCTTGGTATATGTGGTCTACATGGCCCAATCCTGGTATATATGGTGTACATGGCCCCATCCTGGTATATGTGGTCTACATGGCCCCATCATGGTATATATGGTCTACATGGCCCCATCCTGGTATATATGGTCTACATGGCCCCATCCTGGTATGTATGGTCTACATTGCCCTTTCTTGGTATATATGATCTACATGGCCCCATCCTGGTATATATGGTCTACATGGCCCCATCCTGGTATATATGGTCTACATGGCTCTATCCTTTTATATATGGTCTACATGGCCCCATCCTGATATATATGGTCTACATGGCTCCATTCTGGTATATATGGTCTACATTGCCCTTTCTTGGTATATGTGGTCTACATGGCCCAATCCTGGTATATATGGTGTACATGGCCCCATCCTGGTATATGTGGTCTACATGGCCCCATCATGGTATATATGGTCTACATGGCCCCATCCTGGTATATATGGGTCTACATGGCCCCATCCTGGTATGTATGGTCTACATTGCCCTTTCTTGGTATATGTGATCTACATGGCCCCATCCTGGTATATATGGTCTACATTGCCCCATCTTGGTATATATGGTCTACATGGCCCCATCTTGGTATATATGGTCTACATGGCCCCATCCTGGTATATATGGTCTACATGGCCCCATCCTGGTATGTATGGTCTACATTGCCCTTCTTGGTATATGTGATCTACATGGCCCCATCCTGGTATATATGGTCTACATGGCCCCATCTGGTATATATGGTCTACATGGCCCCATCTGGTATATATGATCTACATGGCCCCATCCTGGTATATATGCTCTACATGGCTCCATCCTGGTATATATGTCTACATGGCTCCATTCTGGTATATATGGTCTACATGGCCCCATCATGGTATATATGGTCTACATGCCTCCATCCAGGTATATATGGTCTACATGGCTCCATCTGGTATATATGGTCTACATGGCCCCATCCTGGTATATATGTAATGGTCTACAATGGCAATCATCTGGTATATATGGTCTACATGGCCCCATCCTGGTATATATGCTCTACATGGCCCCATCCTGGTATATATAGTCGTATATGCTACATGGCCCCATCCTGGTATATATGGTCTACATGGCCCCATCCTGGTATTATATGATCTACATGGCTCCATCCTGGTATATATGGTCTACATGGCCCATCATCCTGGTATATATGTCTACATGGCCCCTTCCTGGTATATATGCTCTACATGGCTCCATCCTGGTATATATGGTCTACATGGCCCCATCCTGGTATATATGGCTACACTATGGCCCCATCCTGGTATATATGATCTACATGGCCCCATCCTGGTATATATGCTTACATGGCCCCATCCTGGTATATATGGTCTACATGGCCCCATCCTGGTATATTTATATGTGTACATGGCCGCCATCCTGGTATATATGGTCTACATGGCCCCATCCTGGTATATATGGTCTACATGGCCCCATCTCTGGTATATATGGTCTACATGGCCCCATCCTGGTATATATGGTCTACATGGCCCCATCCTGGTATATATGGTCTACATGGCCCCATCCTGGTATATATGGTCTACATGGCCCCATCCTAGTATATATGGTCTACATGGCCCCATCCTGATATATATATGGTTACATGGCCCCATCCTGATATATATGGTCTACGTGGCCCCATCCTGGTATATATGCTCTACATGGCCCCATCCTGGTATATATGGTCTACATGGCCCCATCCTGGTATATATGCTCTACATGGCTCCATTCTGGTATATATGGTCTACATGGCCCCATCCTGGTATATATGGTCTACATGGCTCCATTCTGGTATATATGGTCTACATGGCCCCATCCTGGTATATATGATCTACATGGCCCCATCCTGGTATATATGGTCTACATGGCCCCATTCTGTCACTATCACATAATTCTAAACCTTCTCCCCCCTTTCCTCGGCTCCCGTGTCGCCCCCCGTCACAGTGGTGGCCGCTAACATCAGAGTGAACTCCGAGGCGGATGACGCCACTGTTTGCCCGGCAGCGTTTCTGCATTTCCGCTGGTTGCAGGCACCCTGTACCCCTGTTTTTTCCTATATATATATGTAAATCCTCAGGGTCACTCGTTCACTGAATAACGTCCTTTCTTTACCTCCCCTTCCCCTATGGTTCACTATTAATGATGCCATATAACTCATGTACATCAACTTCATACGTCTATTTCATAAGATAAATGCAGGAAAGAGGACAGGAGCCAGATATACCCACAGGTCGCCTTGTTATACATTGTCCCTGTGTATTGCATGTGTTCATACAATGATGCTTTATAGCGCTCTGCATAGGCAGCAGAGCCACCACCACTCCACATGTGGCACATCAGAGACTCCATCATTGAAGAAGTCAACGTCCTGCGGGCGGTGGATGCACACAGAACAGCTCAGCTCCACACACCGCCTAGTGGTCATTCCTTGGTACTGCAATTCTACACCTATTAAAGCGAATCTGTTAGGAGGTTTTTGCTATATAATCTGAGAGCAGCATAATGTATAGACTGAGGTCCTGATTCCAGTGATGTGTCACTAACTGGGCTGCTCACTGTAGTTTTGATAAAATCACTGTATAAACAGCTGGAGATTATCATTAAAGGACGACTTAGCTGCTGCATATTCATGAGCTTTGTAGAACCCTGCCCACACCACTGATTGGCAGCTTTCAGTATATAACCCTGCCCACACAACTAATTGGCAGATGTCAGTGTATAACCCCACCCACACCACTGATTGGCAGCTTTTTCTACATGATCCCGCCCACATCACTGACAGTTTTTTCTGTATAACCCCGCCCACACACTGATTGACAGCTTTCTGTGTTTAACCCCACCCACACACTGATTGGCAGCTTTCTGTGTTTAACCCCGCCCACACCACTGATTGGCAGCTTTCTGTGTATAGCCCTGCCCACACCACTGATTGGCAGCTTTCTGTGTATAGCCCTGCCCACACCACTGATTGGCAGCTTTCTGAATATAACCCCACCCACACCACTGATTGGCAGCTTTCTGTGTATAGCCCTGCCCACACCACTGATTGGCAGCTTTCTCTGTATAACCCCACCCACTCCTCTGATTGGCAGCTTTCTGTATAACCCCGCCCTCACCACTGATTGGCAGCTTTCTGTGTATAGCCCTGCCCACACCACTGATTGGCAGCTTTCTCTGTATAACCCCACCCACTCCTCTGATTGGCAGCTTTCTGTATAACCCCGCCCTCACCACTGATTGGCAGCTTTCTGTGTATAGCCCCGCCCACACCACTGATTGGCAGCTTTCTCTGTATAACCCCGCCCATGGTGTTACCAGTCACCACTAGATGTTGCCAGTGTTAGGTTCCTTAGTTATAGGAAGGGGGGTTCAGGCTATATGGGACAGGGCTGAGGGAGTTAAGGTTTGAGCCGGCCCCCAGTGAGGGGGATACATAGCGTCTGAGGTTTCCTATTTTAAAAGGAAAAGAATGTGGACAAGAATAAGTGTAAGTATAATGCTGGAGTAATGTGCAGGAGGAAGTAGCAGTGACTGGACCCGGACTGCAGTGTAAAGCTCCATAGAGGTGAAGGACAAGCGGCGCCTCTACCCAGCCGGTGAGAGTGAACCGTAAGGACAGGGGTGTCCAGTGCTGTTGTAGAGCCGCAATAGAAGGCAAAGTCGTCTCCAGGCTGACCCCAGGATAAGCTCAGCCGTACAGGGAGTTCTGACCGCAGAGTAACACATTGACCCGAGCACTGTAACATAACCATGGAGTGCCGCACCTGCAGCCGGTTCACATTGTGACCATATCGTGTTATAGGAGCCTGTACGGTGGTGACACCACTAGTTATTAGATCCACCCGGTAATGAATGGACGGAGGACGTGCAGCTGTAAATCTCATAGTGGCGGCTTCTGCAGCAGATGTGACTGCGGCGCTCCCCGGGGGACAATCAATGACGCTCTGCGCCATCAGCCAAACACGGCAGATTCCAGTGTAATTCGGTGCAGCCGGTACAGAGGTATCCTGGTCCAGACCCCGATCTCAGCGCCGGGTTCATCACAGATCACATTGGTGTTTTTGCACCGTTATTCGCTGATGTTGCAGCACAGGCAGAGGCGGATTAAGGGCACCAGGGCCCCGGGCTGTTTAGAAGGTGAGGGCCACCCCCCGAACCCAAAGTACTATGTGATCATCTTTTGATAGATCATGTGATAGGTCACGTGATTAACGCATAGGCGCACATCCGTAGGAGCAAATGGAAAAAAACATTGGCACGTGCAGCACATTTTTACCCCTTATATACATTGCTATACATAGCCCACACACAGCCCCCTGGCTGCAGCAGGAGCCCACACACAGCCCCCTGGCTGCAACAGGAGCCCACACACAGCCCCCTCGCTCAGGAGGAGCCCACACAGAGCCCCCTGGCTGCAGCAGAAACCCACACAGAGCCCCCTGGCTGCAGCAGGAGCCCACACAGAGCCCCCTGACTGCAACAGGAGCCCACACAGAGCCCCCCTGGCTCAGGAGGAGTCCATACAGAGCCCCCCTGACTGCAGCAGGAGCCCACACAGAGCCCCCCTGGCTCAGGAGGAGTCCATACAGAGCCCCCCTGACTGCAGCAGGAGCCCACACACAGGCCCCTGGCTCAGGAGGAGCCCACACACAGCCCCCTGGCTGCAGCAGGAGCCCACACACAGCCCCCCCGCTCAGGAGGAGCCCACACAGAGCAATAACAGAGGAACAGCACAATGCAGAGTTATAAGAAAAAAGAGGACCCAGAATTGTTAGTTTATGATGATTGATAAAAGAGGAGACAAGTTCTCTGTAGATCAAGTTCATTCCATTAATATTGGGAGATCACATCATTTCCTGATCACTTAAGGTACCTTTACACGCCGCGACGGCAGGCTGGATACATCGCGCTACTTCACGTGCACGAGCACGCTCAAACGGCTACAAACGGTGAACGCATCTCCTTTACACGCCGCGACAAGGTGCGCTACGCCACGCTACATCTATAGCTAGCTACATCGCCGGGTGTCTCAAGTAGCCAGCTGTAGCTTAGCGTACCACATTTACACACCGCTACAACCAGCTACTATGGGAGGACCTGGTGCAGCAGGGACAGCACATAGGCGTGCCACAATCTTGGATTACGAGCCGTCCGTACGATGATAGGACGAAGCAATAACATCCTGATTGGGCAGGCATCGCAGGAGGCTGATTAATACATGACGCTCGAGCAATTGTGTAGTGTGACTGGTCAGCTCCTTAAATATGCCGCCCTATGCAGCGACTACCAATCGCAACGCAGGAGCTTCTTCCAATGATCGCTGATGGGGCGCGGTATCCCAGAGCCTGGGTCACGCCTTAGCTACATTGCAGCTACAGCCCCGGGTGTCCAGAGTTCCCTTCCGTTGCCTCTTTACACGCCGATACAGCTCGCTACCATCGGCGATGTAGCCATCAGTTTTCGAGCAGAGCCCATAAACAGATGTATCTGTCGCCGGCTGTAGCGTCGCGTCTTCAGACGCCGCTACGACGGGCTACATTGACGCTACAAGCTACATTTGTAGCCTGTAGCGCGATGTATCCAGCCTGCCGTCGCGGCGTGTAAAGGTACCTTTATTGATACAGATGTAGACTCCAGGTCGCCATTCATCATCTATTACTTTTGAAGCCGCCCAATGTTGTAGATCGGGGTTTTTACCTACCGCTTTGTATCCTCTGTGTATATATCTCTATATATCTATAATATGTGAAGTTCTAGATTTCTAAGCGAGAATCATTTGGGATTTACAGGAATCTGTTCTTGTGTCTCTGGAGGATTCCACTGTCCGGAGCGAGGATTCATCCCGCTGATATAATCCATCGCACAAATCACTGCACAATCCTGCATCCACCTCTGTAACCTTACATTAGTGCCGAGACGTCGTTCACACACAGACGATGGAGGAAAGGAAACCATTCAGACGTTGTGCTGCCAGAGAAGATTTCTACAGTCGCCCAAAACCACAACAATCTCTATGTGCGGAGATTCAGGAGTCATTGATTACATGGTGATATAGAAACATTTGCTACAGTAGTTCAATAACATATTAACTTCCCTTACCGGGCAAACGTATCATTGGTGCAACCTGGGTGCAAGACGTAAAGGGGCGCGAGGGGTAAAAGAACCTGAGAGGGGGCACAAGAGGTGAAAGAACCTGAGAGGGGCACAAGGGGGCACAAGAGGTGAAAGAACCTGAGAGGGGGCACAAGAGGTGAAAGAACCTGAGAGGGGCACAAGAGGTGAAAGAACCTGAGAGGGGGCACAAGGGGGCACAAGAGGTGAAAGAACCTGAGAGGGGCACAAGGGGGCACAAGAGGTGAAAGGATTTGAGATGCAAGGGGATCAACAGGTAAGGGGGATCCAAGAAGTAAAAAGAACCCAAGATGTAAAAGAGATCAAGAGGTAAAAGGACCTGAGATGTGATCAATTGGTAATGGGTCCCATCGCCGGGGTCGCACCCATTTCTCCACTCTGCAGCCGCATTGATTTTGCATTTCAGCGATGTGGAAGAATATAGAGGTGTCTGTGTGGTGCCCCTGCGACCAGGTGGCCACAAAGGGAAGTGCATCCAGGTAAGGCAAGACGGGTGATGCACACACCGACCCTACGCCCTACGCCCCTACCGACTCTAGGTTGGGCAAGGGGTGGCAGGTGTTAAGAGTAGTGGGTGAAGCGTAAAGTAGCATTGACAGAGTGGGTGGAGAGACCAACACTAAAAAGAACCTGGGAACACACAGTAAGAACAGAACAGTGGTAGTTAGATTTCCCAGGAGGAGTGGTTCCCTGGAGGATGCAGAATCCTGAGAGGCACAGACCCTGGGAGAGAAAGCTCACTCCATAGCCGGAGGTGAGGGAGGCTACAGCCGCAAGCAGAGACACCCCATAGCTGAAGGAAGGTGGGAGGACAAGGGCCCGGCAGCTGCACACATCTTAGCTGACCGGAGGAACTCTGAGATGAAACAGTGACTGACAGAGGGAGCCTGGTGATCCCACAGCCATACCTGGGACACTGGAGGCTAGGCCTCTACAGCCAGAGAGCCGGCTCTGTGGGGGCAGGTGCTTTATGACCTGCAGCCTAACTTTCCACCACGGTCTAAGAACACAGTCGTCATACTAGGACTGGTGACCCTGACTGAGAGGGAAACATTCACCCCAATAGCCCGCGATGGCCAGACTGAACCTGTGGGTGAGGTACTAAAGAAGAGACTAAAAGGGCCTGAATGGAGCAACGCGGAGGAGCCACCTGAGCTGCACAGTCTAGTAACCTGCTGCAGTACTGAAGTGTTGAAGTGACTAAAGAACTGTAACCTGTGTAAACTGCTGTTGAAAGACCAAGTAAAGTCCCCAGTAAGCTCATCCCTGCCTGAGACTGTTCCTTTCTAGCGCTGCATACCAGGACAACCAGCTTCAGGACAACCAGCACCAGGACAACCAGCACCAGGACAACCAGCACCGTGAAGAGCTGCAGCTTTGAAGTAAGTGCACTACACCCAGCACCATCCCTCACCAGGCCCATTCATCACTACTACTCCTGCCCTGGGGACCCTCAGCCCTACCCGAGGAGGGCTTACCATCCACGCTGCCCCAAGCCACCGTCCCCAGCAGGAATACGGCAGCGGTGGTTCTATTAACACTAGAAGTCCCGGGAATTTAAAGGATCCTTGGTTTTCAATGGTAAAAAGGTCAAATGACCCGTCTCTGGGACTTCTAGTGTTAACCACATACCCTGGGTGGCGTCACAACAAAATCCCCTGTAAATAACCCCTTTTGATCCCAGGTAACGGGATCGGGTCACGACCACTGTGATACCCAGAGAGCCAGCACCGGCCCGGCTCCCGAGTACCCCATAGCCTGGGGGCGCATCATCTGCAGTGTCAGGATCATGTATATGAAGTGTAATTAATCTGCTGATTTGCTGATTTGCTGCCTTCACTTAGTGGAGATGGTGCTAATGGATTCCTCGTTATAGAGTCGGGATGACGGGTGTGAGGATGCGGCTTCTCACCGTCTACAATCGCTGAATCATTACACAGAATAAATCCTGCAAAACCCAAATCCTGTCATCACCCCCCGAACACTCAATAGGGGAAACCAACAAAAGAGGGAATATATGGCCTGTATGTGTATATAATGGCCTGTATGTGTATATAATGGTCTCTAGGTGTATATAATGGTCTGTATGTGTATATAATGGTCTCTATGTGTATATAATGGTCTGTGTGTGTATATAATGGCCTGTATGTGTATATAATGGTCTGTATGTGTATATAATGACCTGTATGTGTATATAATGGTCTGTGTGTGTATATAATGGCCTGTGTGTGTATATAATGACCTGTGTGTGTATATAATGGCCTGTGTGGGTACATAATGATCTGTATGTGTATATAATGGCCTGTATGTGTATATGATGGTCTGTATGTGTATATAATGGTCTGTGTGTGTATATAATGGCCTGTATGTGTATATAATGACCTGTATGTGTATATAATGACCTGTATGTGTATATAATGACCTGTATGTGTATATAATGGTCTGTATGTGTATATAATGGCCTGTATGTGTATATAATGGTCTGTATGTGTATATAATGGTCTGTATGTGTATATAATGGCCTGTATGTGTATATAATGGTCTGTATGTGTATATAATGGCCTGTATGTGTTATAAATGACCTGTATGTGTATATAATGGCCTGTATGTGTATATAATGACCTGTGTGTGTATATAATGGTCTGTATGTGTATATAATGACCTGTATGTGTATATAATGACCTGCGTGTGTATATAATGGTCTGTGTGTGTATATAATGACCTGTATGTGTATATAATGACCTGTATGTGTATATAATGGCCTGTATGTGTATATATGGTCTGTATGTGTATATAATGGTCTGTATGTGTATATAATGGTCTGTATGTGTATATATGGTCTGCATGTGTATATAATGGCCTGTATGTGTATATAATGACCTGTATGTGTATATAATGACCTGTATGTGTATATAATGACCTGTATGTGTATATAATGGCCTGTATGTGTATATAATGGTCTGTATGTGTATATAATGGTCTGTATGTGTATATAATGGCCTGTATGTGTATATAATGACCTGTATGTGTATAATGGCCTGTGTGTGTATATAATGACCTGTATGTGTATATAATGGTTGTATGTGTATATAATGACCTGTATGTGTATATAATGGTCTGTATGTGTATATAATGACCTGTGTGTGTATATAATGGCCTGTATGTGTATATAATGACCTGTGTGTGTATATAATGACCTGTATGTGTATATAATGGTCTGTATGTGTATATAATGACCTGTATGTGTATATAATGGTCTGTATGTGTATATAATGGCCTGTATGTGTATATAATGGTCTGTATGTGTATATAATGGCCTGTATGTGTATATAATGATCTGTATGTGTATATAATGGTCTGTATGTGTATATTATGGTCTCTATGTGTATATAATGGTCTGTATGTGTATATAATGGCCTGTATGTGTATATAATGACCTGTATGTGTATATAATGGTCTGTATGTGTATATAATGGCCTGTATGTGTATATAATGACCTGTATGTGTATATAATGGTCTGTGTGTGTATATAATGGTCTGTATGTGTATATAATGGTCTGTATGTGTATATAATGACCTGTATGTGTATATAATGGCCTGTATGTGTATATAATGGCCTGTATGTGTATATTATGGCCTGTATGTGTGTATAATGGTCTGTATGTGTATATAATGGCCTGTATGTGTATATAATGGTCTCTATGTGTATATAATGGCCTGTATGTGTATATAATGGCCTGTATGTGTAATTATGGCCTGTATGTGTATATAATGGCCTGTATGTGTATATAATGGCCTGTATGTGTATATAATGACCTGTATGTGTATTATATAATGGCCTGTATGTGTATATAATGGTCTGTAGGTGTATATTATGGCCTGTATGTGTATATTATGGCCTGTATGTGTATATAATGGTCTGTATGTGTATATAAATGGCCTGTATGTGTATATAATGGTCTCTAGGTGTATATATGGCCTGTATGTGTATATTATGGCCTGTATGTGTATATAATGGTCTGTATGTGTATATAATGGCCTGTATGTGTATATAATGGTCTCTAGGTGTATATAATGGTCTGTATGTGTATATAATGGTCTGTATGTGTATATAATGGTCTGTATGTGTATATAATGGTCTGTATGTGTATATATGGTCTGTATGTGTATATAATGGTCTGTATGTGTATATAATGGTCTGTATGTGTATATAATGGTCTGTATGTGTATATATGGTCTGCATGTGTATATAATGGCCTGTATGTGTATATAATGACCTGTATGTGTATATAATGACCTGTATGTGTATATAATGGCCTGTATGTGTATATAATGGTCTGTATGTGTATATAATGACCTGTATGTGTATATAATGACCTGTATGTGTATATAATGGTCTGTATGTGTATATAATGGTCTGTATGTGTATATATGGTCTGCATGTGTATATAATGGTCTGTATGTGTATATAATGACCTGTATGTGTATATAATGACCTGTATGTGTATATAATGGCCTGTATGTGTATATAATGACCTGTATGTGTATATAATGACCTGTATGTGTATATAATGGCCTGTATGTGTATATAATGGTCTGTATGTGTATATAATGGCCTGTATGTGTATATAATAGCCTGTATGTGTATATAATGGTCTGTGTGTGTATATAACGGTCTGTATGTGTATATAATGACCTGTATGTGTATATAATGACCTGCGTGTGTATATAATGGTCTGTATGTGTTTATAATGGCCTGTATGTGTATATAATGGTCTGTATGTGTATATAATGGCCTGTATGTGTATATAATGGCCTCTATGTGTATATAATGGCCTGTATGTGTATATAATGGCCTGTATGTGTATATTATGGCCTGTATGTGTATATAAATGGCCTGTATGTGTATATAATGGCCTGTATGTGTATATAATGACCTGTATGTGTATTATATAATGGCCTGTATGTGTATATAATGGTCTCTAGGTGTATATTATGGCCTGTATGTGTATATTATGGCCTGTATGTGTATATAATGGTCTGTATGTGTATATAATGGCCTGTATGTGTATATAATGGTCTCTAGGTGTATATAATGGTCTGTATGTGTATATAATGGTCTCTAGGTGTATATTATGGCCTGTATGTGTATATAATGGTCTGTATGTGTATATAATGGTCTGTATGTGTATATAATGGTCTCTAGGTGTATATTATGGCCTGTATGTGTATATAATGATCTGTATGTGTATATAATGATCTGTATGTGTATATAATGGTCTGTATGTGTATATAATGGTCTCTAGGCGTATATTATGGCCTGTATGTGTATATAATGACCTGTATGTGTATATAATGGTCTCCATGTGTATATAATGGTCTGTATGTGTATATAATGGCCTGTATGTGTATATAATGGTCTGTATGTGTATATAATGGTCTGTATGTGTATATAATGGCCTGTATGTGTATATAATGGTCTCTAGGTGTATATAATGGTCTGTATGTGTATATAATGGTCTCTAGGTGTATATTATGGCCTGTATGTGTATATAATGGTCTGTATGTGTATATAATGGTCTGTATGTGTATATAATGGCCTGTATGTGTATATAATGGTCTCTAGGTGTATATTATGGCCTGTATGTGTATATAATGATCTGTATGTGTATATAATGATCTGTATGTGTATATAATGGTCTGTATGTGTATATAATGGTCTCTAGGTGTATATTATGGCCTGTATGTGTATATAATGATCTGTATGTGTATATAATGATCTGTATGTGTATATAATTGTCTGTATGTGTATATAATGGTCTCTATGTGTATATAATGGCCTGTATGTGTATACCGCACTTGCTGCACCCGACCGCAAGCCCCATAGACAATGCATGGGTGTTGCCAGATCTGGCCCACAAGTCGGCCATTAGATGGCCGTTCTAGCAGATGTGGCGCCACCTGCCAGATTGGCCACAAACATCAGCAAAACGCTGATATGAAAGGTCCCTTAGTGCAGATTTGGTGCAGATTTTATGCAGATTTGGATGCCTATAATTATGGCAGCAAAGTTTATGAGAATTCTGAATTATTGTTACTTGTTGCTTATTTTTACTTGCAGATTCGGTGGAGAAACAATCTGCAGATGTCAACTCTCGGTGCAGATTTCCTGCATTTTTCAGCCCTTCCAGCCATTGACTTCATTATGAAAAATCATAGCACAAATCTGCATCTAATCTTCATCTAATCTTCATCTAATCTTCATTTAATCTTCATCTAATCTTCATTGCCTTTTGGTGCATTTCTTACTGGCAGAGGATGCAGAATTGCTGGAGAAAATGTCTGTCCCATATCTGCATCATGTGCACATCGCCTTATTGTTTCCAAGGGGGAGAAGATGAATGTTCATAATCGCATCCGTCCATTTCTTAAGGCCGCTTTACACACACAGATCTCTGTGTCCAACTTCTGAACAGATCTCTGGTTGCAGTGAAATCATGGACACATTATTACATTTGTACACAGCCACAATATAGAACAATGTGTCCATGATTTCACTGCAACCAGAGATCTGCCAACAATCTCTGCACAATTATCTGTGTGTGTAAAGCGGCCCTAAGGCTTTCACATCAGCGTTTTGCTGATCTTTGCAGCAGATCCGACTCTTGCGGCGGCAAAATAAAAAAACCCTGCTCGCAGCTTTATTTTTTCTCACGGTCGCAAGTGTCGGATCCGGCTGATCTGGAGTAACCGCACTGGATCCGGCTGATCTGGAGTAACCGCACTGGATCCGGCTGATCTGGAGTAACCGCACTGAATCCAGCTGATCTGGAGTAACCGCACTGGATCCGGCTGATCTGGAGTAACCGCACTGAATCCGGCTGATCTGGAGTAACCACACTGGATCCGGCTGATCTGGAGTAACCACACTGGATCCGGCTGATCTGGAGTAACCGCACTGGATCCGGCTGATCTGGAGTAACCGCACTGGATCTGGCTGATCTGGAGTAACCGCACTGGATCCGGCTGATCTGGAGTAACCGCACTGGATCCGGCTGATCTGCAGTAACCGCACTGGATCCGGCTGATCTGGAGTAACCGCACTGGATCCGGCTGATCTGGAGTAACCGCACTGGATCCGGCTGATCTGCAGTAACCGCACTGGATCCGGCTGATCTGGAGTAACCGCACTGGATCCGGCTGATCTGGAGTAACTGCACTGGATCCGGCTGATCTGGAGTAACTGCACTGGATCCGGCTGATCTGCAGTAACCGCACTGGATCCGGCTGATCTGCAGTAACCGCACTGGATCCGGCTGATCTGGAGTAACTGCACTGAATCCGGCTGATCTGGAGTAACCGCACTGGATCCGGCTGATCTGGAGTAACCGCACTGGATCCGGCTGATCTGCAGTAACCGCACTGGATCCGGCTGATCTGGAGTAACCGCACTGGATCCGGCTGATCTGGAGTAACCGCACTGGATCTGGCTGATCTGGAGTAACTGCACTGGATCTGACTGATCTGGAGTAACCCCACTGGATCCGGCTGATCTGGAGTAACCGCACTGGATCCGGCTGATCTGGAGTAACCGCACTGGATCCGGCTGATCTGGAGTAACCGCACTGAATCCGGCTGATCTGGAGTAACCGCACTGGATCCGGCTGATCTGGAGTAACCGCACTGAATCCAGCTGATCTGGAGTAACCGCACTGGATCCGGCTGATCTGGAGTAACCGCACTGAATCCGGCTGATCTGGAGTAACCGCACTGGATCCGGCTGATCTGGAGTAACCGCACTGGATCCGGCTGATCTGGAGTAACCGCACTGGATCCGGCTGATCTGCAGTAACCGCACTGGGTCCGGCTGATCTGGAGTAACCGCACTGGATCCGGCTGATCTGGAGTAACCGCACTGGATCCGGCTGATCTGGAGTAACTGCACTGGATCCGACTGATCTGGAGTAACCGCACTGGATCCGGCTGATCTGGAGTAACTGCACTGGATCCGGCTGATCTGCAGTAACCGCACTGGATCCGGCTGATCTGGAGTAACCACACTGGATCCGGCTGATCTGGAGTAACCGCACTGGATCCGGCTGATCTGGAGTAACTGCACTGGATCCGACTGATCTGGAGTAACCGCACTGGATCCGGCTGATCTGGAGTAACTGCACTGGATCCGGCTGATCTGCAGTAACCGCACTGGATCCGGCTGATCTGGAGTAACCGCACTGGATCCGGCTGATCTGGAGTAACCGCACTGAATCTGGCTGATCTGGAGTAACTGCACTGGATCTGACTGATCTGGAGTAACCGCACTGGATCCGGCTGATCTGGAGTAACCGCACTGTATCCGGCTGATCTGGAGTAACCGCACTGAATCCGGCTGATCTGGAGTAACTGCACTGAATCCGGCTGATCTGGAGTAACCGCACTGGATCCGGCTGATCTGGAGTAACCGCACTGGATCCGGCTGATCTGGAGTAACCGCACTGGATCCGGATGATCTGGAGTAACCGCACTGGATCCGGCTGATCTGGAGTAACAGCACTGGATCCGGCTGATCTGGAGTAACCGCACTGGATCCGGCTGATCTGGAGTAACCGCACTGGATCCGGCTGATCTGGAGTAACCGCACTGGATCCGGCTGATCTGGAGTAACCGCACTGGATCCGGCTGATCTGGAGTAGCCACACTGGATCCGGCTGATCTGGAGTAACCGCACTGTATCCGGCTGATCTGGAGTAACCACACTGGATCCGGCTGATCTGGAGTAACCGCACTGGATCCGGCTGATCTGGAGTAACAGCATTGGATCCGGCTGATCTGCAGTAACCGCACTGGATCCGGCTGATCTGGAGTAACCGCACTGGATCCGGCTGATCTGGAGTAACCGCACTGGATCCGGCTGATCTGGAATAACCGCACTGGATCCGACTGATCTGGAGTAACCGCACTGGATCCGGCTGATCTGGAGTAACCGCACTGGATCCGGCTGATCTGGAGTAACCGCACTGAATCCGGCTGATCTGGAGTAACTGCACTGAATCCGGCTGATCTGGAGTAACCGCACTGAATCCGGCTGATCTGGAGTAACCGCACTGGATCCGGCTGATCTGGAGTAACCGCACTGGATCCGGCTGATCTGGAGTAATCGCACTGGATCCGGCTGATCTGGAGTAACCGCCCTGGATCCGGCTGATCTGGAGTAACCGCACTGGATCCGGCTGATCTGGAGTAACCGCACTGGATTCGGCTGATCTGGAGTAACCGCACTGGATCCGGCTAATCTGGAGTAACCGCACTGGATCCGGCTGATCTGGAGTAACCGCACTGAATCCAGCTGATCTGGAGTAACCGCACTGGATCCGGCTGATCTGGAGTAACCGCACTGGATCCGGCTGATCTGGAGTAACTGCACTGGATCCGACTGATCTGGAGTAACCGCACCATATTATGACGCTATATGTGGTTATAATATGCGTCACCATATTATTATGATTTTTCATTATGATGACTGGCGGACAAGTTTTTATGAGCGTGAAATCAGTTTTCATGCTGATTGGACGGATTCACAAGCGGATTAATCGGCTATTTACACACCAATTTATACAGATAAAGGCTCCATGTGTCTGCGCACTTGGCCACAGTATACACCGGAAAAAGGGTCAAAATGCTCCTCTAGGTCCATAAACCAGGCAGATGACTGAAGTGTGTTCTTGTGGCCTCAGTCTGGCTAGTATGCATCTACATAGCATGTAAGTGTATAGGAAAAGTCAATAGACTGTGCTCTCCTATAGAGCGTCACCACAAGAAATACCTACACTGGGCTATATAGGTTTTCTGTAATAAGTCCTTTTGGATGCCTAAGCACAGTGGAGGTAACTAGAGTCCGATGGGCACCGGTGTGGAATTTCAACCTGTCAACCCCAAACACATTGGTCAGATGAATAAGCCCTTGTAGTGTTATAGATTGCCTTCCTCCCCTTCATATACCATCCTGGTATATATAATCCCCATCCAGGTATATATGATCCCCATCCTGATATATATGTCCCCATCCTGGTATACATGGTCCCCATTGTGGTATATATAGAGGCATCCTGGTACATAGGTCCCCCATTCTGGTATATATGGTACTGATCCTGGTATATATGGTGCTCATCCTATTATATGTGGACCTGATCCTGGTATACATGGTCCCCATCCTGGTATATATATGTCTCTGTCCTGGCATATATGTTCCCATTCTGGTATGTACAGTTAGGGCCAGAAATATTTGGACAGTGACACAAGTTTTGTTATTTTGGCTGTTTACAAAAACATGTTCAGAAATACAATTATATATATAATATGGGCTGAAAGTGCACACTCCCAGCTGCAATATGAGAGTTTCCACATCCAAATCGGAGAAAGGGTTTAGGAATCATAGCTCTGTAATGCATAGCCTCCTCTTTTTCAAGGGACCAAAAGTAATTGGACAATGGACTCTAAGGGCTGCAATTAACTCTGAAGGTGTCTCCCTTGTTAACCTGTAATCAATGAAGTAGTTAAAAGGTCAGGGGTGGATTCCAGGTGTGTGGTTTTGCATTTGGAAGCTGTTGCTGTGACCAGACAACATGCGGTCAAACGAACTCTCAATTGAGGTGAAGCAGAACATCCTGAGGCTGAAAAAAAAGAAAAAATCCATCAGACAGATAGCAGACGTGCTTGGAGTAGCAAAATCAACAGTTGGGTACATTCTGAGAAAAAAGGAATTGACTGGTGAGCTTGGGAACTGTAAAAGGCCTGGGCGTCCACGGATGACAACAGTGGTGGATGATCGCCGCATACTTTATTTGGTGAAGAAGAATCCGTTCACAACATCAACTGAAGTCCAGAACACTCTCAGTGAAGTAGGTGTATCTGTCTCTAAGTCAACAGTAAAGAGAAGACTCCATGACAGTAAATACAAAGGGTTCACATCTAGATGCAAACCATTCATCAATTCCAAAAATAGACAGGCCAGAGTTACATTTGCTGAAAAACACCTCAAGAAGCCAGCTCAGTTCTGGAAAAGTATTCTATGGACAGATGAGACAAAGATCAACCTGTACCAGAATGATGGGAAGAAGAAAGGGAACGGCACATGATCCAAGGCACACCACATCCTCTGTAAAACATGGTGGAGGCAACGTGATGGCATGGGCATGCATGGCTTTCAATGGCACTGGGTCACTTGTGTTTATTGATGACATAACAGCAGACAAGAGTAGCCGGATGAATTCTGAAGTGTACCGGGATATACTTTCAGCCCAGATTCAGCCAAATGCTGCAAAGTTGATTGGACGGCGCTTCATAGTACAGATGGACAATGACCCCAAGCATACAGCCAAAGCTACCCAGAAGTTCATGAGTGCAAAAAAGTGGAACATTCTGCAATGGCCAAGTCAATCACCAGATCTTAACCCAATTGAGCATGCATTTCACTTGCTGAAATCCAGACTTAAGACGGAAAGACCCACAAACAAGCAAGACCTGAAGGCTGTGGCTGTAAAGGCCTGGCAAAGCATTAAGAAGGAGGAAACCCAGCGTTTGGTGATGTCCATGGGTTCCAGACTTAAGGCAGTGATTGCCTCCAAAGGATTCGCAACAAAATATTGAAAATAAAAATATTTTGTTTGGGTTATGTTTATTTGTCCAATTACTTTTGACCTTCTAAAATGTGGAGTGTTTGTAAAGAAATGTGTACAATTCCTACATTTTCTATCAGGTATTTTTGTTCAACCCTTCAAATTAAACGTTACAATCTGCACTTGAATTCTGTTGTAGAGGTTTCATTTCAAATCCAATGTGGTGGCATGCAGAGCCCAACTCGCCAAAATTGTGTCACTGTCCAAATATTTCTGGCCCTAACTGTACATGTGAGTGTGTATGTGTATAATAGTGAGTGTATTTGTGTGTATATGTGAGTGTGTGTATGTGTATAATAGTGTGTGTATTTGTGTGTATACGTGTGAGTGTGTGTGTATATGTGTGAGTGTATTCGTGTGTATGGCTATGTTCACACACAATTTGTGTTTTTTTTAGCACTCTTAAAAGCACTTGCGTTTTTTTAAGGGTGCTAAAAAATGTCCCTTGTGTGTCTGAAAGGATTTGCCACGTTTTTGGACTTAGTCATTTTTTCACCAAAAACGCAGGCAAAAACGCAAGCGTTAACGCAGGGTGCATAAATGTGCCTTTTAAAAACGCATGTGTTTCCCATAGGGCCCCCATGTTAAAAAAACGCATGTGCGTTTTTTCAAAAACGCATGCGTTTTTTTTTAACATGGGCCCCTATGGGAAACGCATGCGTTTTTGAATGGCACTAAAAGGTACTAATGTACCATGCGTTTTTGCATGCGTTTCCCATAGGCCCCCATGTTAAAAAAACGCATGTGCGTTTTTTCAAAAACGCATGCGTTTTTTTTTAACATGGGCCCCTATGGGAAACGCATGCGTTTTTGAATGGCACTAAAAGGTACTAATGTACCATGCGTTTTTGCATGCGTTTCCCATAGGGCCCCATGTTAAAAAAACGCATGCGTTTTTTGAAAAACGCACATGCGTTTTTTTACAGCACCCAAAAACGCTGCATGCAGCGTTTTTTGGACTAGGGGTAAAAAACGCAAATGGAGCTGAAAAACGCAGCTACACTCAAATGTACCCTGCGTTAACGCACCTGCGTTTTTTTTTAACAGCCCAAAAACGCAGAGATGGTCAAAAAAACGCATGTGTGTGAACATGGTCTATATGTGTGTATTTGTGTGTATATGTGAGTGAGTGTGTATGTGTATTGGTGTATATATGTGAGTGAGTGTGTGAGTATTTGTGTATATGTGAGTGTGTATGTGTATATGTGTGTGAATATTTCTGAGTGAGTGTGTATGTGTTGTGAGGCACCGCCGGCATGATCCTCATGTCCGGGGCGCATCACATGCAGGATCAGGAGGATCCTGTGCACACTGGCCGGTTTTCCTGTGATGATAATGTGTGAACATGTTCTGAACACAATGAGTTTAAAGTGACTAGTGAGTGGCTCATGAAATCGAGGAAGCCCTGAGGAAAGGGATGTAATGAGTGATTGCTGACAGCCCAGGTGGGTGTGTCAGGTGGGTGTGTCCGGAGGAATAGCAGCCCAGCAGGATGACTCAGTGTGGGTGTGGCCGGCACGATAAGAGTCAGCCAGCTGAGTGATTGAGAGATTCATTCTCAGCCAGAGATCAGCCTGAGAGCCTGTGGGCTGGTTTCCAGCCAAGTGCAGAGCAGTCCAGAGGCTCTGTGTGAACCTGAAGGGAGCATGCTAGCTCCATACCGGTAGCCAGGACTGGGGTCGTTACAGCACCTGGTGTGGGGAAGCCGTGGCTGACCTGGTGGACGCTGGACTGGACGTGGGGTGAAACACGTCCGGGAAGGAGCCCGTGGGGGAGGCTTGGCCAACCCGTTACCCAGGTAGCGAGACCCGGATCCGTGCCCGGTAAGACAGCAGTTCCGTGTAACGGAGTGAGCTGTATGCGTGATTAATGCCTGGCGGGCATAACCGCCATTGGGTCCGACTAAGAGAAATGATGGGAGTGATGGTGTGTCACGGTCCGCGCTGCTTTCTGGATTAAAACTCACCAAAGAGCCCAGCAAACTTTTATCCTCTTTATTCCTTATTCCAACGCGTTTCAACGCCACAACCCGGCGTCTTCCTCAGGGTTGTGGCGTTGAAACGCGTTAGAATAAGGAATAAAGAGGATAAAAGTTTGCTGGGCTCTTTGGTGAGTTTTAATCCAGAAAGCAGCGCGGACCGTGACACACCATCACTCCCATCATTTCTCTTGGAACATACCACGATCCAGTGGTAGGTGGAGGTCCTGCAGCAGCTTGGAACATTGATTCCTAAACGCAGTTAAACCAGTTGTGGGGACCACAACTGGATCAGGTGAGCGGCCACACAGCACCACCGTTTACATACTAGTGTCACTAGTGATAGGGCACTATTGCGCCTCTTGTCCCCTCCCTTTTATATTTTGCAATTGGGTCCGACTAGGCCGTCGGTAAAGGACCCGTAGACGTATGTAAGGGCTTAGGTAACAGTGCCCTGAATGAGAGACGATGGCCTATGTGTAACAGCCACGTATAATGTTGTGGGGAGAGTGACCCAGCCAGTATGGATGATGCATTGGAGGCGATCCGTCCCTGTGGGACAAGAGGGAGGCTTGCCCTGCTGCTTGCAGTGGGTACCTGTCCCTCAACCACGACCTCTAATGGTGTGGGTGTGCCTGTGGCCAGAGACAAGGGTCACGAAGGCTCCTAGAAGGGTAACCATGGCTGATCCGTTAGGGTGCTACTCAGACGCAGGGTACAGTCGTCGACCTGGAGACCTGCCATGAGATGAGATGGAGGTTTGGTAGCGACTGGTGGCCCGTACCGTGGTGAGTAGGCCACGGTGACGCATGGTTAGCCCGGATTCTATGGTTGACCAGGTCCCTGTTATGGTCATGGAGGAGCCACAGTCCATGGATGTGTTATGATGGGCTGTGAGCGGGTGTAAGAAATGTATGTGATCCATGGACGTTTGTAGGATGGATCACATATGGTATGTAAGGTCCCGGTCAGGCAGGAATCCTGACTACGGGTTAATGGGAGATCATCATGCTTGGTGACTAAAGCCGGGTGGCTGGTACCGCTATTGGGACCCACAGGGCCCGTTGAGGCGTATGTAACGAAGGTCAGAAGCAGGGGTTAAAAAGGGCTCCTAGAGTGGGGACACCATGGTTGAACCAGGTGGACTCTGACCGGGACGTAGGCGGAGATACGTCCAGGAAGGAGCCCCTTGGGGATACATGACGTACCCGGTACTCAGGTTGCTCAACCCCTGTTATGAACCCGGAGGGGTCATTGTTGTAATGTAACGTATGTATTGATGTATAGTGTAAGTAGGCCGGAGGCCGTAGCCACCACGGGAGCTGTTAGTAGAGCTCCAATGGGGACAGAGAGATGGTTACAGGTCCCGGGTTACAATAAGATGTCATGTGCAATAAGTGTTATGTAATGTTATATGTAAAATGTATGGTGTTTATAATCAATGTGATATGTGTCACACATGCTACCCGGGTTATGTTATTAATATGTGAAAAATAAATGGGTAGACATTGGTTAACTTATAAACACGTGTTTGTTGTCGTTATGCAAACGGGCTCCCCGGTTGCTACCTCACAGTGTGTGTATATGTGTGAGTGTGTATATGTGTGTGCATGTATTTTTTTATGTGAGTGTGTATATGTGTGTGAGTGTATGTATATGTGTAAGTGTATTCCTGCGCCGCCTGAGCGGCACATCGCCGGCTGCTGGGTGCAGGCTGGTGCCGCATGCTGGCTGGTGCCGGCTGCCGGGTGCAGGCTGGTGCCACGTGCTGGCTGGTGCCGGCTGCCGGGTGCTAGCTAGTGCCGGCAAGCGGAAGACTGGGAGCCACAGAGGAGAAGCTACCGGAATGAGAAGAGTGGAGTCAGGTAAGGCGCTGTTACAGCCAAAGATAGCAGCCTGGGGGGGGAGGGGAACGTGACCGCTGAAAGTGCCTAGGGCGGCAGGAACTTCAAATATGGCCCTATGTAAGTGTGTCAATGTGTGAGTGTGTATGTGTTTGTGTGAATATGTCTGAGGATGCATGTGAGTGTGTGTGAATGTGCGGGTGTGTATATATGGCTTGTCCACACACCTGCGCTTTCAGTATTTAGCGCTTCTGCGCTAAATACTTGGGCTTAGACAGAGAAGCGCAGGTGCGTGTATGCGGCCGCTTTCAGCATACGCTGTCCCTGGTTACCCGATGTGTATTGTCCTATGAAAAGATGTACTAAAATATTTACAAAACTGTGAAGGGTGTATTCACTTTTATCATACACTTTATATTTGTCACTGTTTTCCCACACAGTGCACCTAGTATGTAATAAAAGATACTGCTGTGCTTGCTATCTGCTGTTCTGAGCTGTCAGTGGTTGGTTGACAGCACATGCTTTCAGTCTGGTTTTGGGCGGTGCTTGGTTGCTCAGATGTTCCATCTTCCTGTGATTGCTCTGCTACTTTACTGAGCAGCCTTTCCCAGAATCCTGCCAGTCGTACACTCTATTTGAGTGGTGTTTAGCCTGCACTACAGTGTCTGTCTAGTTCTTATCATTGTTATCTGACTCCAAATTGTTGCCTGCTTACTCTTCAGTCTGCTCCCTGTACTTGATCTGTATTTCATTTGATTTCCTGGTATTTTGACCCTGACCATGACCTGACTATGTCTCAATTGACTATCTAATTTCTGTTTGC
>JARQOC010000008.1:2177349-2423296 GCA_033576535.1 Allobates femoralis | reverse complement strand
GTCCGTCCGTCCTCCCTCCGTCCTCTCCCTCCCGTCCGTCCCTCCCTCCGTCCGTCTCCCTCCGTCCCCTCATCCGTCCCTCCTGTCCGTCCTCCCTTCACCGTCCCCGCTCCGTCCTCCTCCCTCCGTCCGTCCCTCCTCTTCCTCCCTCCCTCCTCTCCCGCCTCCCTTCCTCCTCCCTCCCTCCCGTCCGTCCCTCCCTTCCGTCCGTCCCTCCTCTCCGTCCCTCCCTCCCTCCGTCCGTCCCCTCCTCGTCCGTCCCTCCGCCCTCCGTCCGTCCTCCCTCGTCCGTCCGTCCCTCCCTCCGTCCGTCCCTCCCTCCGTCCCTCCCTCCTCCGTCCCCTCCCGTTCGTCCCTCCCTCCGTTCCGTTCCTCCGTCCCCGCCCTCCCGTCCGTTCGTCCCGCCCTCCGTCCTCCCTCCGTCCGTCCCTCCCCTCCGTCCTCTCTCCCTCCGTCCGTCCCCTCCTCCCGTCCGTCCTCCCTCCGTCCCGTCCCTCCCCTCCGTCCCGTCCTCCCCTCCTCCCCTCCGTTCCTCCCTCCGTCCCTCCCTCCGTCCCGTCCCTCCCTTGTCCGTCCTTTCCCTTCCGTCCGTCCCTCCCTCTCCTCCGTCCTCCCTCCGTCCGTCCCTCCCTCTCCGTCCCTCGCTCCGTCCCTTCCTCCCTCCGTCCCGTCCTCTCGTCCTCTCCTCCCTCCCTCCTCCTCCCGTCCCTCCCTCCGTCCGTCCCTCCTCCCTCCTCCTTCGTCCCTCCCTCCGTCGTCCCTCCCTCCGTCCCTCCCTCCCTCCCGTCCCTCCCTCCGTCCTCCCTCGTCCTCCCTCCTCCTCCTTCCTCCCTCCGTCCGTCCCTCCTCCTCCCTCCCTCCTTCCCTCCGTCTCCCTCCTCCGTCCCTCCCTCCATCGTCCTCCCTCCTCCGTCCGTCCCTCCCTCCTTCCTCCGTCCTCCGCCGTCCTCCGCCTCCCTCCCTCCGTCCGTCCCTCCGTCCGTCCCTCCCCCTCCGTCCGTCCCTCCCTCCGTCCGTCCTCCCTCCGTCCGTCCCTCCCTCCGTCGTCCCTCTGTCCGTCCCCCTCCGTTCGTCCGTCCCTCCCTCCGTCCTCCCTCCCTCCCTCCGCCGCCCTCGTCCGTCCCTCCGTCCGTCCCCCCTCCGTCCGTCCCTCCCCCGTCCGTCCCTCCGTCCTCCCTCGCCGTCCCTCCGCCCTCCTCCTCCGTCCCTCTTCCCTCCGTCCGTTCCTCCCTCCGTCCCTCCTCCGTCCTCCCTCGTCCCTCTCTCCTCCGTCCCCCCTTCTCCGTCCTCCCTCCCTCCCTCCTTCTGTCATCGCTCCCTCCCTCCGTCCCTCCCTCCGTCCGTCCTCTCCTCCTCCTCCGTCTCCCTCCCTCCTCCTCCTCCTCCTCCGTCCCTCCCTTCGTCCGTCCCCCCTCCGTCGTCCCTCCCTCCGTCCGTCCCTCCCTCCTCCCTCCCTCCATCCTCCTCCGTCGTCCCTCCCTCCTCCCTCCCTCCTTCGTCCCTCCCTCTGTCCGTCCCTCCCTCTCCGTCCCTCCCCTCGTCCGTCCCCCTCCCGCCCTCCGTCATCCGTCCGCCCTCCGTCTCTCCCGCCCTCCTCCGTCCCTCCGTCCGTCCCTCCTCCGTCCGTCCCTCCCTCCTCTGTCCCTCCCTCCGTCCGTCTGTCCTCCCTCCCTCCGTCCGTCCCTCCCTCGTCCCCTCCTCCGTCCGTCCCTCCCTCCGTCCTCCTCCGTCCGTCCTCCCTCCTCGTCCGTCTTCCCTCCGTCCGTCCCTCCCCTCGTCCGTCCCTCCCTCCGTCGTCCCTCCCTCGCTCCTCGTCCGTCCTCCTCCCTCCGTCCGTCCCTCTCTTCCTCCCTCCTCCTTCCCTCCTCCGTCCGTCGTCCCTCCTCCGTCAGTCCCTCCCTCCGTCGTCCCTCCCTCCGTCCCTCCGTCTCCTCCCTCGTCCGTTCCTCGTCCGTCCCTCCGTCCCTCGTCCGTCCCTCCCCGTCCTCCTCCTCCCTCCTCCTCGTCCTTCCGTCCCTCCCTCCGTCCCGTCCCTCCCCTCCCGTCCTCCCTCCGTCCCTCTCCTCCCTCCCTCCCTCCGTCCGTCCCTCCCTCGTCCCTCCTCCCTCCGTCGTCCCTCCCTCCGTCGTCCTCCCTCCTCTGTCGTCCCTCCCTCCGTCCCGTCCCTCCCTCTGTCCGTCCGTCCCTCCCCGTCGTCCGTCCCTCCTCGTCCGTCCCCTCCGTCCATCCGTCCCCCGTCCGTCCTCCCTCCGTCCTCCGTCCCGTCCCTCCTCCGTCGTCCCCCCCTCGTCCTCCCTCCGTCCGTCCTCCCCTCCGTCCATCCTCCCTCCGTCCTCCCTCCCTCCCTCCGTCGTCCTCCCTCGTCCGTCCCTCCCCTCCCTCCGTCCGTCCCTCCCTCCGTCCGTCCCTCCCTCCGTCCCTCCCTCCGTCCGTCCCTCCCTCCGTCCGTCCCTCCCTCCGTCCCTCCTCCTGTCCGTCCCTCCCTCGTCCGTCCCTCCCTCCGTCCTCTCGTCCTCTCCTCCCTCCGTCGTCCCTCCTCCTCCCTCCCTCCTCCGCCTCCTCCGTCCGTCCCTCCCTCCGTCGTCCCTCTCCGTCGTCCTCCCTCCGTCCTCCCTCCCTCCGTCCGTCCCCCCTCCGTCCGTCCCTCTCGTCCCTCCTCCGTCCTCCTCCCTCCGTCCTCCCCTCTTCCTCCCTCCCCTCCCTCCGTCCCTCCCTCCGTCCGTCCCTCCTCCCTCCCTCTCCGTCGTCCCCCCTCCTTCCTCCGTCCGTCCGTCCGTCCCTCCGTCCCTCCCTCCCTCCGTCCGTCCCTCCTCCTCCCTCTCAGTCCGTCGTCCTCCCTCCGTCCGTCCTCCCTCCGTCCGTCCCTCCCTCCTCTCTCGTCCTCCCTCCGTCCTCGTCCTCCCTCCCTCCGTCCGTCCCTCCTCGTCCTCCCCGTCCGTCCCTCCGTCCGCCCTCCCTCCGTCCTCCCTCCTCCCGTCCTCCCTCCGTCCTCCCTCCTCCGTCCTCCGTCCCTCCTCCCTCCGTCCCTCCTCCCCGTCGTTCCTCCTCCGTCCCTCCCTCCTCCTCCTCCGTCCCTCCTCCTCCGTCCCTCCCTCGTCCTCCTCCCTCCCTCCCTCCCTCCTTCCTCCCTCCGTCCTCCCTCCTCCGTCCGTCCCTCCTCCGTCCTCCTCCGTCCTCCCTCCTCTCTCCCTCCGTCCGTCCCTCCGTCCCTCCCTCTGTCCGTCCCTCCTTGTCCCTCCCTCCGTCACCTCCCTCTCGTCCCCCCTCCTCCCTCCCTCCCTTCCCCCCTCCGTCCTCCGTCGTCCCTCCCTCGTCCGTCCTCCTCGTCCGTCCCCCTCCGTCCTCTCTCCCTCCTCCGCCCTCCGTCCAGTCCGTCCCGCCCTCCGTCGTCTGTCCCGCCCTCCGTCCCTCCTCCCTCTCCGTCCCTCCCTCCGTCCGTCCCTCCCTCCGTCCGTCCCTCCCTCCGTCCGTCCCGTCCGTCCCTCCTCGTCCGTCCGTCCCTCCCTCCGTCCCGTCCCTCCGTCCGTCCGTCCCTCCCTCCTCTCCTCTCCGTCCGTCCGTCCCTCCCTCGTCCGTCTTTCCCTCCGTCCGTCCCTCCCTCCATCCGTCCGTCCCTCCCTCTGTCCGTCCCTCCCTTCGTCCGTCCCTCGCTCCGTCCATTCCTCCCTCCGTCCGTCCCTCTCTTCCTCCCTACCTCCTTCCCTCCGTCCCGCCTCGTCCGTCCCTCCTCCGTCAGTCCCTCCCTCCGTCAGTCCCTCCCTCCGTCAGTCCCTCCATCGTCCGTCCCTCCCATCGTCCGTCCCTCCTCCGTCCGTCCCTCAGTCCGTCCCTCGCTCCGTCCATTCCTCCTCCGTCCCTCTCTTCCTCCCTCCCTCCTTCCTCCGTCCCTCCATCCGTCCTCCCTCCGTCAGTCCCTCCCTCAGTCCCTCCCTCCATCGTCCGTCCCTCCCTCCGTCCCTCCCTCCGTCCGTCCCGCCCTCCGTCCCTCCCTCCATCCGTCCGTCCCTCCCTCCGTCCGTCCCTCCCTCCGTCCGTCCCTCCCTCCGTCAGTCCCTCCCTCCGTCAGTCCCTCCCTCCGTCAGTCCCTCCCTCCGTCCGTCCCTCCGTCCATCCCTCCCTCTGTCCGTCCCTCCGTCCGTTCTTCCGTCCCTCCGTCCGTCCCTCCCTCCCTCCGTCCGTCCCTCCCTCCCTCCTTCCCTCCGTCCCTCCTTCCCTCCGTCCCTCCTTCCCTCCGTCCCTCCTTCCCTCCGTCCGTCCCTCCGTCCCTCCCTCCGTCCATCCCTCCGTCCATCCCTCCGTCCCTCTCTCCCTCCCTTCGTCCGTCCCTCCCTCCGTCCGTCCCTCCCTCCCTCCTTCTGTCAGTCGCTCCCTCCGTCCCTCCGTCCGTCCATTCCTCCCTCCGTCCGTCCCTCCCTTCGTCCGTCCCGCCCTCCATCTGTCCGTCCCTCCCTCCGTCCGTCCCTCCCTCCGTCCCTCCCTCCGTCCGTCCGTCCCGCCCTCCGTCTGTCTGTCCGTCCGTCCCTCCCTCCCTCCGTCTCTCCCTCCGTCCGTCCCTCACTCCCTCCGTCTCTCCCTCCGTCCGTCCCTCTCTCCGTCCGTCCGTCCGTCTCTCCCTCCGTCCGTCCCTCCGTCCGTCCCTCCCTCCGTCCGTCTTTCCCTCCGTCCGTCCCTCCGTCCGTCCTCCCTTCGTCCGTCCCTCCCTCTGTCCGTCCCTCCCTTCGTCCGTCCCTCGCTCCGTCCATTCCTCCCTCCGTCCGTCCCTCTCTTCCTCCCTCCCTCCTTCCCTCCGTCAGTCCCTCCCTCCGTCCCTCCGTCCCTCCCTCCGTCCCTCAGTCCGTCCCTCGCTCCGTCCATTCCTCCCTCCGTCCGTCCCTCTCTTCCTGCCTCCCTCCCTCCGTCCCTCCCTCCGTCCGTCAGTCCCTCCCTCCGTCAGTCCCTCCCTCCTTTCCTCCGTCCGTCCCTCCCTCCCTCCGTCCGTCCCTCCCTCCGTCCGTCCCTCCCTCCGTCCGTCCGTCCCTCCTCCCTCCGTCCCTCCCTCCGTCCGTCCGTCCCTCCCTCCGTCCCTCCCTCCGTCCGTCCCTCCCTCCGTCCCTCCCTCCGTCCGTTCCCTCCCTCTGTCCGTCCCTCCCTTCGTCCGTCCCTCGCTCCGTCCATTCCTCCCTCCGTCCGTCCCTCTATTCCTCCCTCCCTCCTTCCCTCCGTCCCTCCCTCCGTCAGTCCCTCCCTCCGTCCCTCCCTCCCATCGTCCGTCCCTCTCTCCGTCCGTCCGTCCCTCCCTCCGTCCCTCCCTCCCTCCGTCCGTCCCTCCCTCCCGTCCGTCCCTCCCTTCGTCCGTCCCTCCCTTCGTCCGTCCCGCCCTCCGTCCGTCCCTCCCTTCGTCCGTCCCTCCGTCCGTCCCTCCCTTCGTCCGTCCCTCCCTCTATCCGTCCCTCCCTTCGTCCGTCCCTCGCTCCGTCCATTCCTCTCCTCCGTCCGTCCCTCTCTTCCTCCCTCCCTCCTTCCCTCCGTCAGTCCCTCCCTCCGTCCCTCCGTCCCTCCTCCGTCCCTCAGTCCGTCCCTCGCTCCGTCCATTCCTCCCTCCGTCCGTCCCTCTCTTCCTCCCTCCCTCCGTCCCTCCCCTCCGTCGTCAGTCCCTCCCTCCGTCAGTCCCTCCCTCCTTTCCTCCTCCGTCCGTCCCTCCCTCCCTCCTCCGTCCCTCCCTCCTCCGTCCGTCCCTCCCTCCTCCGTCCGTCCGTCCGTCCCTCCCTCCCTCCCTCCGTCCCTCCCTCCGTCCGTCCCTCCCTCCGTCCGTCCCTCCCTCCGTCCGTCCCTCCGTCCCCTCCCTCCGTCCCTCCCTCCCGTCCGTCCCTCCCTCTGTCCGTCCCTCCCTTCGTCCGTCCCTCGCTCCGTCCATTCCTCCCTCCGTCCGTCCCTCTATTCCTCCCTCCCTCCTTCCCTCCGTCCCTCCCTCCGTCAGTCCCTCCCTCCGTCCCTCCCTCCCATCGTCCGTCCCTCTCTCCGTCCGTCCGTCCCTCCCTCCGTCCGTCCCTCCCTCCGTCCGTCCCTCCCTTCGTCCGTCCCTCCCTTCGTCCGTCCCGCCCTCCGTCCGTCCCTCCATCCGTCCCTCCCTCCCTCCGTCAGTCCCTCCCTCCGTCCGTCCCTCCCTCCGTCAGTCCCTCCCTCCGTCCGTCCCTCTTTCTGTCCGTCCGTCTGTCCCTCCGTCTGTTCGTCCGTCCCTCCCTCCGTCCGTCCCTCCCTCCGTCTGTCCCTCCCTCCGTCCGTCCCTCCCTCCGTTCGTCCCTCCCTTCGTCCGTCCGTCCCTCCGTCCCTCCCTTCGTCCGTCCCTCCCTCCGTTCGTCCCTCCCTTCGTCCGTCCGTCCCTCCCTCCGTCCGTCCGTCCCTCCCTCCGTCCCTCCCTCCGTCCGTCCGTCCCTCCCTCCGTCAGTCCCTCCCTCCATCCGTCCCTCCGTTCGTCCGTCTCTCCGTCCGTCCCTCCCTTCGTCTGTCCGTCCCGCCCTCCGTCCCTCCCTCCGTCCGTCTTTCCCTCCGTCCGTCCCTCCGTTCGTCCGTCCCTCCCTCCGTCCGTCCCTCCCTCCTTTCCTCCATCCGTCCCTCCATCCATACCTCCCTCCGTCCGTCGCCTCCATCCGTCCGTCCCGCCCTCCGTCCGTCCCTCCCTCAGTCCGCCTGTCCCTCAGTCCGTCCGTCCCTCTCTCCGTCCTTCTGTCAGTCGCTCCCTTCGTCCGTCCCTCCGTCCGTCCGTCCCTCCGTCCGTCCCTCCCTCCGTCCGTCCCTCCGTCAGTTCCTCCCTCCATCCGTCCGTCCCTCCGTCCCTCCGTCAGTCCCTCCCTCCATCCGTCCGTCCCTCCGTCCGTCCCTCCCTCCGTCAGTCCCTCCCTCCATCCGTCCCTCCGTCCCTCCCTCCCTTCGTCAGTCCCTCCCTCCATCCGTCCGTCCCTCCGTCCGTTCCTCCCTCCGTCCGTCCGTCCCTCTCTCCATCCGTCCCTCCCTTCGTCCGTCCCTCCCTCCGTCCGTCCCTCCCTCCCTCCTTCTGTCAGTCGCTCCCTCCGTCCGTCCCTCCGTCCGTCCCTCCGTCCGTCCGTCCCTCCCTCCGTCCGTTCGTCCCTCCCTCCCTCCCTTCGTCAGTCCCTCCCTCCATCCGTCCGTCCCTCCCTCCGTCCGTCCGTCCCTCCGTCCGTTCCTCCCTCCGTCCGTCCGTCCCTCCCTCCCTCCGTCCTTCCCTCGGTTCATCCCTCCGTCCTGCCCTCCGTTCGTCCCTCCCTTCGTCCATCCATCCCGTCCTCCGTCCGTCCGTCCCTCCCTCCTTCTCTCCGTCCGTCCGTCCCTCCCTCCGTCCGTCCCTCCGTCCGTCCCTCTCTCCGTCCGTCCCTCCCTCCGTCCCTCCCTCCCTCCGTCCGTCCCTCCCTCCGTCCGTCCCTCCGTCTGATCGTCCGTCCCTCCCTCCGTCCGTCCCTCCGTCCGTCCGTCCCTCCCTCCGTCCGTCCCTCCCTCCGTTCGTCCCTCCCTTCGTCTGTCCGTCCCTCCCTCCGTCCCTCCCTTCGTCCGTCCCTCCCTCCGTTCGTCCCTCCCTTCGTCCGTCCGTCCCTCCTTCCGTCCCTCCCTTCGTCCGTCCGTCCCTCCGTCCCTCTCTCCGTCCCTCCCTCCGTCCCTCCCTCCGTCCGTCCGTCCCTCCCTCCGTCAGTCCCTCCCTCCATCCGTCCCTCCCTTCCGTCCGTCCCTCCCTCCGTCCGTCCCTCCCTCCCTCCTTCTGTCAGTCGCTCCCTCCGTCCGTCCCTCCGTCCGTCCCTCCGTCCGTCCGTCCCTCCCTCCGTCCGTTCGTCCCTCCCTCCCTCCCTTCGTCAGTCCCTCCCTCCATCCGTCCGTCCCTCCCTCCGTCCGTCCGTCCCTCCGTCCGTTCCTCCCTCCGTCCGTCCGTCCCTCCCTCCCTCCGTCCTTCCCTCGGTTCATCCCTCCGTCCTGCCCTCCGTTCGTCCCTCCCTTCGTCCATCCATCCCGTCCTCCGTCCGTCCGTCCCTCCCTCCTTCTCTCCGTCCGTCCGTCCCTCCCTCCGTCCGTCCCTCCGTCCGTCCTCTCTCTCCGTCCGTCCCTCCCTCCGTCCCTCCCTCCCTCCGTCCGTCCCTCCCTCCGTCCGTCCCTCCGTCTGATCGTCCGTCCCTCCCTCCGTCCGTCCCTCCGTCCGTCCGTCCCTCCCTCCGTCCGTCCCTCCCTCCGTTCGTCCCTCCCTTCGTCTGTCCGTCCCTCCCTCCGTCCCTCCCTTCGTCCGTCCCTCCCTCCGTTCGTCCCTCCCTTCGTCCGTCCGTCCCTCCTTCCGTCCCTCCCTTCGTCCGTCCGTCCCTCCGTCCCTCTCTCCGTCCCTCCCTCCGTCCCTCCCTCCGTCCGTCCGTCCCTCCCCTCCCGTCAGTCCCTCCCTCCATCCGTCCCTCCGTCCGTCCCTCCGTTCGTCCGTCCCTCCCTCCCTCCCTTCGTCTGTCCGTCCCGCCCTCCGTCCCTCCCTCTGTCAGTCCCTCCCTCAGTCCCTCCCTCCGTCCGTCCCTCCGTCCGTCCCTCCCTCCGTCCGTCCTTCCTCTCCGTCCGTTCCTCCCTCCCTCCGTCCGTCCCTCCCTCCTCCGTCCGTCCCTCCCTCCTCCTCCGTCCTCCCTCCCACCCTCCGTCAGTCCCGTCCCGTCCCTCCGTCCGTCCGTCCCTCCCTCCCTCCGTCCGTTCCTCCCTCCCTCCGTCCTCCCTCCGTCCGTCCCTCCTCCGTCCCTCCCTCCCGCCGTCTCCGTCCGTCCGTCCCGCCCTCCGTCCGTCCGTCCCTCCCTCCGTCCGTCCCTCCCTCGTCCGTCCCGTCCCTCCCTCCGTCCGTCCCTCCCTTCCGTCCCTCCCTCCCCGTCCGTCCCTCCCTCCGTCCGTCCCTCCCCTCCCTCCGTCCGTCCCTCTCCCTCCGTCCGTCCCCCCTCCGTCGTCCGTCCCGCCCTCCGTCCGTCCCCCCTCCGTCGTCCGTCCCCCTCTCGTCCGTCCCTTCCCTCCCTCCTCTCCGTCCGTCCCTCCTCCGTCCGTCCCTCCCTCCGTCCTTCCCTCCGTCCGTCTTCCCTCCGCCGTCCCTCCCTCCGGCGTCCCTCCGTCCGTCCGTCCCTCCCTCCGTCCGTCCCTCTCTCCCTCCCTCCGTCCGTCCCTCCTTTGTCCCTCCCTCCCTCCGTCCGTCCTCCCTCCCTCCGTCCCGTCCCTCCCTCCGTCCCTCCTCCCTCCGTCCCTCCTTCCCTCCGTCCGTCCCTCCGTCCCTCCTCGTCCATCCCTCGTCCATCCTCCTTCGTCCGTCCCTCCCTCCGTCCATCCCTCCCTCCTTCTGTCAGTCGCTCCCCCGTCCGTCCCTCCCTCCGTCCGTCCCTCCCTCCGTAAGTCCCTCCCTCCGTCCGTCCCTCCTCCATCCCTCCCTCCGTCCGTCCGTCCATCCCTCCCTCCGTCCGTCCCTCCCTTTGTCCGTCCCGCCCTCCATCTGTCCGTCCCTCCCTCTCCTCCGTCCGTCCCTCCGTCCGTCCCTCCCTCCGTCCCTCCCTCCCTCCGTCCATCCCTCCCTCCGTCCGTCCGTCCCGCCCTCCGTCTGTCTGTCCGTCTGTCCCTCCCTCCGTCTCTCCCTCCGTCCGTCCCTCACTCCCTCCGTCTCTCCCTCGTCCGTCCCTCCCTCCGTCGTCCGTCTGTCCCTCCCGTCCGTCCCTCCTCCGTCCGTCCGTCCCTCCCTCCGTCCGTCTTTCCCTCCGTCCGTCCCTCCCTCCCTCTGTCCGTCCCTCCCTTCGTCCGTCCCATCGCTCCGTCCATTCCTCCCTCCGTCCGTCCCTCTCTTCCTCCCTCCCTCCTTCCCTTGTCCTTCCCTCCCTCCGTCAGTCCCTCCCTCCGTCCCTCAGTCCGTCCCTCAGTCCGTACCTCGCTCCGTCCATTCCTCCCTCCGTCCGTCCCTCTCTTCCTCCCTCCCTCCCTCCGTCCCTCCCTCCGTCCGTCAGTCCCTCCCTCCGTCAGTCCCTCCCTCCTTTCCTCCGTCCGTCCGTCCCTCCCTCCCTCCGTCCGTCCCTCCCTCCGTCCGTCCCTCCGTCCGTCCGTCCCTCCGTCCATCCGTCCCTCCCTCCGTCTGTCCCTCCCTCCGTCCCTCCCTCTCCTCCGTCCCTCCCTCCGTCCCTCCGTCCGTCCCTCCCTCCGTCCGTCCGTCCCTCCCTCCGTCCGTCCCTCCGTCCGTCCGTCCCTCCCTCCGTCCGTCCCTCCCTCCGTCCCTCCCTCCCGTCCGTCCCTCCCTTCGTCGTCCCTCGCTCCGTCCATTCCTCCTCCGTCCGTCCCTCTATTCCTCCCTCCCTCCTTCCCTCCGTCCCTCCCTCCGTCAGTCCCTCCCTCCGTCAGTCCCTCCCTCCGTCCCTCCCTCCCATCGTCCGTCCCTCTCTCCGTCCGTCCCTCCCTCTGTCCCTCCCCCCTCCGTCCCTCCCTCCGTCCGTCCCTCCCTCAGTCCGTCCCTTCTCCGTCCCTCCCTCCGTCCGTCCCTCCCTCCCTCCCTCCCTCCGTCCCTCCCTCCGTCGTCCCTCCCTCCGTCCGTCCCCCGTCCCTCCCTCCGTCCGTCCCGCCCTCCGTCAGTCCGTCCCGCCTCCGTCAGTCCGTCCCGCCCTCCCTCCGTCCTCCCTCCGTCCTTCCCTCCGTCCGTCCTTCCCTCCGGCCGTCCCTCCCTCCGTCCGTCCCTCCCTCCGTCCGTCCCTCCGTCCGTCCCTCCCTCCGTCCGTCCCTCCCTCCGTCCGTCCCTCTCTCCCTCCCTCCGTCCGTCCCTCCCTCCGTCCGTCCCTCCCTCCGTCCGTCCCTCCCTCCGTCAGTCCTCCTCCGTCAGTCCCTCCCTCCGTCAGTCCCTCCCATCGTCCGTCCCTCTCTCCCTCCGTCCTCCTCGTCCCGTCCGTCCCTCTCCGTCCTCCTCCCTCCGTCCGTCCCTCCCTCCCCCCTCCTCCCTTCCTCCCTCCCTCCTCCTCCCCTCCTCCTCCCTCCGTCCCTCCCTCCCTCCGTCCCTCCCTCCTGTCCGTCCGTCCCGCCCTCCGTCGTCCTCCCTCCGTCGTCCCTCCCTCCGTCCAGTCCCTCCCTCCGTCCCTCCCTCCGTCCGTCCGTCCTCTTCAGTCCGTCCCTCCCTCTCCGTCCGTCCCTCCCTCTCTCCGTCCGTCCGTCCCCCCTCCGTCCCTCCCCCCTTCTCCGTCGTCCCTCCCTGTCCGCGTCCCTCCCTCCGTCCCTCCTCTCCGTCCTCCCTCCGTCCGTCCTCTGTCCTCGTCTCCGCCGTCCCTCCCTCCGTCCGTCCCTCCTCCGTTCGTCCGTCCCTCCCGTCCGTCCGTCCCTCCCTCCGTCCCTCCCTCGTCCTCCCTCCCCGTCCGTCCCCCTCTCCGTCCCTCCCTCCGTCCGTCCCTCCCTCCGTCCGTCCCTCCCTCCCGTCCGTCCCTCCCTCCCTCGTCCCCCCTCCGTCGTCCCTCCCTCCGTCCGTCCCCTCCCTCGTCCGCTCCTCCTCCCTCCGTCCCCTCCCTCCGTCTCCGTCCCTCCGTCCGTCCTCTCCCTCCGTCCCGTCCCTCTCCTCCCCCCTTCCTCCTCCTCCGTCCCTTCCCTCCTCCCTCCTCCGTCCCTCCTCCGTCCTCGCCTCCTCCGTCCCCCTCCCGTCCGTCCCGCCTCCGTCCGTCCCCCCTCCGTCCGTCCCTCCCTCCGCTCCCTCCTCCTCCTCCCTCCGTCCGTTCCCGTCCCTCCGTCCGTCCTCCCTCCCTCCGTCCTCCCTCCCTCCCTCCGTCCTCGTCCCTCCCTCCGTCCGTCCCTCCTCTCTCCGTCGTCCCTCCCTCGTCCGTCCGTCCCTCCTCCGTCCCTCCGTCCGTCGTCCGTCCTCCCTCCGTCCGTCCCTCCTCCGTCGCCGTCCCTCCGTCCGTCCCGTCCCTCCGTCCGTCCTCCCTCCTGTCCGTCCCTCCCTCCCTCCGTCGTCCGTCCCTCCCTCCGTCCGTCCCTCCCCGTCCGTCCCTCCCTCCGTCCGTCCCCTCCTCCGTCCGTCCCTCCTCCGCCTCCGCTCCCTTCCTCCTCGTCCCTCCCTCCGTTCCCGTCCTCCCCGTCCTCCCTCCCTCCCTCCGTCCCGTCCCGTCCGTCCCTCCTCCGTCCGTCCCCCTCCGTCCGTCCCTCCTCCGTCCGTCCGTCCCCCCTCCGTCCTCGTCCGTCCGTCCCTCTCCGTCCCGTCCTCCCTCCGCCCTCCCTCCGTCCGTCCCCCTCCGTCCTCCCCTCCGTCCGTCCCCCCTCCGTCCCTCGTCCCTCCTCCGTCCGTCCCTCCCTCCTCGTCCGTCCCTCCGTCCGTCCCTCCCTCCCGTCCGTCCCTCCCTCCCTCCGTCCTCCGTCCCTCTCCCTCCCTCCGTCCGTCCCTCCCTCCGTCCGTCCCTCCCCCCGTCCGTCCGTCCCTCCCTCCCGTCCGTCCCTCCTCCGTCCGTCCCTCCCTCCGTCCGTCCCCCCCGTCCGTCCCTCTCCTCCTCCGTCCTCCCTCCGTCCGCTCGTCCGTCCCCCGTCCATTCCGTCCCTCCGTCCGTCCCTCCCTTCTCCCTCCCTCCTCCTCCTCCTCCTCCCTCCTCCTCCCTCCCCCGTCCGTCCCTCCCCGTCTCCCTCCGTCCTCCGTCCCCCCTCTCCGTCCTCCGTCCGCCCTCGTCCGTCCTCCTCCTCGTCCTCCTCCGTCGTCCCCTCCGTCCGCCCTCCGCCGTTCGTCGCCCTCTTCGTCCGTCCCCCCTCCTCCCCTCCGTCCTCCCTCCCTCCGTCCGTCCCTCCGTCCTCCCTCCGTCCCTCCTCCCTCCCTGTCCCTCCTCCGTCCGTCCTCCCTCCTCCGTCCCTCCTCCGTCCGTCCTCCCTCCTCCGTCGCCTCCTCCGTCCTCCCTCCCGTCCGTCCCTCCCTCCGTCCGTCCTCCGTCCGTCGTCCGTCCCTCCCGCCGTCCGTCCGTCCCTCCGCTCCCGTCCGTCCCTCCCTCCGTCCTCCCTCCCTCCGTCCGTCCCTCCCTCCTCCGTCCCTCCCTCCGTCCTCCCTCCTCCGTCCGTCCTCCCTCCCTCCGTCGCATCCTCCCTCCGTCCTTCCCTCCGTGTCCCGCCTCCGTCCGTCCCCCCTCCGCCGTCCGTCCCGCCCTCGTCCGTCTCCGCCCTCCTGTCCGTCCCGTCCGTCCGTCCTCCGCCCTCCGTCCGTCCGCCCCGTCGTCCGCTCCTCTCCGTCCCTCCGCCCTCACGTCCGTACCCCTCTCCTATCTGTCCCTCCTCGTCGTACTGTCGCCCTCAGTCGTCCCTCCGCTCGTCATCACCTCCGTCCTCCTCCGTCCCATCCCTCCGTCTCCCGTCACTCCGTCCGTCCTCATCCTCGTCCCTCCCACCCTCCTCACTGCCTGACTCTTCCGTCCGTCCGCTCTCGTCACTCTCGAGTTTCATGATAGATGATTCGATAGTCAGTATACTGATTAGTGGGATATGTTAAGTCGATACGCATGGTATCAGTTGATAACAGACATGATAAGTATGTAGTAGTGTCGTATGTTAGGGACCCATCAGATTTAAGGTCACATTGCCGCGGTTATGGGCAGGCATTTATTGGCCAATATATGCGCTAAGAACCTTACAATAATTGTATTTTTCAAAAAATATTTTTTTCATCTGAGTTTTTTGAAAAACTTTTTTAGTTTTTATTTTTTCTCAGACTTTTTGCATTCTCTTTGACACTCTCACTTGCATGTGTTGGCTTTAGCAGTGGCTGCTGTAGTTTCTGTACATTATGTAGTTCAGTATGGCAGCTCTGCACCTGTGTTTTAATCCTCTGGGAGGCGCTGTCTGTTTTTTTTCTTTATCTATTATATATGGTGTCACTGACTCCATTGCTGGACTCTGCACTCCTCCCTTCCCATTAATCCACAGGGGCCATCTGATGTGTGCGTGTCCTTCTGCAGCCCACGTAATGAGAGACCTCTAGGGGTCCATCAGAGGTTTTATTGTAGGTAGTTAGTGACCCATCAGATTTAAGGTCACCTTGCCGCGGTTGATGGGCAGCATTTATTGGCCAATATATGCGCTAAGAACCTTATAATAATTGTATTTTTCAAAAAAAAAAATTTCAGTGTGCTGCTGTAGTTTTTGTACATTAGATTATAGATAGATAGATACATGACAGATAATAGATGAATCATGGCCATGAAGGAGGAAGAGAAAACATCTATCCTGCTGGGAGAAGAAGAGAGAGCAGTGGAGATAGCAGCACGGTATGTGAGCTAATGCTTCACAAATTGATCCGTAAAAATGAAAAAGTGTTTTTTTTCACAAAAATGTTCTTTTAGGCCTCAATTCTTTCATTTTCACATGGGGAACAGGATAAAATGGATCCTAAAAATTGTTGGGCAATTTCTCCTGAGTACACCGATACCTCATATGTGGTCATAAACCACTGTCTGGGCGCACGGCAAGGCTCAGAAGTGAAGGAGCGCCATTTGAATGGAAAATTAGCTCCAAAAGTCAAATGTCGCTCCTTCACTTCTGAGCCTTGCCGTGCGCCCAAACAGTGGTTTATGACCACATATGAGGTATCGGTGTACTCAGGAGAAATTGCCCAACAATTTTTAGGATCCATTTTATCCAGTTGCCCATGTGAAAATGAAAGAATTGAGGCTAAAAGAACATTTTTGTTGGAAAAATTTAAATGCCCATTTTTTCCTTCCACGTTGCTTTAGTTCCTGTGAAGCAGCTGATGGGTTAATAATCTTCTTGAATGTAGTTTTGAGTAGCTTGAGGGGTGCAGTTTTTGGAATGGTGTCACTTTTGGGTGTTTTCTGTCATGTACGCCCCTCAAAGTGACTTCAGATGTGATGTGGTCACAAAATAAAATGGTTTTGTAAATTTTGCTGGAAATATGAAAAATTGCTGATGAACTTTGAACCCTTATAACATCCGAACAAAAAAAATGTTTTTTTCCAAAATTGTGCTGATGTGAAGTAGACATGTGGGAAATGTTATTTATTAACTATTTTGTGTCACATAACTCTCTGGTTTAGCAGGAAAAAAATTCAAAATTTGAAAATTTGAAAATTGCAAAATTTTCAAAATGTTTGCCGTATTTTTGATTTTTTCCACAAATAAACGCAAAAATTATCGACCTAAATTTAATACTAACACGAAGCCCAATATGTCACGAAAAAACAATCTCAGAATCGCTAGGATCCAATGAAGCGTTCCAGAGTTATACCCTCATAAAGGGACACTGGTCAGAATTGCCAAAATGCCAAGGTCTTTAGGGACAAAATAGGCTGGGGGTGAAGGGGTTAAAGCAGGCTTGAGGGGAGATTGTAATTGCCCTAGATGTGGAGCGGAGCAGGCTGGGTGGCTTCACGTGCTATGGTCGTGTCCCAGACTGCTGGCATATTGGCTCAGTTATTAATAAAATAGAGAGAGCCTACGAATGTGTGATTGAGAGGAATCCGGTACTGTGTATACTGGGGGATGTGGAAGGGATTGAGGCTTCAGACAACTGTAAAGTAGCGATAGCGATTGTTGTATGCGACACGTAAATTACCTGCAAGAAAATGGATTGACTCAGAGCCCCCTCCAGGAGGGAATTTATTGCTCAAACACAAAAGGTGAGGAAAACATTTATAGACGAGGGAATAGAGAAAGAACCTTTGAGAAGATCCGGCCGCCTGGACGGCGGTGGTGTAAATACTATGGTGAATATACCTACCCGTTATAGGGGTAAATCTGAGAGGGAATTTGATATATATGTTATGTGAAGTATATACTGACATCACTGGTTTCTAAACTGTACGGACTTTTGAAATTTGAATAAAAACAACTGGTTTTAAAAAAGAAAAGAAAAGCGCATTGGGGCTCTATAATCTGTGATATAAATGATTAGAAGCAGAACTACTATCCCCAATGTGGTGTGTCACGGTCCGCGCTGCTCAGGGTTCAGAAATAACTCACCAAAGAGCCGGGCAACTTATCATCTTCTTTATTCCACCTTATCCTATATAAAGAAGATGATAAGTTGCCCGGCTCTTTGGTGAGTTACTTCTGAACCCTGAGCAGCGCGGACCGTGACACACCATACTCCCATCATATTCTTCTGGAACACAACCACTATCCAGTGGTCGGTGGAGGTCCTGCAGCAGCTTGGAATTTTGTTTCCTAAAACGCCTTCAAACCAGTTGTGGGGACCACAACTGGATCAGGTGAGCGGCCACATAGCACCACCTTTTTCACTAGTGTCACTAGTGATAGGGCACTATTGCGCCTCTTGTTCCCCCCCTTTATATTTTGCAGTATCCCCAATGTGGGGTGTCGCTCCTGGGGCACAAAGCAGAGAGGTGCGATACTGTGTTTCCCCGAAAATAAGACACCGTCCTATATTTTTTTTTGGTCCCAAAGATGGACCATGTCTTATTTTCGGGGGGGCGCCTTATATTAAGCATCATCCACTATCCCTCTGTAGCCCCCTCATCCTCTACTATCCCTCTGTAGCCCCCTCATCCTCCACTATCCCTCTGTAGCCCCCTCATCCTCCACTATCCCTCTGGATCCCCCTCATCCTCCACTATCCCTCTGTAGCCCCCTCATCCTCCACTATTCCTCTGTAGCCCCCTCATCCTCCACTATCCCTCTGTAGCCCCCTCATCCTCCACTATCCCTCTGTAGTCCCCAATCATCCTCCACTATTCCTCTGTAGCCCCCTCATCGTCCACTATCCCTCTGTAGCCCCCTCATCCTCCACTATTCCTCTGTAGCCCCCTCATCCTCCACTATCCCTCTGTAGCCCCCTCATCCTCCACTATCCCTCTGTAGCCCCTCATCCTCCACTATCCCTCTGTAGCCCCCTCATCCTCCACTATCCCTCTGTAGCCCCCTCATCCTCCACTATCCCTCTGTAGCCCCCTCATCCTCCACTATCCCTCTGTAGCCCCCTCATCGTCCACTATCCCTCTGTAGCCCCCTCATCGTCCACTATCCCTCTGTAGCCCCCTCATCCTCCACTATCCCTCTGTAGCCCCCTCATCCTCCACTATCCCTCTGTAGCCCCCTCATCCTCCACTATCCTTCTGTAGCCCCCTCATCCTCCACTATCCCTCTGTAGCCCCCTCATCCTCCACTATCCCTCTGTAGCCCCCTCATCGTCCACTATCCCTCTGTAGCCCCCTCATCCTCCACTATCCCTCTGTAGCCCCCTCATCCTCCACTATCCCTCTGTAGCCCCCTCATCCTCCACTATCCTTCTGTAGCCCCCTCATCCTCCACTATCCCTCTGTAGCCCCCTCATCCTCCACTATCCCTGTGTAGCCCCCCATCATCCTCCACTATCCCTAGACCCCATCATCCGCCACTGTGCCTCTGTAGCCCCCATCATCCTCCAACATCCCTCTAGCCACACACACAGTCGAACACACACACACACACACACACACACACACAGTCAAACACACACACAGCCACACACACACAGTCAAACACACACACACACAGCCACACACACACACAGCCACACACACAGCCAAACACACACACACAGCCACACACACACACACATCACTGGAGCCTGCCGGAGCTTACTGCCGCCACCGCCGCTGTCACTTGATGTCCCCCAGTGCGTACATAGCCGGGTGCCGTAGATGTACTATGGTAAGCCATCAGCCAATCAAGCGGCTGCTGGCGTCTGATTGGCCGCGGCATTACTGTACATCTATGCTGAGCGGCGCAGATTACCTCTGTACAGGAGATGTACGGTAATGCCGCGGTCAATCAGACGCCAGCAACCGCCTGATTGGCTGATGGCTTACATCGTACATCTGCGGCGCCAGGCTATGTATACACATCGGGTGACATCAAGCAGCGGCGGTGGCGGTGGCAAGCTCCGGAGGAACAATGGCGGCAGCAGAGGCAGCTGAGTATGAATTTTTTTTTTGCCTGCCACGTCCTATTTTCGGGGGGTGCCTTATATTAGGCCCCCAGGCCAAATCCCTGAGGCGCCCTATTTTCGGGGGGCGCCCTATTTTTGGGGAAACACGGTAACAGTTTGTCTTTACTTTTTGCCATTATCTCCACTGACACCTTGGTCTTCACCTCTGCATTGTAAAAGATGGTTTCCACAATTTGTTTTTTATTTCTGTGGTTTGCCAACTGTAAAAATGACAAAATCAGCTTTATTCCCCCCTGACAAGCCCACTGGTCACAGGCTGCAGGGGTGTCTGCATGACTTCAGAGCATGTGACCGCTGCAGCCGATCACTGGACTCATAGGGGTTGTTGCTTTATGACAAGCTGTACATTATATAGGTGGTAAAACACCTTCTTGAACCCTTGCTATTAGTCTTTCTTCCTTTGGGAGTCAGAATGAGCAGGGGGTTATTTTATGGCTCCTCTCCCCTCCGTACCAGTCTGTCATTGTTAATCTGATAACTGTAACCTATATCTGTATCTGTTAGGCAGCCCCTTCTCATGTACAGCACCATGCAATTAATGGGGTTATATAAATACATCATATATATATATACACATATATACTTTGTTCACTATTGCTCACCTCTATTCTGTGGACCAGTGAGGTTATAACAAAACTAAACTTGTTATGGACGTGGTTGATTTTTAATTTTCATGTGGAACAATGAACATGAAAACATACATTATACTATACTAGAGAAATCACCAACACATAACTCATCGCTTTACAACCTCCGGGAGATGATTCCACACCACAACTAATACCCAATTAATAAATCAACTTTTAGAGGGTATAAAATTACCCAAATACCAAAAGATAAAACAGACATATTAAAGCGAGCAATATCCCAGTCAGATATAAAACAAGTGATTACAGCAGCAAAATATAACAAGTCTCCCGGTCCTGATGGACGAACAAGAGAATATTTTAGATCATTTGAGGATATATTGTCACCCACATGGCATCAATTTTCCAAAACTTGTTTCAAACCAAGGAAATTCCCAAAGAAAAGACACAGGCAACACTCACCCCCTCCCAAAATCAGGAAAAACACCCGACCAAAACACCAATTTCAGATTTATATTAATGAAATCCGATTTAATAATTTATTCTAACATTTTATTTAATAGAATTTCAGAAATAATCCCATTATTAGTGCAAAAAGACCAAGTAGGATTCATTAAATGTAGAAAGACACCAGAGAAGGAGGATGATCGATATAATCAATATAGCTGGGGAAAGTCCAGCGCCGTCTGTGCTCCTCTCGTTAAGACGCTGAGGGCGTTAGAGGCAGAGGTGCCCGCTCTCACCACCACTGGAGTGCCCGCTCTCATCACTAATGGCACGAGGCAGGAGAGCCCGCTCTCATCATCACTAACGGCACGAGGCAGGAGTGCCCGCTCTCATCATCACTAATGGCACGAGGCAGGAGTGCCCACTCTCATCATCACTAACGGCACGAGGCAGGAGTGCCCGCTCTCATCATTAATGGCACGAGGCAGGAGTGCCCGCTCTCATCATCACTAATGGCACGAGGCAGGAGTGCCCGCTCTCATCATCACTAATGCCACGAGGCAGGAGGGCCCGCTGTGATCATCACTAAAGGCACGAGGCAGGAGTGCCCGCTGTGATCATCACTAATGCCACGAGGCAGGAGTGCCCACTCTCATCATCACTAATGCCACGAGGCAGGAGTGCCTGCTCTCACCACCACTAATGGCACGAGGCAGGAGTGCCTGCTCTCATCATCATCACTAATACCACGAGGCAGGAGTGCCCGCTCTCATCATAACTAATGGCACGAGGCAGGAGTGCCCACTCACCACCACTAATGGCACGAGGCAGGAGTGCCGCTGTCATCATCACTAATGGCACGAGGCAGGAGTGCCCGCTCTCATCATCACTAATGGCACGAGGCAGGAGTGCCCACTCTCACCACCACTAATGGCACCAGGCAGGAGTGCCCGCTCTCATCATAACTAATGGCACAAGGCAGGAGTGCCCGCTCTCACAACCACTAATGGCACGAGGCAGGAGTGCCCACTCTCACCACCACTACTGGCACGAGGCAGGAGTCCCCGCTCTCATCATCACTAATGGCATGAGGCAGGAGTGCCCGCTCTCACCACCACTAATGGCATGAGGCAGAAGTGCCCGCTCTCATCATCATTAATGCCACGAGGCAGGAGGGCCCGCTGTCATCATCACTAATACCACGAGGCAGGAGTGCCTGCTCTCATCATCACTAATGGCACGAGGCAGGAGTGCCCACTGACATCATCACTAATGGCACGAGGCAGGAGTGCCCGCTGTCATCATCACTAATGGCACGAGTGCCCACTCTCACCACCACTAATGGCACGAGGCAGGAGGGCCCGCTCTCATCATGACTAATGGCACGAGGTAGGAGTGCCCGCTGTCATCATCACTAATGGCACGAGGCAGGAGTGCCCGCTCTCATCATCACTAATGGCACGAGGCAGGAGTGCCCACTCACCACCACTAATGGCACGAGGCAGGAGTGCCCGCTGTCATCATCACTAATGGCACGAGGCAGGAGTGCCCGCTCTCATCATCACTAATGGCACGAGGCAGGAGTGCCCACTCTCACCACCACTAATGGCACCAGGCAGGAGTGCCCGCTCTCATCATAACTAATGGCACAAGGCAGGAGTGCCCGCTCTCACAACCACTAAGGCACAAGGCAGGAGTGCCCGCTCTCACCACCACTAATGGCAGGAGTGCCCGCGCTCATTATCACTAATGGCACGAGGCAGGAGTGCCCGCTCTCATCATCACTAATGGCACGAGGCAGGTGTGCCCACTCTCATCACCACTACTGGCACGAGGCAGGAGTGCCCGCTCTCATCATCACTAATGGCATGAGGCAGGAGTGCCCGCTCTCACCACAACTAATGGCACGAGGCAGGAGTGCCCGCTCTCATCATCATTAATGGCACGAGGCAGGAGTGCCCGCTCTCATCATCACTAATGGCACGAGGCAGGAGTGCCCGCTCTCATCATCACTAATGCCACGAGGCAGGAGTGCCCGCTCTCATCATCACTAATGGCACGAGGCAGGAGTGCCCGCTCTCATCATCACTAATGGCACGAGGCAGGAGTGCCCGCTCTCATCATCACTAATGCCACGAGGCAGGAGGGCCCGCTGTCATCATCACTAATACCACGAGGCAGGAGTGCCTGCTCTCATCATCACTAATGGCACGAGGCAGGAGTGCCCACTGACATCATCACTAATGGCACGAGGCAGGAGTGCCCGCTCTCACCACCACTAATGGCACGAGTGCCCGCTCTCACCACCACTAATGGCATGAGGCAGGAGTGCCCGCTCTCATCATCATTAATGCCACGAGGCAGGAGGGCCCGCTGTCATCATCACTAATACCACGAGGCAGGAGTGCCTGCTCTCATCATCACTAATGGCACGAGGCAGGAGTGCCCACTGACATCATCACTAATGGCACGAGGTAGGAGTGCCCGCTGTCATCATCACTAATGGCACGAGTGCCCACTCTCACCACCACTAATGGCACGAGGCAGGAGGGCCCGCTCTCATCATGACTAATGGCACGAGGCAGGAGTGCCCGCTCTCATCATCACTAATGGCACGAGGCAGGAGTGCCCACTCACCACCACTAATGGCACGAGGCAGGAGTGCCCGCTGTCATCATCACTAATGGCACGAGGCAGGAGTGCCCGCGCTCACCACCACTAATGGCTGCACAAAGGCCAATAAATGTTCATGACACAGTATTAGGAGAGGTGATGTTAGGAGGCTTCACATTTGCGTTCTTGACGCAGCGTCTCTGAACACAGCCAAACACATGCGCACTGTGTTCCTATGTTTAACATGGAGACACATTGTGTCTGCGTTTGGCTGTGTTTGCCTTCGGATGCATTTTTTGTAAGCGCCCTCCAAACGTAAAATGTTGCATTTTTTGTGCGTCTGAGGGCGCTCGCTTCCTATGCAAGAGTCCTCTAGCGCACAAAAACTGAATGAATCTCAATGGATCCACAGTGTCCTCTGCATGACAGCGCAGGAGATCGTGTGGATCACATACAAATCTCCAGAGTCTTTCTCTTTTTCCCTCTCTCCCTCTGTCTCTCTCTCTCTCACTATCCCTCTCTCTCCCTCCCTCATCTCCTGGCTGCCGACGCCGCTCATGTCTTGGCGGCCGCCGCTGATCTCCTGGCGGCAGTCGCCACTGATCTCCCTGCAAGACCACTGATTGGCTGGCGGGCACCATACTATGTGAACACATGCGGAGAATCACCGCTGCGTTCATATCAGTATAGCACTGCGTTTGTGTCTCCATGTCAGATGTATGCATTAGCCTTAGTGAGTGCCCAATGTATAGTGGAAGATTAGGTTTAAAATGTTTGTACCGTGTTAACCAGTAGACAGAAAAAGATATTAGAATCTTCCAGTCCTCAGGGGTTGATACCTTTTAATGGCAAACTGAAAAGATGGTAAATAATCGCAACTCTAGGGACAGCTCAGGTCTGGAAAGCTGCTATTATTTACCATCTTATCAGTTCGCCATTAAAAGGTACCAACCACTGAGGACTCTCAGATTGCAATATATTTTTCTATTGGAAGATTAGCCGCTGCTGAACCCTCTGCAGATCACTAGCAGCTCCACTAGGTGTCACAATAGGCTAACGTTAAAAAGCAGAGACCGCGGTGCAGCGCGTTTCGCTCTAAAGACAATACCTTGCAACAAACCAATGACTTTTTATGGTAAAAGGTGTACATACTAAAGTCAGAAATTCTGCATTTCCATATACTTTCTACTTTACTGAGATGTAAGCAATGATTGTTAATGTAATGCATTTGAAAGAGCAACGTTGCGAAATAAATGATGCACACCATGATGTCGGGTACAATGTTTGTATTGGGGAATCTGGATGAGGTCAAGAGAGGATAAAGATGATATTTTAGCCTGGACTCAGGGGCGTAACTACAACAGGTTAAGGGGTTGTAACTGCACCCGGCACTGGAGCCTAGAGGGCCCCCAAAGCCCATTTTACTTATAGAAAAAGGCTATTGCTATTAAAGTTTTGCAATAATAGGGAGCCCCATTGGAGCTTTCATATCAGGGCCCATGAGCTTCAAGTTACATCTCTGCCTGTACTTACACATAGTTGGGATTCAGGCTCTCAGGTCAGCATTAAGTATCATTCACACAGGCAATGTGGTTTGATCTGAACATGTGCAGTTTTATCGATTTCAATGAAACTCCAAGGGGTTCAACAACCAAAACACAAATGAATAACAGCAAATAAACAATTCATACAAAAGCACATATATGTCAGTGCGGCTCACCTGAACAGATTACTGTTAGACTTCCTGGAGCAAACGTTCCGCTCACAGGGGGTACGGTCTGACCAGACTTGGTGCCCCCTTCAGCCTGAGCACCATCAGTTTCCAGCACCAATGATGTGCACAGCGTACACTACGGTCTATTTCACACATCCGTACCTCTAGCACGTATGCGGTCCGTGCTGACGCATGCTGGAGGCACGGACATACTGTCACAAATGTTCCTCTATGGCCCCCATTCACATGTCCATGATACCGCACTGCAGTGAAAATATGAATCTGAGGGGAATGGACGCTAAGGGTTAAATTCTACAACACTACACAAAGGTCACAACCTATGTTATCCAGCTAGCTGAGACTCTAGTCTCACCAGGGGGCACCCTGCCAGCACGGCAATAAAACAACCATTCACACCTATATTGAGCTTCAAAGAGACCTAATACAGCCTGACAGTTTGTATTTACTGTTGGGAAAGGGAAGGAATTAAGACAAAGAACATTTTAAAAAATAATGTATGCATGGCTAAATTAGTGAGGGCTCTAATCATAGTCCCAGAATTAGAATATTGAGATCCAGGGTTGTGCCAAAAATCCGACCTCACTAAAACACTATAAGAACCCAGGCAAGCCAGGAGTTCTTGGTTCACAGATTTTGGGACAGCTGAAACACTGCTGTGATCCACATTCATTTTCATCCCCATTGGGCTACAGAATTCAAGCTGCAAAGTTTAGGTTTTCTGTAAATTTCTCCCTTCTTATTTTATACCTTTCTTGTATATTTGTATGTCACTTTTTATTTATATTTTTTAAATATTTTTATTGTAAGCACTGTACCTTTTATATTAAAGATTAAAACTTTAATAAGTTTGAACCTTATATGCTCTAAAGAACCCATAACCCTAGGTGCGATCTTGTTGATTGTCTGATAGTCTTAGTTTAGGGAACTCATCGCCCCAACTCTGGTGAGTGGTGGCAGCGTGTGTGTGAAGCGGGGTGCATGGTCTGAGTCGGGGTGTGATTGATGCTCCCTTTCAGCATAGAGCAGAGGTCGAGTGCTGGATTGAGTGAGAGGAGATAGATTAACCCTTGCAGGCGCAACCCCAAGTCACTTGCTGAGTAGTGGGTACATGTGGAGCAGATGCGTGTCCGTGTGCTCCACATGGCGACATGTCCACTTTTTGCCGGCAGCACGGACGGCTTTTGGCCAAAAAAGTCCTGAACACAGATGTCCACCTTGTGTCATCCATGTGCACAAACCAGAGCCAGAATTTGAAAGCTTAAAAATAAAAAATTTCATACTCCTCTCCCTCCAGCGCTGCCTGTTCCTCTCACTTCTGGGGCCGCTCATTAGGCTCATCTAATATCCACTGCACTGAGCCCAACAGTGGATCAGAAGTGAGAGGGACAGGCAGTGCTGGAGGGAGCAAACTATGCGATGACAGGCTGTCTGTGTGCTATACGGATGTTACCCAGAGAGCACATGGACATCACACAAATGTGTCACATGTGTGACACACAGGTACACGCCCCCCTCAAACGGCCTGCCTCACATATCCATGTTTTACACGGATGTGTGAAACAGTCCTAAAAATCTGATCACACAGTTTCCACACAATGCCCAATCTCCCAAGCATAGTGAGAGCCCCAGGTCAACACATGCCCTGGAGCATAGGCTGGATTCACACCACAGCATGATCAGGTCCGGGGCTGCCCGGTCTAGACCGGACAGCCCCGGGCTTGATTTGGACATAATACAGCCCTATGAGGCTGTATGGAACCGGATGGCAGCTATGTGCCCTCTGGTATCCATCTGTCCGGGAGAATCCGTCAGCATTCAGATTTTTCTCCCAGACACAAAAACGTTGCAAGCAACATTTTTGTGTCCGGCGGAAAAATTGGATACTATCAGATGCTCTTGGTTCCGGCGCCCCCTAACATGGGGGTCTATGGCACCGGATCGCGCCAGATCCGACATAATGTCAGATACGGGAGCCGGACACCAGGTGAGAGAACCACAATGGTAAGACTTTATTGGATCCCCAACAGTTAAAGTCTCCTTTAAGGCCCCATTACATGGCACGATGTTGGAATGATGTCAGCAATGATTTCATGGGCGTGCGGTTGTTTCAGACATCGTTTTGACATTGTTTATAGAACGTTGGCGAGATGTCACACGTCTAGCTATTGTGGATGACTCACCAACGTTGTAGTGAGCAGCTATTGTTCACACAACCCAGCGAACGATACCTGTTCATTGCTATGAATGGGCGAAGTCGTAAACGTCATTGTTATCGAGGTGTCAAACACAACGATACACCAGGTTGGCTAATCGTTGATCGTGTGGTTTGAGTCACACACAACGAGGTCGTAACGATGTCGCTGGAACGACTCCAAACCCGTGATGTATCAGTGATGTCGTTAACAATGTCGTGCCATGTAACGGGGCCTTTAGTCGGACCCAAAGCTCCTAGACTGAGGCCATGCAGAGTATGAAGACATGATGTGTTCCAGGCAGCAGGAACAGAAATTCTTATGCTGAAGTCCTGTAGCAAATGAAGACACAATGTAATCCTCACGTCGGGGCCAAAGTCCCTAGACTCAGGCCACAAAGTATATGAACTCCTACCATGTTTCCCCGAAAATAAGACAGCGTCTTATATTAATTTTTGCTCCTAAAGATGCGCCATGCCTTATTTTCAGGGGGTGTCTTACTTTTATCATCCCCTTGTGGCCCCCAATAAAGTAACCCCATCGTCCCCCAATATGGTATCAGGGACATACACACACAGGGGCACACACGCGGACACACAAACACAGGGGCACACACGGAGACACACACACAGAGGCACACACACAGGGGCACACACACAGGGGCACACACAAACACAGGGGCACGCACACAGGAGCACACACAGACAGACAGGGACACTTCTCACTGGTCCCTGCTGCATTCCTGCGCTGCTCTCAGCTGCCCGCTGCTGTCCCGGTGCTCGCCGCTGCAAGGAGGACGGCACCACTCTTATCTCCTTGCCGCAGGTGCCGTAGGTGTATGGTGCCACTGGCCCAGCCATTCACAGGCCAGGAGCCAACTGGGCAGCCAATCACAGTCCAGAAGCCGAAGTCATGCAGCAAATGGCCTGTGATTTGCCGCTGGGCAGTTCCTGGCTTGTGATTGGCCAGGACAGTGGCGGGGGCTTGAAGAATAAAAATAGAGCGGTGCCGGTCTACATGCATCTGTGGCATCGCTCACAGCGACGGGCACCGGGACACGAGCAGGGGGCGGGCTGGAAGCGGGGGCGGGCAGGAGGAGTCATAGCTGCATGCTGTGGTAAAATATTGTAAAATAGAGACATGCCTTATTTTTGGGGGGTGCCTTATATTTACAGGCACCTTAAACCCCCTGGCATGCCTTACTTTCGGGGGGCGCCCTATTTTCGGGGAAACAGGGTAGTAATTGAAGCAGACCCTTTTTACAAATCCTGAGCACTCGTCACAGAGTATTGTGGTCATCCAGGATTGGTGGAATAAGGCTGTACATTTATTGGTTGGCATTTCACTCTGCATAATTTTCTGCTGAGTAAGGTAGAAGGAGGGGATAAGTTAATTTACATTCAATTAGGAATCTACAAAATAGGACAATGGTGCTCCGAGCAGACTGGCAAGAATCAATGACTTAACAAACATGACATAGCAAACAAAAGACCAATACGTCTGGTCAAAGTAAGAACATTTATCCCACACCACACATTGTGAAAGGCTATGTCATCACAACCAACATTTACAATTCTTCCTATTGTTTCAGCTTTGTGAGTCATCTTTTCATAGGCACATGTGCACAAACACATTCACACATCCGTTTTTTCTATACATGTCGCAAACACTATGTATGTTATTGTCATTTTCACCTACTCATAAATATTAATTTGCTTTACACATCTTGGCAATATTTATTTGAATGTCATATATACCATATTTTTCGTGTTTGTTTCTCACAGCTGTCATTGTTTACCCATGTCCCTTCTGTCCCTCCTTCCTCTGCCGACGTCTCTATGCCGGAGGTCACATTTGCAGACCTGTGGGTGATTCGGCTAACGCCATTGCTTCGCCCATTATGTTAATGTAATTGATGCTGAACTCAGAAATACTCAGGAATCAACCTGTGGATGCCAGTCACATGACAGTGGTGACATCACCTGGTTCCTGGATGCTGATAGGGATAGTGCCTACAAAACAACACGCCCTAAGGGCTAAAGAATATAGCCCCTACTAATTATAATGCCTAATGAGTGAGTATAAAATCATTTTTATCTACTTTGACAGGATGCTTTTAGGAGACAAAAGGAGTGTGAGATTAGTAATACGATGCTGCAGGGACATGATTTTGTAGCTTAGGTGGCTTTTTGGAGGTGACAGGATCCCTTTAAACGTCCCTGGCTCACATCACAAACTCGATTCCTCCAGCGATGCTCTAGGAGTGCTGAACGTCTATGGAGGAAAACCTGCACACCAGAAAACTTCATTCACTACAAATTTATGCTGAGAACTTACAACTCTGCCCTTCACCTCGCCAAACAAACCTTCTTCACCACCCTGGTCTCCTCACTATCCAACAACCCAAAGAAACTCTTTGACACCTTTCAATGGTTCCATGACAATTGTGTACAAGATAATTGTGTACGGACAATTGTGTACAGACAATTGTGTACAGGCCAATTGTGTCCAAGGACAATTGTGTACAAGGACAATTGTGTACAGGGCAATTGTGTACAAGGCAATTGTGTACAAGGCAATTGTGTACGGACAATAGTGTACAAGGCAATTGTGTACGGACAATTGTGTACAAGGCAATTGTGTACGGACAATAGTGTACAAGGCAATTGTGTACGGACAATTGTGTACAAGGCAATTGTGTACGGACAATTGTGTACAAGGCAATTGTGTACGGACAATTGTGTACAAGGCAATTGTGTACGGACAATTGTGTACGGACAATTGTGTACGGACAATTGTGTACAAGTGTGTACAAGGCAATTGTGTACGGACAATTGTGTAGAAGGCAATTGTGTACGGACAATTGTGTACAAGGCAATTGTGTACGGACAATTGTGTACAAGGCAATTGTGTACGGACAATTGTGTACGGACAATTGTGTACAGACAATTGTGTACAAGTGTGTACAAGGCAATTGTGTACGGACAATTGTGTACAAGGCAATTGTGTACGGACAATTGTGTAGAAGGCAATTGTGTACGGACAATTGTGTACGGACAATTGTGTACAGACAATTGTGTACAAGTGTGTACAAGGCAATTGTGTACGGACAATTGTGTACAAGACAATTGTGTACAAGGCAATTGCATACCTCCCAACTTTTGAAGAACAGAAAGAGGGACAGTCGATGCGGCGCACATAGTGTGCCGCGCAAATTTTTAGCCCCGCCCCTTGCCCCGCCCCTGACCACACCCATTTACAAGTGACGGACATTCAGATGCCCTTATTACTATTAATCTTCTGATTATTGCATTTTTGCTGCATTTTTTTGCCTTTTCCAATTCATTTGATGCATTTTAGTGCCATTTAGTACTGACAGCACAGACTGTGGGCTGCCCCATCATACAACACAGCAGGACGGCTGAGACTAGTGCCTGCCCTGCAGTATTGTGCAGTTTATAGCCAGGGATGTGCAGTCAGTAATCAAACCTCTGACTCCGAATCCTCAGTTTCCCTGAATCCAACCCCACCAAAATGGACACCGTCTCAGACTCCATCTCCACAGTCCTGGTGTGCAGCCGGTAAGCCAAACCTCCGACTCCACCAAAATGGACACCAACTCTGAGTCCACAGTACTGTGTATAGCGCCCCCTGATGGCAGTCTGCCGTCCACTACAGGACACAATACTAGCTCTGAAAATGCAGTAGGGAGATGGGAAAAAGTTCCACAAGGTGAACTATCACTGCAGCCTCCACCAGTCGGGCCTTTATGGCAGAGTGGCCCAACAGAAACCTCTCAAATGAAGAATTTAATTTGAGTGATCCGTTTTATGCAGTGTACTGCAAATAATGGATCAAAAAATGCAGAGTCTGAATGTAGCCTATATATCTCCATCCTGGTATATATGGTCCCCATCCTGGTATATATGGTGTCCTTTATGGTCCATTCGCCACAGAGGTACTGCACCTTAGCCAGAGGTGTGGTACCTCCCCCCCACCCCTGGTAAGGAGAGGGCACTACCCGGTACCCACACATCCGCATCCAACACCAGCCCACTCTAGGCCAGGGGTGCTGAGGCAGAAGAAACCCCATGATGGGCAGACCCCATCTCTGGCTGGAGAAGGGGATTAGTAGGTGGAACAGTTAGGAAGTAGTGGAGCACTAGGAGGTAGGCAGTGACAGTTGAGAGTGGGAGGAGTTAAGCCAGACAGAAACAGGAAGTGCGCAGTCAGTGAGTCGGACCCGGGGACTGGAGTTGTGAGTAGCTCGTCCTGGGGAAGAGGATGGAGAGAAAGTTGGACCCGGGGACTGGAGCCAGACGAGCTCGTCCCAGGTCAGAGAGGATGTAGAGTATCTCCAGAGACTGAGAGGGAGCTCTGAGGGGAGGGGGAGCACCTCTGGGTCGCCACAGAGCTCTGTGTGGAGGAACCCCGTTCCAGTGATTGCCCGGAGGGACTTGCTGGAGGAGCTAGGCCACAGAGGGTACCGGCCCCAGACTAGTGGGAGACTTTAAGATTCAGCTAGCAAACCCAGAGGCTGCAGTATCTTAATGTGCAGCAGCCAAATCCGCACACAATCGCTGAAAAGGCAGCCGCATAGGCTCGAGGGGACAAGAGAGACGTCGCCCGACAGGACCCAAGCTGCTGGCTCTGGACAGTGTGTGTGAAAGGCAGGAGGGCGAGAGCCAGCGCAGTGAGATGACCCGGAAAGGTACACACAAAGGTGGTACCAAACAAGTGCCACCAATCTGCCTAGAAATGGCTGGATCCCTGACTCGGAGTACACAGCACCCGGCGGGTCGGCGTACTTCAGAAACTGAGTAAACTGTGAAGACTGCACCCTGCTGTGTCCCCTGATTTATTTACTGCACGACCTGCCCTGGGTTACACCTGTGACCACCATCAATAGACTATAACTGCCCTGGGGTCCTGCTCTACCCGTGGAGAGCTGTAACATCCCTGCTGCATCACCCCAGTGGATCTGAACCGCAGCGTCGGCCATCCAATTGCTGAATACCACAGGTGGCGTCACAAATTTAATCCCATATAAATATCCCCCATTTTTATGACACCACCAGGCTCATGGAGCCAGGTCACGCCACCATGACATTCCCCAAAGAGAACTGAACTGTTCGGCCCGGTTCCGAGTACCTCACGGCCCTGGTGGGCGCGTCAGTATACATGTCCCTATTTTTCTCTAATTTAAGACAGTATTCTACTCAACTTTCTTCAGCTCCCACATCATCCAGTGTCCTCTGTAACAACGCACAGCTGGCAGCTGACATTGGAGTGTGCGCCTTGATGCAAGAAGTGACTGTCATGTGCTGCCCTGTCACGGTACCGCAGACGTCAGCTGTCAGCCACAGTTTGGCCGTCAGCGTGTATCACAGTGCAGGAACCTAACGGGTCTCTGTACATCAATGCGCTTCAGCTTGATGCATGTCCTCGGATGCACATCCAGCTGCAGTACGTGCTGGGGTCGCTCGGGCCCCTGTATCGCCAGGCCTGGTCGTGACCTCGATCCTTACAATTATGTAGATACTGAATGGAAATTGTTTATTCTTTTATTAATGTTGTGAAAAAAATTCAGAAATTTGTAATTAAAAATACATTTTTGCTTGTGTCATTTTCCAAGATGTGTAACGTTCTTAATCTTTATGATCCGGGCTGTGAGGGGAGGTTTGTTGTGCCCTGTGCTGACATTACTGATACCATGTGGCTGTAGATCATATACTGATTGGCTGTTAATGCCATTCATCGCAAGGTGGAGGAGGCAAAAAAATATATAGAATTCTGGCGATTTAATTGTTGTTTTTTGTTACGCTGTTTACCAATCACATTCATTTATTTTGGATTTTGAGAGGACTTTTATGAATGCAGTGATACCAAATATGGGAGGGATTATTTATGTTTTACTTTTTATGGGAAATAGGGGTTGGTTATAAATTTTTGTTGTTTTTTCCCATATGTTTAAAAACACTTTTTTTTTTCTCTGTACTGTAAGGGTATCGTCACACCTAGCCATATCGCCGGCGATCCCAAAGGCGACGCACGTTTTTGCGTGTCGCCCGAGGTCGCCGACGCCCATTTACACGGGGCAACACCTTAGGCGACGCTCAGGCGACGACCTGACCGGAAATTGCCTGAGCGTCGCCCAAGCCCCACAGGCGATTAAGTCGCTGGCGGCCGCATCCGCGTCACACAGAGCAACCACATTAGCGATGTGGGCGTAATTTTGACCCGCATCTCGGAGATAGGCGTGAACATTATGCTGTGTGACGCCTCGAAGAAATGTGATTGGCCTGGGTGTCTGATGCAGAATTGACATGTACGGAGACAATTGTGTTGGTGTTAAAGAGACATTTGGCAATGGCACATCTCTGCACTTTGTAGCACACAGTGGGGCATCAATGCGCTGCTTTTTAATAGAATGTACGCTCCTGGGTAAGGCCCCTTTGACATCTGCGTTTTATGCTGATGGCGGCAGTTGCAGTTAAAAAAACCGCAACTGCCGCGATTACCGCAAGTGTGACCGCACTTGTGGTTCACTTGCGGCAAGCACCATACAATGTCTATGGGGCTTGCGGCAGGTGCGGCAAGTGCGGTTTCGGCACTTGCGGCATGCTGCGGTTTTTTCCCAGCCGCACCTGCCGCAAGCCCCATAGACATTGTATGGTGCTTGCCGCAAGTGAACCGCAAATGCGGTCACACTTGCGATAATCGCGGCAGTTGCGGTTTTTTTAACTGCAACTGCCGCCATCAGCATAAAACGCAGATGTCAAAGGGGCCTAATACACCTTTCAGCACCATGGAAAGGAAGACTACATTAATGTGGGACGCACACATCATCAAATAGGACGCTGAGGAACAAGACAACCAATCGTAACGCTGGAGCTGCCACCAATCCACGCGACAGCCGGAGATAGTAACTACGCCCTGAAACGCCTACTGAATAGTTTTGGTGATGTGTGCTGTCGCCTTTCACATCGCTCATGAGATGTTACACAGGGCGATCAGCACACATCGCCCAAGAATGGTCGCCTGGTTTCAGTGCTCTGATGTGAAACCAGGCGACCACTCAGACGTGTCGCCGTCGCCCATTTACATTAGGCGACGCATTGGCGATGTCGCCGGCGACAGGCCACGCCTTAGCGTCGCCTGTGGAATCGCCGGCGATATCTCCAAGTGTGACGGTACCTTAATAGTCTCCTTAGGGGAGCTGAAGCTGTATCTTATCGCTTCTCCAGAATGCAGCAGTGCTACAGCCGCTATGTAGAGTGAAAATCATGTTCTTCTATGAACACCACATAAACGCTGGCCCTCACACAAGAACCGTCACGATAGGTATGGAGGTCTTCAGCAGACCCCTGGCTGTCATGGGAACCCATCACATCCTCAGACCTCACACAATACCGACGCAGCCGACATCTCCTGCCGGGACCGACGTGGCCGACGTCTCCTGCCGGGACCTACATCTCCTGCCGGGACCGACGCGGCCGACATCTCCTGCCGGGTCCGACATCTCCTGCCGGGACCGCCATCTCCTGCTGGGACCGACGCGGCCGACATCTCCTGCCGGGGCCGACCCGGCCGATGTCTCCTGCCGGGGCCGACGCGGCCGATGTCTCCTGCCGGGACCGACATCTCCTGCGTTCACTAGTCTGTGGCCCCTGCGCAGCTCCTGCTCCCTCTTGTGCAGGTGCGAGGGATGAACAGACTGTGGAGGACAGAGGAGATGTCAGTCATATCAATCAAGGCAGGAGAGATGGTAAATCAGGACCACAGTGAGCGACTGTCAGACATATAACTCTTGTACCCGGCTCAGCCTCTTTCTCTATTTTCTTTAACACGTAGCGTATTTACCACTTTTTTTTGCAGTGGCGCTTTTTTGCACAAAAAAACACAACTGCATTCACACAGTGCGCTTTTCCCAGAGTGCTTTTCCTGAGCCCATTTTATAATGCGACCCATGGGAAAAGCGCGCTGAAAAAAGTGCAAAGAATTGACATGGTCGTTCTTTTTGCATGTGTGCTTTGCAGTGAAAGCGTGCGCACATCAAAGAGCAAAAATATGCAACGTGTGAAAGCCATAGCTTTTGCTGGACTGCGTATCCAGTGTTGCGTTTCACTGCTTTTACAGCAGCACAAAATAGCAGTGCGTAGATGCAGTAAATACGCCACGTTTGAAGCCTTACTCCTGCTCTCTGTTATCAGCTTCTCATTTCCTGCCATACTGGTCACTGGTTTTAGTTCTTCATCCAGTGTCTCGTTCTCCAGGGTCATATCTAGGGGAAACTGGTGGGGCATTTGCCCCGACGCAGCAGGCAGGGGGGCGCCGCTGGACCTCCTGCTGCAGTGGCCAAGGACGGGTCTCCCCGCCAGCCGCCTGTTACGCCCCCCTGCATTGTTCTCCACCAGCAGACAGAGCTGCACACTACATCCACGGCTGCTCTGTACTGACAGGACCTGTGAAGATGTCACATGGAGGGGAGTAGTCAGGGGTCACATTATCAGCTCCTCAGTGTATGCAGGACTCTGCTGTGCTGGTTGTTATGGTGCTGGATAAGGTGAAGGTTATGTCAGGAGGGCTTTACAGTGTGGATGTAGCAGAGCCGATATTGTACTAAATGTACAGAGCTAAGCTGTGGGCGTAAGGAGTGGAGCTGTGTCTCCATGAGGTTTATGGAGCGGAGCCGCGTGTGTACGTGCCTGCATCAGTGCACGGTGAGGAGCTGCACCTGTATGAGGTGTACAGAGCGGAGCCGTGCCTGTATGAGGTTTACGGAGCGGAGCTGTGTCTGTATATCGTGTACGGAGCGGAGCTGCGCCTGCATCAGGTGCACGTAGCGGAGCCGCACCTGTATGAGGTGTACGGAGCGGAGCCATGCCTGAATGAGGTGTACGGAGCGGAGTCGCACCTGCATGAGGTGTACGGAGCAGAGCTGTGCATTTATGAGGTGTACGGAGCAGAGCTGTGTCTGTATATGGTGTACGGAGCGGAGCCATGCCTTTATGAGGTGTACGGAGCAGAGCCGTGCCTTTATGAGGTGTACGGAGCAGAGCCGTGCCTTTATGAGGTGTATGGAGCGGAGCTGTGCCTGTATGAGGTGTACGGAGCAGAGCTGTGCATTTATGTGGTGTACAGAGCAGAGCCGTGCATTTATGAGGTGTACGGAGCAGAGCTGTGCCTTTATGAGGTGTACGGAGCCTGTCACCACACTCCTCTGTGTTCTGTTATCATCCCCCCTTGTGTTATCCTCAGCCTGTGCTCCCATGTCTTTGATACCTGTGTGCTGTGCTCCTGTCAGTTCCTCCCAGTCACAGGCAGTCAGGGATCCAGGCCCCAGTGTGGAGGCAGAGCCCTCTGTGTCCCGGCTGCTGCTGTGCTGATGCTTCCTCCATTGCTGGGGAACTTCACAGAGGCCGCGCTGAGCCGGGATTGGATGACTGAGTTCCTCCCCTCTACACAGGGCAGGAGAGAGGTCACACGACTCACTCTCTGCACTGTGATTGGGTGCTCAGTCCTCCCAATGTGCTGCTGTGAGGGGGCGTGACCGGCAGCCGGAGGGGGCGTGGCCGGCAGCTAGAGGGGCCGTGCAGCAATCGGTGAAGTGCCAGACAGCGGGACACTTCTAGTCCCGCACGGGACAGCGGGAAGCCCGGACTAAACCGGGACTGTCCCGCCAAATCCGGGACACTTGGGAGGTCTGCAATTGTGTACAAGGCAATTGTGTACGGACAATTGTGTACAAGGCAATTATTTGTGTACAGGCCACTTGTACAGGCCACTTTCACAATGACGCTTACTTTCAGTTTCATTACTCACCCCTTGCAACTTTCACCATGACTTTTACTATGAGCAAGTCTGAAAAAGACAAAGATGTCCTTAGGCTTGGGGGACACGAGTATATCCTGCACAGGACACGTGATGACAGCATCAAAGAATGGCGGTGCAGGCAAGTCAACAAATTCAAGTGTCCCGCACGCATGCACACATCTGGAGCCGCGATTGTTAAACAGCCGACTGAGCACAGTCACTCTGCAGATCCAGTTCAAGCTGAAGCCAGAGCTACAATGGCTGCTCTGAGGCAAGAAGCAATCAGCTCTCAAGCATCTACTAGAAGCATTGTTGGACAGGTTCTTCGAGACAGGTCTGATGACGTGTTGTCTCGAATGCCCAAGCGAAGTGACGTTGAGCGAAATACACGTCGGAAATACACGTCGGGTCAGGCAGCGAGCAAACACCATGCTGACTCCTCCTCAAAGCATCAATTTTGCTATCCCCCAGGAATACAGCGACATCATTTTATATGACTCTGCAAGAGATGACCCCCACAGGATTCTTGCCATTGGTAGCAATGAACTGTTGCCTTATTTCGAAAGAGGAGAGACATGGTTTGGCGATGGAACGTTCAAGGTGGTGCCAACCATGTTCTTTCAGCTGTATTCTCTCCATGCAAAAGTCGGCAACTCCTATCCTCCCCTGATCTACTGCCTGCTGCCAAACAAGACTGGTCCAACCTATCGTCGAATGATCACGGCGCTCAAAGGGTTGATGCCAGGTGCAAATCCCCAGAAAATTCTTCTTGACTTTGAGATGGCAGCAATGTCAGCTTTCCAAGATGAGTTTCCAGCTGCAGCGATTTCTGGCTGCTTCTTTCATCTGAGCCAGTCCATTATTCGAAAGGTCAATGAGCTGGGCCTAAAGGCTGAATTTGAGGCTGAGGATGGAGAGTTCAATCTCAAGGTAAAATCTTTGGCCTCCTTGGCGTTTGTCCCACCAGCCGAAGTAAGTGCAAGGTATGACGAACTAGCCCAAATCTTCCCTGATGATGATGCTACCAATCAGCTCCTCTCCTACTTTGAGCATACCTACGTTAGGGGGCCAGGAGTAGGTGGACGCTTTCGAAACGCAAGGTTTACTCCAGAGGTCTGGAATCATTATGCTGACGCTTTGGCCTCTGCCCCCAAGACCACGAATTGCTGCGAGGGGTTTCATAACGCCTTACAAGCACTCTTTCTTTGTGCTCATCCTACCGTGTGGAAACTGTTCAACGGACTCATTAGTGACATGGCAATTCATAGACTTACAGCCCAGAATGCTGAGGTACTGAATGTTGAGCATCCACGAAGCAAGTATGTCCAGCTAGCTGAACGACTGCGTGTGAAAGTGGCTGATTATCACAATCAAGGAGACAAGCTGCGGTATCTACGAGCGATCAGCAACATGCAGGCACGATAGACAAGACCAGCAATATTTGTAGAATAAGAATAGAAGAAGCTTTGAAACTGTTATTCAATAAGCAATCTTACGTTAAAATCAATGATGAATAAAGTATTTCCTTTTTTTGGACGTTTAATTTTTTGTTTTCCCTATACTTGTCTGTAAATAATCGTCCGTACACAATTGTCCGTACACAATTGCGTTGTACACAATTGTCCGTACACAATTGCCTTGTACACAATTGTCCGTACACAATTGCCTTCTACACAATTGTCCGTACACAATTGCCTTGTACACAATTGTCCGTACACAATTGCCTTGTACACAATTGTCCGTACACAATTGCCTTGTACACAATTGTCCGTACACAATTGCCTTGTACACAATTGTCCGTACACAATTGCGTTGTACACAATTGTCCGTACACAATTGCCTTGTACACACTTGTACACAATTGTCTGTACACAATTGTCCGTACACAATTGCCTTGTACACAATTGTCCGTACACAATTGCCTTGTACACACTTGTACACAATTGTCTGTACACAATTGTCCGTACACAATTGCCTTGTACACAATTGTCCGTACACAATTGCCTTGTACACAATTGTCCGTACACAATTGCCTTGTACACAATTGTCCGTACACAATTGTCCGTACACAATTGCCTTGTACACAATTGTCCGTACACAATTGCCTTGTACACACTTGTACACAATTGTCTGTACACAATTGTCCGTACACAATTGCCTTGTACACAATTGTCCGTACACAATTGCCTTGTACACAATTGCCTTGTACACAATTGTCCGTACACAATTGCCTTGTACACAATTGTCCGTACACAATTGCCTTGTACACAATTGTCCGTACACAATTGCCTTGTACACAACCGTACACAATTGCCTTGTACACAATTGTCCGTACACAATTGCCTTGTACACAATTGCCTTGTACACAATTGTCCGTACACAATTGCCTTGTACACAATTGTCCGTACACAATTGCCTTGTACACAATTGTCCGTACACAATTGCCTTGTACACAATTGCCTTGTACACAATTGCCCTGTACACAATTGTCCTTGTACACAATTGTCCTTGGACACAATTGCCCTGTACACAATTGTCTGTACACAATTGTCCGTACACAATTATCTTGTACACAATTGTCCTGTCACCCTTTCAATCTCTCCTCAGTCCTAAAGTGCAGGCCCCTATCACTGACCTCTGTGCTGATGACCTGGCTTCTTACTTCACTAAGAAAATAGAAAACATCCGCCAGGAAATCAACTTCCAACCTCAAATCGCTGTTACCCCTACCTCTCCCCATATTTCCTCCGGCTCACTCTCCACATTTGACCCAGTCACACAAGAAGAAGTCTTTAGGCTCCTCTCCTCCTCTCGTCCCACCACATGCACCGCTGACCCCATCCTCTCACACCTACTCCAATCTCTCTCTCCACCACCGAACCAAAATCTTCAATCTCTCCCTCTTTTCTGGCATCTTCCCCTCCTCCTTCAAACACTCTATCATTACTCCACTCTCTATCTGAAACTCAACCTTTCTAAAACTGAACCTCTTCTGCTCCCGCCCTCCACTACCCTCCCTAAATATGACATTTCTCTCTCAGTGTGCAGCACCACAATAATGCCTAAGCAGCAGGCTCGCTGTCTGGGTGTTATGTTTAACTCAGATCTTTCCTTCACCTCCTATATACAATCTCTCGCCCGCTCTTGCCGCTTGTACCTGAAGAACATCTCTACAATTCGCTCATTTCTCACCTTGGAAACCACAAAAACCCTCACTGCGGCCCTGATTCACTCCCGCCTTGACTATTGTAATTCTTTTAATTGGCCTCCCCCGCACTAGACTCTCCCCTCTCCAGTCCATCCTTAATGCAGCAGCCAAGATCACCTATCTAGCTGTTACTCGGACGCTTCTGCTCTATGCCAGTCATTGCACTGGTTGCCTATACACTATAGGATCCGCTCTGTGCCAGTCATTGCACTGGCTGCCCATACACTATAGGATCCAATTCAAGCTGCTTGTTCTCACCCACAAAGCCCTTCACAGTGCAGCACCCCCATACATCTCCTCACTCATCTCTGTCTATCACCCCACCCGTTCTCTTTGCTCTGGAAGTTACTTTAGACTCACTTCTGCATTAATCCGAACCTCCCACTCCCGGTTCCAAGACTTCTCCTGAGCTGCACCAATTCTCTGGAATGCTCTACCCCAAGAAATTAGGACCATTCACAACTTACATAGTTTCAGGTGATCCCTAAAAACACATCTTTTTAGGGCGACCTATCATGCTCCCTAGTCAAAGTCATCTAGACATAGCCTAACCGCTCCACCAGTCTTGCATGCATCACAAATAATGGTTGGTGACCACTTATACTGCTCCTACCTGTTCCCCATCTCCTCAAGTTGACAATACCATCATTGTAAATAAGCCCCTGTACTTTGTGTCACCCCCACCTCATTGTTAGATTGTAAGCTCTTATGAGCAGGGCTGTCATTATTTTGCTTTATTTGTATTATGCTTTGTATTGTATTTTGTATTGCACTGTATTGTTTTTTTTAATTGTATTGTATTATATTTTGTATTGTATTGTTCTTTGTATTGCATTGTATTTTCTGATAACTGTTTCTTATGACTGTTTGAATATGAACCTCTGAATTGTGAAGCGCTGCGGGACATGTTGGTGCGATATAAAGATCATTATTACCGTATATACTCGTGTATAAGCCGACCCGTGTATAAGCCGACCCCCCTACTTTTGCCCCAAAAATCTGGAAAAACCTATTGACTCTTGTATAAGCCGAGGGTGGACCCCAGCACAGGTATATAGCCCCCAGCAGTGTGGTATACAGGCCCCCCCAGTGGTATACAGGCCTCCCCAGTGGTAGTATACAGCAGCCCCAGTGGTAGTATACAGCAGCCCCAGTGGTAGTATATAGCATCCCCAGCAGCCCCAGTGGTAGTATATAGCAGCCCCAGTGGTAGTATATAGCATCCCCAGCAGCCCCAGTGGTAGTATATAGCAGCCCCAGCAGCCCCAGTGGTAGTATATAGCAGCCCTAGCAGTCCCAGTGGTAGTATATAGCAGCCCCAGTGGTAGTATATAGCATCCCCAGCAGTAGTATATAGCAGCCCCAGCGGTAGTATATAGCAGCCCCAGCAGCCCCAGTGGTAATATATAGCAGCCCCAGTGGTAGTATATAGCAGCCCCAGCGGTAGTATATAGCAGCCCCAGCAGTCCCAGTGGTAGTATACAGCAGCCCCAGTGGTAGTATATAGCAGCCCCAGCAGTAGTATACAGCAGCCCCAGTGGTATACAGGCCCCAGCAGTATATACAGCAGCCCTGGGGGTATACAGCAGCCCCCAGGGGTAATACAGCAGCCCCCAGGGGGTATCCAGCAGCCCCCTGGGGGTACCCAGCAGCCCCCAGGGGGTACCCAGCAGCCCCAAAAGGGTATCCAGCAGCCCCCAGGGGGTACCCAGCAGCCCCCAGGGGGTACCCAGCAGCCCCCTGGGGGTACTCAGCTGCACCCAAATGCTGGCACTCACCCCCCATCTGCTTATCTTACCATCCCGGTCTTCTGATCAGCGCCGCTCCTCGGTGCTCCGTTTTTCATGCTCCGTCCTCCGTCCTCGCTGCATCCGGGATCTCCGGCCGTCGCACGATGACGTCATATGCCTGCGACGGCCGGGGATCCCGGATGTAGCTGGACGGACGGAGCACCGAGGAGCGGCGCTGATCAGAAGACCGGGATGGTAATATAACCAGCGGGGGGGGCCCTTACAAGGGGGGAGAGTGCCAGCATTTGGGGGCATATATGAACTGCTTCCCCCTGCCGCTGATTGACAGGGGGAAGCAGTGCATATATAATGAGCGGCCCCACGTGACGGGGCCGCTCATAGAGCAGCCTTCCCCCGCCTCCTCCAGCCTCCACAGCCCCCACCCGTATTGACTCGTGTATAAGCCGAGGGGGAGACTTTTCAGCCCAAATTTTGGGCTGAAAAACTCGGCTTATACACGAGTATATACGGTACATCAAAAATAGAAGCCTCAGACAAATTCATCAGCAGGATAATAAAAAGGAAATAGCTATCAGAATAAAGCCATGTAAAATAAACATTTTTGTACTATAAGAAGCACCAGACGACCCAGGTTCTAGAGGTGGAAAGTAAAACTGAAGCCAAAAATGTGCTCATGATGCACTGTCACGGGGGGAATTTGCTGCTGACACTATTATGGGGTAAATTATCCCAATTCTGTACTAATGTCCCCCACCCTGGGCCCCTCCAGGTATACATGTTCCCCATCCTGGTGTATTTGTCTTCCATAATGGTATATATGTCCCCCATCCTGGGCCCCTTTCAGATTCATATGTCCCACATCCTGGTATATATTTCCCCCATCAGGACCCATCCTGGTATATATGTCTCCCATTATGGACTCATCCTGGTATATATGTCCCCAATCCTGGTATATTTGTCTCCCATAATGAACCCATCCTGGTATATATGTCCCCCATCCTGATATATATGTCCCCATTATGGCCATTTCCTGGTATATATGTCTCCCATCTTGGTATATGTATCTCCCATTATGGCCCATCCTGGCATATATGTCCCCCATCCTGGTATATGTATCTCCCAATATGGCCCATTCTGGTATATATGTCTCCCATCCTGGTATATATATCTCCCAATATGGCCCATCCTGGTATATATGTCTTCCATCCTGGTATATATATCTCCCAATATGACCCATCCTGGTATATATGTCTCCCATCCTGATATATATATCTCCCATAATGGACCCATCCTTGTATATGTCTCCCATTATGGATCCATCCTGGTATATATGGTCCCCTTCCTGGTATATATGTCTCCCATCCTGATATATATATCTCCCATTATGGACCCATCCTTGTATATGTCTCCCATTATGAATCCATCCTGGTATATATGGTCCCCTTCCTGGTATATATGTCTCCCATCCTGGTATATGTATCTCCCAATATGGCCCATCCTGGTATATATGTCCACCATCCTGGTATATGTATCTCCCAATATGGCCCATCCTGGTATATATGTCTCCCATCCTGGTATATATATCTCCCAATATGACCCATCCTGGTATATATGTCTCCCATCCTGGTATATTTATCTCCCAATATGACCCATCCTGGTATATATGTCTCCCATCCTGATATATATATTCCCATTATGGACCCATCCTTGTATATGTCTCCCATGATGGATCCATCCTGGTATATATGGTCCCCTTCCTGGTATATATGTCTCCCATTATGGACCCATCCTAGTATATATGTCTCCTATTATGTCCCTCATCCTGGTATACATGTCCCTCATCCTGGTATACATGTCCCTCATCCTGGTATACATGTTTCTCATCCTGGTATATATTCCTGGTATATATTCCTTCCATCACGCCACACACAACAAAAAAATAAAACCATTTCACTCACATTCCCTCTTCTCTCCCGGTGAGCGGTGTTCTCTTCTGACAATGGCAACTGACTGAACCTGAAGAAAGAAGAAAAGAAATAATGTCAAAGTGATCCCAAAAAAAGCTCATGCTGTAGGACAAATGCTTTCACCGGGCCTTTTTGAATAATAATGATCAAATACAAACATGGTTATTGTCCGTGGGATTTTTCAAATGTGGATATTTACATTTGATAGTAGCAAGGAATTTATTTCCATTACCAACACACTACATAAAATCAGAGCTATGATCACCTGCAATAAAACTCATGTGATCTGTTTGATGACATGTATCCACCTCTGTGAACAACACAACCATTATTAATTCTACTCCCTTAAGAGACACATGCTTTGACGGGCATCTGGAGATTGTGAAGTATTTGGGCAATACATTGCAATGCAATGCCTAGGGTCACACATAAATAAGCCTTGGATCCGTTAAAGGCATTCGTTTTTCAACTTTAGAATTCTAAGTCCAAAATGCATAGCTGCACGGGAGGCTCAAAAACAGCCAAAAAAAAACAGATTTGTTATTGAAAGCAGTGGAAAAAAACTGATTGGCCTGTGTGACCCTAGCCAGTGGCATGCAAAGGTTTGGGCAGCGCTGTCCAAAATCACTGTTATTCTGAACAGTGTACAAGTTGAAGATGAAGAGATCTCTAAAGATACCGTTACACGGCACAACTTTGTTGCGATGTCGGCAACGATCAGTTGCGTGCGCAACATTTCTTGGCAGCTTGTCAAGATCCGCTGGTGAGGTGGTGTCACACATCTAGATATCGCGGACAACACAACAGCAATGTTGTGAGCAGGTATCATACGCAAACCCCGCAAACGATCCCGGCTTATTGCTGTGAATGGGCGAATGCGTCCATGGCATCGTTATCGCGGTGTCACACAGAACAATGCAGCAGGTTGCTGGAGTTGATGTTGGCAGGTTTATCAACATGGTTAATAAACCTGTCAACTCCGACTTGACCAACTATCGTTGTTGATTCGTTCGTTTACATGCAACGACGTAATAACGATGTTGTTTCAACATCGTTCCAGGCGTCACTTTTGAACGATGTCGGGAACGATGTTGAGCCGGGTAACGGTACCTTAAAAGGCAGAACGTTGCAGATGACACATTTAGTTTAAATATTCTTGTGCCCGTACCCAATAACCTGTGCCCATACCCAATAACCTGTGCCCATACCCAATAACCTGTGCCCGTACCCAATAACCTGTGCCCGTACACAATAACCTGTGCCCGTACCCAATAACCTGTGCCCGTACCCAATAACCTGTGCCCGTACCCGATAACCTGTGCCCGTACACGATAACCTGTGCCCATACCCAATAACCTGTGCCCATACCCAATAACCTGTGCCCGTACACGATAACCTGTGCCCGTACCCAATAACCTGTGCCCATACCCAATAACCTGTGCCCATACCCAATAACCTGTGCCCGTACCCAATAACCTGTGCCTGTACCCGATAACCTGTGCCCGTACACGATAACCTGTGCCCGTACCCAATAACCTGTGCCCGTACCCGATAACCTGTGCCCATACCCAATAACCTGTGCCCGTACCCAATAACCTGTGCCCGTACCCAATAACCTGTGCCCGTACACGATAACCTGTGCCCGTACCCAATAACCTGTGCCCGTACCCGATAACCTGTGCCCATACCCAATAACCTGTGCCCATACCCAATAACATGTGCCCATACCCAATAACCTGTGCCCGTACCCAATAACCTGTGCCTGTACCCGATAACCTGTGCCCATACCCAATAACCTGTGCCCGTACACGATAACCTGTGCCCATACCCAATAACCTGTGCCCGTACCCAATAACCTGTGCCTGTACCCGATAACCTGTGCTCGTACCTGCACCTGGTTTACTTGAATAAACTGTAGTATCTGTTTTTCACCTATTCCATACTTTTGCACAAACTCCTGCCATGAGTACACTCTCCCCTCCTCTCCCTGACACAGATCCCCCGGCATCTTTATGTCCTTCCGCCTCCATTCCTGGAGTAATTTGTTTTGCTTCTCCAGTATAAGACTAGGGTCTTGCCTCATAGGTGTATGTTTCAATAAGGTGTACGGAAAGGTATACATTTTTCATACTGCTCTTCAGGTCCCTATATTGTCCTTGATTAAGCAGCTGAGCTTCACATAAGTTTTCATATGTAAGGCTGCGTTCACACACAGCGTATTTGCTGCGTTTTGTGAGGATCCGTTTTGGTGCAAAACTGCAGGATTCTCACAAAGCGCAGAGTGCTGTGTGTCAACGCGGCTGCACTATTCCCCTGCACTTTGCTCACCTCGTTGCGCTTCCACGGTGAGCACTGGTGATCTCTCCTCATCCTGGAGGCCACAGCGTCGCTGTCTCTTGGACACTGCAGACTCCCATGTAACCGGTGATATCGCTCAGTCACATGGTGCTGTCCAACGTCCTCTACAGGTCCTACAGCCTCCCATGTAACCGGTGATGTCGCTCAGTCACATGGTGCTGTCCAAGGTCCTCTACAGGTCCTACAGCCTCCCATGTAACCGGTGATGTCGCGGTAACCGGTCATGTGACTATGACATCACGCCAGGTCCTGTGCATCAGAAGAGAAGCTGGAAGCGCCACGGGTGTAGTGGAGAGGTGAGAATAAAGATTTTCTTATTTTTTAAGGTCTGCAAAGAGGGGGAGCAAAGAGGGGGTGCACAGAGGGAGTGCAAAGAGGGGGTGCACAGAGGGAGTGCAAAGAGGGGGTGCACAGAGGGAGTGCAAAGAGGTGGTGCAAAGAGGGGGTGCAAAGAGGGGAGACAGAGGGGACAAAGAGGGGAGACAGAGGGGAGAAAGGTGACAGGAGGGAGAGAGGAGGGGGACGAGGTGACAGGAGGAGCAGGGAGAGGATCCAAACTGATGCTGCAAAATATCGGGATCGGATGCCTATTTGGCATCCGATTGCAGGCATCAGTTTGGATCAGTTGCTGTCCGAGGGGAGCTGCAAAAAGTCTGATCCCCTCGGACAGCACAAAAACGCAGTATGAAAGCAGCCTAAAAAGTCGCAAAAGAAAGGAGCAAAAACATCTGCAAAACCTAAATCCCACCCACACTGAGAAATATACAAAATAAATAGACGAACACTTAAAAAGTTACTTTAAGGCTGCTGTATAACTGAATCTTCTCTCTGACCCCTGAGGGAGGGGTGAGAGCTGAGGAGCAGATAGGATTTTATTGATATATAAGTGATCTATAGATCCTAGAACTGTAGTGTAAAGCTCTGCTTCATTGTGTAGGAGGACAGGGAAAAAAATAATATTTACGGTAATATTGATTCCCAAATGAACCCTATGTAAAGAGAACAAATATTGAGAAACCTATAAAAATAAAAACATTAAAGGAATATTGCAAACTCAATCAAGTATTGGTCCCATAACAAAACTACATAGAATTCTAATAGAAAAAAATAGAATCCAGCTTAACAGGAGTGGACTTTCCTTTTCTTTTATTTTTCAATAAAGATGCATACAAAAGAAAAAATAATTCAATCCATAAAGTGACCACATCTATTATATAGAGTCATTACACACAGAGGGATCTATTTCATGTGTTTATGTTAATGTTGATGATTAATGAAAACCCAAAGGTCATTATCTCAGAACATTAAAGTAGGGAGGATGAAGGGTCTGAGAGATAAAATATGACCTATATACCGTAGGTGTCAGAGGCTTCACCTTGTGTGGTTATGAGAGTCACAACCACTATAAAAGCAGATCACGGTGGCTGCAGTCCCCAGCGTGGGGCATATAGAGGAGGGAGGATGAAGGGTTAAACACCGCGCTGCCGTATTCCACTGGACATCAAAGGGTGAATATAATATTGATTTATTAGTCAAAGCATTTCAGGGCTCCTTGGTCTCTTCCTCAGGACAAATCAATATCATATTGCCATGTGTCTGGGAGCCCTGAAACACGTTGACTAATAAATCAATATTATATTGAATATTTAATGTCTGGTGGAATACAGCAGTGAACCTGACAGCCCCGAACCGAATCAGCACACAAAACTGGAGCGGTCCGGTGTGCATCCTGCCGCTGCTAATTATTCAGGTCCGCGGCTTGCAAGGAGCTAGCCGCGGTCCTGAATTATAACAGCGGCATGCAGCCGCCGGTATCCGGTTCCCGGATCCTCCTGCGATGCGAGGGAATCCGGGAGGATCCGGGGGAATCCGGGAGACACCAATTCGGTGCAAATCGAACTGCTACTTCTCCCGAATTCTTCCGGCGAGATGGCAGCCGGATGGCAGATAACTGTCATCCGGCTCCATAGGATACTATGGGGCCAAAATCCGGTCCGGGGCTGTCCACCCCTGACAGCCCCGGACCGGATCACGCCGCAGTGTGAAGCCACCCTAACTCCTCATCCTGCCTACTTTAATTTTCTGAGATAATGACCTCTGGGTTTTCATTGGCCGTAAGCCATAATCATCAACATTAACAGAAATAAACACATTAAATAGATCCCTCTGTGTGTAATGACTCTATATAATAGATGTGGTCACTTTATGTATTGAATTAATGAAATAAAGTCAGTTTTTGATGATATTCTAATTAATTTAGATGCTCCTGTAGATCCTTCTGTTATTTTAGATAATCCATTTCGAATCTACTTTTGCTAAAAAAAAAAAAAGACAAAAATTGAGGCAGATTTATCAACGTATGTAAAGGAACAATAAGGCCTCGTGCACACGCTGAGTATTTGGTGAGTTGTTACCTCAGTATATGTAAGGCCTCGTGCACACGCTGAGTATTTGGTGAGTTGTTACCTCAGTATATGTAAGGCCTCGTGCACACGCTGAGTATTTGGTGAGTTGTTACCTCAGTATATGTAAGGCCTCGTGCACACGCTGAGTATTTGGTGAGTTGTTACCTCAGTATCTGTAAGGCCTCGTGCACACGCTGAGTATTTGGTGAGTTGTTACCTCAGTATATGTAAGGCCTCGTGCACACGCTGAGTATTTGGTGAGTTGTTACCTCAGTATCTGTAAGGCCTCGTGCACACGCTGAGTATTTGGTGAGTTGTTACCTCAGTATCTGTAAGGCCTCGTGCACACGCTGAGTATTTGGTGAGTTGTTACCTCAGTATCTGTAAGGCCTCGTGCACACGCTGAGTATTTGGAGAGGTTTTACCTCAGTATCTGTAAGGCCTCGTGCACACGCTGAGTATTTGGTGAGTTTTTACCTCAGTGTAAGGCCTCGTGCACACGCTGAGTATTTGGTGAGTTTTTAACCTCAGTATCTGTAAGGCCTCGTGCACACCCTGAGTATTTGGTGAGTTGTTACCTCAGTATCTGTAAGGTCTTGTGCACACGCTGAGTATTTGGTGAGTTTTTACCTCAGTATCTGTAAGGTCTAGTGCACACGCTGAGTATTTGGTGAGTTTTTACCTCAGTATCTGTAAGGTCTTGTGCACACGCTGAGTATTTGGTGAGTTTTTCCCTCAGTATCTGTAAGGCCTCGTGCACACGCTGAGTATTTGGTGAGTTGTTACCTCAGTATCTGTAAGGCCTCGTCCACACGCTGAGTATTTGGTGAGTTTTTACCTCAGTATATGTGAGGCCTCGTGCACACGCTGAGTATTTGGTGAGTTTTTACCTCAGTATCTGTAAGGCCTCGTGCACACGCTGAGTATTTGGTGAGTTATTACCTCAGTATCTGTAAGGCCTCGTGCACACGCTGAGTATTTGGTGAGTTTTTACCTCAGTATATGTGAGGCCTCGGAGTTTTTACCTCAGTATCTGTAAGGCCTCGTGCACACGCTGAGTATTTGGGAGTTGTTACCTCAGTATCTGTAAGGCCTCGTGCACACGCTGAGTATTTGGGGAGTTGTTACCTCAGTATCTGTAAGGCCTCGTGCACACGCTGAGTATTTGGTGAGTTATTACCTCAGTATCTGTAAGGCCTCGTGCACACGCTGAGTATTTGGTGAGTTGTTACCTCAGTATTTGTAAGGCCTCGTGCACACGCTGAGTATTTGGTTAGTTCTTACCTCAGTATCTGTAAGGCCTCGTGCACATGCTGAGTATTTGGTGAGTTTTTATAACCGCAGTATCTGTAAGGCCTCGTGCACACGCTGAGTATTTAGTGAGTTTTTACCTCAGTATTTATAAGGTCTTGTGCACACGCTGAGTATTTGATGAGTTGTTACCTCAGTATCTGTAAGGCCTCGTGCATACGCTGAGTATTTGGAGAGGTTTTACCTCAGTATCTGTAAGGCCTTGTGCACACGCTGAGTATTTGGTAAGTTGTTACCTCAGTATCTGTAAGGCCTCGTGCACACGCTGAGTATTTGGAGAGTTTTTACCTCAGTATCTGTAAGGTCTCGTGCACACGCTGAGTATTTGGTGAGTTTTTACCTCAGTATATGTGAGGCCTCGTGCACACGCTGAGTATTTGGTGAGTTTTTACCTCAGTATCTGTAAGGCCTCGTGCACACGCTGAGTATTTGGTGAGTTATTACCTCAGTATCTGTAAGGCCTCGTGCACACGCTGAGTATTTGGTGAGTTTTTACCTCAGTATATGTGAGGCCTCGTGCACACGCTGAGTATTTGGTGAGTTTTACCTCAGTATCTGTAAGGCCTCGTGCACACGCTGAGTATTTGGTGAATTGTTACCTCAGTATCTGTAAGGCCTCGTGCACACGCTGAGTATTTGTGAGTTTGTTACCTCAGTATGTGTAAGGCCTCGTGCACAGGCTGAGTATTTGGTGAGTTGTTACCTCAGTATTTGTAAGGCCTCGTGCACACGCTGAGTATTTGGGGAGTTGTTACCTCAGTATCTGTAAGGCCACGTGCACACGCTGAGTATTTGGTGAGTTTTTACCTCAGTATATGTGAGGCCTCGTGCACACGCTGAGTATTTGGTGAGTTTTTACCTCAGTATCTGTAAGGCCTCGTGCACACGCTGAGTATTTGGTGAGTTGTTACCTCAGTATCTGTAAGGCCTCGTGCACACGCTGAGTATTTGGAGAGGTTTTACCTCAGTATCTGTAAGGCCTTGTGCACACACTGAGTATTGTGTAAGTTGTTACCTCAGTATCTGTAAGGCCTCATGCACACGCTGAATATTTGGTGAGTTTTTACCTCAGTATCTGTAAGGCCTCGTGCACACGCTGAGTATTTGGTGAGTTTTTACCTCAGTATCTGTAAGGCCTCGTGCACACGCTGAGTATTTGGTGAGTTGTTACCTCAGTATTTGTAAGGCCTCGTGCACACGCTGAGTATTTGGTGAGTTTTACCTCAGTATCTGTAAGGCCTCGTACACACGCTGAGTATTTGGGGAGTTGTTACCTCAGTATCTGTAATGCCTCGTGCACACGCTGAGTATTTGGTGAGTTGTTACCTCAGTATCTGTAAGGCCTCGTGCACACGCTGAGTATTTGGTGAGTTTTACCTCAGTATTTGTAAGGCCTCGTGCACACGCTGAGTATTTGGTGAGTTTTACCTCAGTATCTGTAAGGCCTCGTACACACGCTGAGTATTTGGTGAGTTGTTACCTCAGTATTTGTAAGGTCTCGTGCACACGCTGAGTATTTGGTGAGTTTTACCTCAGTATCTGTAAGGCCTCGTACACACGCTGAGTATTTGGGGAGTTGTTACCTCAGTATCTGTAATGCCTCGTGCACACGCTGAGTATTTGGTGAGTTTTACCTCAGTATTTGTAAGGCCTCGTGCACACGCTGAGTATTTGGTGAGTTGTTACCTCAGTATTTGTAAGGTCTCGTGCACACGCTGAGTATTTGGTGAGTTGTTACCTCAGTATTTGTAAGGCCTCGTGCACACGCTGAGTATTTGGTGAGTTTTACCTCAGTATCTGTAAGGCCTCGTACACACGCTGAGTATTTGGGGAGTTGTTACCTCAGTATCTGTAATGCCTCGTGCACACGCTGAGTATTTGGTGAGTTGTTACCTCAGTATTTGTAAGGCCTCGTGCACACGCTGAGTATTTGGGGAGTTGTTACCTCAGTATATGTAAGGCCTCGTACACACGCTGAGTATTTGGGGAGTTGTTACCTCAGTATATGTAATGCCTCGTGCACACGCTGAGTATTTGGTGAGTTTTTACCTCAGTATTTGTAAGGCCTCGTGCACACGCTGAGTATTTGGTGAGTTGTTACCTCAGTATCTGTAAGGTCTCGTGCACACGCTGAGTATTTGGTGAGTTGTTACCTCAGTATCTGTAAGGTCTCGTGCACACGCTGAGTATTTGGTGAGTTGTTACCTCAGTATCTGTAAGGTCTCGTGCACACGCTGAGTATTTGGTGAGTTGTTACCTCAGTATCTGTAAGGCCTCGTGCACACACTGAGTATTTGGTGAGTTGTTACCTCAGTATATGTAAGGCCTCGTGCACACGCTGAGTATTAGGTGAGTTATTACCTCAGTATCTGTAAGGCCTCGTGCACACGCTGAGTATTTGGGGAGTTGTTACCTCAGTATATGTAAGGCCTCGTGCACACGCTGAGTATTTGGTCAGTTTTTTCCTCAGTATCTGTAAGGCCTCGTGCACACGCTGAGTATTTGGTGAGTTGTTACCTCAGTATCTGTAAGGCCTCGTGCACACGCTGAGTATTTGGTGAGTTGTTACCTCAGTATTTGTAAGGTCTCGTGCACATGCTGAGTATTTGGTGAGTTTTTACCTCAGTATATGTAAGGCCTCGTGCACACGCTGAGTATTTGGTGAGTTGTTACCTCAGTATATGTAAGGCCTCGTGCACACGCTGAGTATTTGGTGAGTTGTTACCTCAGTATCTGTAAGGCCTCGTGCACACACTGAGTATTTGGTGAGTTGTTACTTCAGTATATGTAAGGCCTCGTGCACACGCTGAGTATTAGGTGAGTTATTACCTCAGTATCTGTAAGGCCTCGTGCACACGCTGAGTATTTGGGGAGTTGTTACCTCAGTATATGTAAGGCCTCGTGCACACGCTGAGTATTTGGTCAGTTTTTTCCTCAGTATCTGTAAGGCCTCGTGCACACGCTGAGTATTTGGTGAGTTGTTACCTCAGTATCTGTAAGGCCTCGTGCACACGCTGAGTATTTGGTGAGTTGTTACCTCAGTATTTGTAAGGCCTCGTGCACACGCTGAGTATTTGGTGAGTTGTTACCTCAGTATTTGTAAGGCCTCGTGCACACGCTGAGTATTTGGGGAGTTGTTACCTCAGTATCTGTAAGGTCTCGTGCACACGCTGAGTATTTGGTGAGTTTTTACCTCAGTATCTGTAAGGCCTCGTGCACACGCTGAGTATTTGGTCAGTTTTTTTCCTCAGTATCTGTAAGGCCTCGTGCACACGCTGAGTATTTGGTGAGTTGTTACCTCAGTATCTGTAAGGCCTCGTGCACACGCTGAGTATTGGGTGAGTTATTACCTCAGTATCTGTAAGGTCTCGTGCACATGCTGAGTATTTGGTGAGTTTTTACCTCAGTATCTGTAAGGCCTCGTGCACACGCTGAGTATTTGGTGAGTTGTTTACCTCAGTATCTGTACTCACATTCTCTATACATTGATCTTATCATCACCGTGTACACACACTTTATCCTCCGCACTATTTACCATCCTTCCTCTCACCTCACAGAAGCTGCGGCTCCTCCAAGTTCCCGCCTAAATAATAGTAACTGCGTCACCACAGCCTTCACCGGCAGATGCGGCCACGCCCCCTTTCCATTTGTTTCCATTGGACGGAGGCGGTCTCATGCAAATGAAGGGGCGGGGCCAGCGCTGTTTTCTCCCTTCTGTACAATGAAACTTTCGCTGACGTCACTTAGTGAGCAGTGGCGGAGGGGGCGGGGCCAGTAGGCTCGGCACGCGCGGTGACGTCCACCCCGCCGCTCTTTCTGCCCCGCCCACTCTTCCCTCCTCAGCCTGTGGAGGAGCCGCTAGAAAATGGCGGCGGCGGAGAGGAGAGACTGTGAGTGCGGGCTGAGCCCCGAGCCTTCCGCTCCCGCCCTGTCCTCTGCCGGGCTCCCGCCAGTGTGTGTGATGTGAGGGGAATAGATGAATCCCTGAGGCTGAGGAGGGGGCGGGGCCGAGGAGGAAAACGTCCCTGACCGCGGCCGTGATCGGTGCTGGGGCCCGGGGGGAGGACGGGGACGGAGGGGCCCGGGAGGAGGACGGGGACGGAGGGGCCCGGGAGGAGGACGGGGACGGAGGGGCCCGGGGGGAGGACGGGGACGGAGGGGCCCGGGAGGAGGACGGGGACGGAGGGGCCCGGACACCTGCACAGAGCAGCACTGACGAGCCTAATGACACAGGCCGAAAGCCGAGGGGGTGTGCTGCCCCTCTGTGCCCCCCCTCCCTGGGGGTGTGCTGCCCCTCTGTGCCCCCCCTCCCTGGGGGTGTGCTGCCCCTCTGTGCCCCCCCCTTCCCTGGGGGTGTGCTGCCCCTCTGTGCCCCCCCCTCCCTGGGGGTGTGCTGCCCCTCTGTGCCCCCCTCTCCCTGGGGGTGTGCTGCCCCTCTGTGCCCCCCCCTCCCTGGGGGTGTGCTGCCCCTCTGTGCCCCCCCCTCCCTGGGGGTGTGCTGCCCCTCTGTGCCCCCCTCCACCAACTCTGGCGGTGTGCTTGCCCCTCTGTGTGTCCCCCCATCTCCTTTGGGGGTGTGCTGCCCCTCTGTGCCCCCCCCCCTCCCTGGGGGTGTGCTGCCCCTCTGTGCCCCCCCCCCCCTCCCTGGGGGTGTGCTGCCCCTCTGTGCCCCCCCCCCTCCCTGGGGGTGTGCTGCCCCTCTGTGCCCCCCCCCCCCCTCCCTGGGGGTGTGCTGCCCCTCTGTGCCCCCCCCCCCTCCCTGGGGGTGTGCTGCCCCTCTGTGCCCCCCCCTCCCTGGGGGTGTGCTGCCCCTCTGTGCCCCCCCCCTCCCTGGGGTGTGCTGCCCCTCTGTGCCCCCCCCTCCCTGGGGGTGTGCTGCCCCTCTGTGCCCCCCTCCACCAACTCTGGCGGTGTGCTTGCCCCTCTGTGTGTCCCCCCATCTCCTTTGGGGGTGTGCTGCCCCTTCTGTGCCCAGCTTTCCGGGGGTGTGCTGCCCCTTCTGTGCCCCCCTCCCTGGGGGTGTGCTGCCCCTCTGTGCCCCCCTCCCTGGGGGTGTGCTGCCCCTCTGTGCCCCCCCCCCTCCCTGGGGGTGTGCTGCCCCTCTGTGCCCCCCCCCCTCCCTGGGGTGTGCTGCCCCTCTGTGCCCCCCCCTCCCTGGGGTGTGCTGCCCCTCTGTGCCCCCCCCCTCCCTGGGGGTGTGCTGCCCCTCTGTGCCTCCCCTCCCTGGGGGTGTGCTGCCCCTCTGTGCCCCCCCCCCCCTCCCTGGGGGTGTGCTGCCCCTCTGTGCCCCCCCCCCCCTCCCTGGGGTGTGCTGCCCCTCTGTGCCCCCCCCCCCCTCCCTGGGGTGTGCTGCCCCTCTGTGCCCCCCCCCCCCTCCCTGGGGGTGTGCTGCCCCTCTGTGCCCCCCCCCCCCTCCCTGGGGGTGTGCTGCCCCTCTGTGCCCCCCCCCCCCTCCCTGGGGGTGTGCTGCCCCTCTGTGCCCCCCCCCCCCCTCCCTGGGGGTGTGCTGCCCCTCTGTGCCCCCCCCCCCCCTCCCTGGGGGTGTGCTGCCCCTCTGTGCCCCCCCCCCCCCCTCCCTGGGGGTGTGCTGCCCCTCTGTGCCCCCCCCCCCCCTCCCTGGGGGTGTGCTGCCCCTCTGTGCCCCCCCCCCCCCTCCCTGGGGGTGTGCTGCCCCTCTGTGCCCCCCCCCCCCCTCCCTGGGGGTGTGCTGCCCCTCTGTGCCCCCCCCCCCCCCTCCCTGGGGGTGTGCTGCCCCTCTGTGCCCCCCCCATCCCTGGGGGTGTGCTGCCCCTCTGTGCCCCCCCCCCCTCCCTGGGGGTGTGCTGCCCCTCTGTGCCCCCCCCTCCCTGGGGGTGTGCTGCCCCTCTGTGCCCCCCTCCACCAACTCTGGCGGTGTGCTTGCCCCTCTGTGTGTCCCCCCCATCTCCTTTGGGGGTGTGCTGCCCCTTCTGTGCCCCCCTCCCTGGGGGGTGTGCTGCCCCTTCTGTGCCCAGCTTCCCGGGGTGTGCTGCCTCTCTGTGTGTCCCCCTATCTCCTTTGGGTGTGCGGCTGCTCTTCCTCTGGGGTGTGCTGCCCCTCCACTGGGGTTGTTTGCCCCTCTGTGCCTCCCCCCTTCCCCCTCCCTCGGGGTGTGCTGCCTCTCTGTGCCCCTTTCCCTAAACTTCAGCACCAGGCGCTGTCCCCTGTGCTGATTTCAGGACCGCGGCTAGCTCCCTGCAATCGTAAAATCTCTGCAGCTGCGACTGCAATCGCAGGCATCCGGCTGCAAACTGGACCGGAGGGCATATGTGCCCTCCGGTTCTGTTTGCAAATCCAGTCCAGATTAACTTTGGGCAGCCCCGGACCAGATCACACCGCGGTGTGAAGCTGCCCTTAGTCAAAGCTAGCCAGGTGCATGTAATCAAGACCTGCTGCGATCCCCAGCTGTAGTGTCTGTATCTTTCCCCCCCCCCCCCCCCCCCCCCCCCCCCAAATACCCCATCGACTCAGTTTGTTATGACCTTTTTCATCGACATTTAGTTGTTCAAATGGTGAAGGTGAGGCCATTTTTTACTCCCGTGTGTCTGTATGTGGCTGTCCGTATGCTATGACTGTGATATCCGGAGAGCATACAGGCAGCATGACTTTGTAGACTTACCTGTCTCTGCTGTCCCTCTTGCTTCCAGGTCCACTCCAGCACAAAGTGCAGTGAATATTCATGAATAATATAATAAATAAAAATAATATATCAATATAATAAAATTTGTTAATATTCATGAGCTTAATGAGTGGCCCCGGAAAGCAGCGTCAGAGACAGGCAAGTCTAAAAATCCATTTATTTTAAATAAAAACTGTTTGCTTCGGGCCCTGCACACAGATGTCATACGGATGACACCCATGTGCAGGACGTTTTTGGCACGCATTCAATGACCTGAATGGGTCCGTGTGTCCGTGCTGCCACTCAAAAACGGACATGTCTCCGTCTGATCCACATGGACATGTGAAAATACCTATTCACTAACAGTGTGCACGTACCAAAGACACGGACATGTGAAAGAGGCCTACCACAGGGGCACATTTATAAGAATATCTCAGGACAACAACAAATCTTTAAGAGATGGTCTCAAATCAGAAGTCTGTCAGTTTTGCATCCATGTCTCGTAAATCCCCATAGATCAGAATGGCCGAGTCTGAGCTGCAAATCTGATGAGAATAGGACGTGCTCTGCGTCTCATCGATCACACTCTTGGATCCATGATTTTAATGGATCAGTGAATACGTCCATTTTACTTATAAATTACATGTGTGGCGCCCCTGCGGCTCGGTCGCCACAGTGGCACTGCACCTGTCCAACAGATGTAGCATCATGCTCACAGGTAACATGGGAAAGCTTTGCTGAGATACACCAACAATATTCAAACTCCAGGCCAGGGAGATGCTGGGCGGAAGAGGCTCATTGATAGAGCAGTCCCCATCTGCTGGCTGGAAGGAGGGGTGAGTTGAGGGGATAGGAGTTAGTTAGTCAGAGTTAGAGAGAACAACGAGGCAAGATGGAGGGGTTCTAGGGAGGTCATGCCGTAGAGTTGGCTGCGGATCCCCAGGCCCAAGAACCTAAATCTGCAGCCGGCTAGATGACCAGAGAGAGGAACTAGCTGCACAGGGGTACCGACCCCAACTTGGTCTGGGTATCTTCCGGAACAGCCATAAAACTGAAGGCCACTGGGCTGCACATTGTGGCCACCTCTGTGGACTCTCCCAGGGCAAAGGAACAACAGAGGATCAAGAGGACTTGCAAGGCAGTCGCTCAGAAGGACCCCCAGTCACCTGCCTTTGGGACTTGTAACCATGAGGACACTAGGAAGGAAAGGAGTAGCAGAGTGTCAGACAGAAATTGGCAGCCAAAGAGGAAGGCCATATTCCCTTTGTCTCAGCAGAGAGGACCTGGCCTACTTGTGAGCTGGCCAAGCTACAATCTTGATGAACACGGTTGTGTTTGCAACGGACTGTAAAGGTGGGGTCACACGTGGCGATTCTGGCCGGCGATGTCGGAAGCGATGTGCAGGTGCACGCTCGCTTCCGACATCGCAGGCCAGCTGTCACACGGCACGACGTTGCCGGTGACGCGGCGGCGATGCGGGCGGAGCTGTCGCTCGCTGGGCTGGATCCTCAGCAACACTGCGATATAGGCTGGATCGCGCCGCCAACAGTGTCAGACGGCGCGATCCAGCCTAATCGCTGGTCACAGGTTGACAGGTTTATGAACATGTTCATAAACCCGTCAACCTGCGACCAGCGATAATTTGCAGTTGCGTCGCGCTGTCACACAGCGCGACGCACTTGTGATATCGCCCGCGACATCGCTGTTACGTCACTTTTCGGCGATGTCGCAGGCGACATCACCACGTGTGACCCCACCTTAAGTAAAAGAGACTGGTAAGAACTGCAGAACCTGTGTCTGTTTACTCCTTCTTGTGCCTCCCTGCACCTCCAGCTACTACAACCACCATCATCATTACTTCACCTTCATTACACCCCCAGGGGCCCGCTTTGTCTAAGGGGAGTGCAAGCAGCGCTGGTCATCCCTGACCAGAAACCTCAGATGTTGTCAAGACAAACTCTCTTATCCCCTTCTCTTTGCCACGACCTCCAGGGAGATCCACCGTGACATCCCCCAAATGTTGAGCCCTGGAAAGTCGAGTAACCCTGGCCCCATGACCGCTGCACTTGTGTTTTTTTTTTTCCAGATTTTATCATGTTTTTTTCCTAATTTTGGTTTCTTATGCTTTAAATAAAGCTACTTTGATTTGGAAATTTCCTATTTTTTTACCTTTGATTCAACTTTATTGATGACATTCAGTGCAGATTACATGATTTAGTACATTTATGTTCTGGAACAAACAAAATGCCAAGGCCACAAGCACACAATGAATATTCGATGAGTTTTTGCCTTATAAAATAGTAAGCCAAACATGTGCACGTGTCCTATGTGGTTTTTATATGCAGGTTTTTCTCATCTCTATTTGTAAAACCCACAAATATTGTGCAGATTTATCACAAGAGCAATTGACATGTTCCAGATATAAAAATTGCACCTCAGGTCAGTCTATGCAAAAAAAAAATAAAGAACAGTGAACATGAGATTTCTATAAATCCCATAAAACCAAAACCTCACTATTTCATATGCACTTGTGCTCACACCCCCTTTAATTGGGGATTCTGTGCATCTTTTCTTAGTCACTTGAGCACACACATTCCCTTTAATGGGAACTCGATTCTTGTACACAATACCCCATTTCATTCAAGTTCATTACTGGGAGTTGGGAGTCATCTTTTGACATGGACAGGTATACACACTCCCTTTAATTGTGCGTATCTCTATGTGGAGACACGGGGGTCAGTGGGTGCTCTCTGTGGAGACACAGGGGTCAGTGGGTGCTCTCTCTGGAGACACAGGGGTCAGTGGGTGCTCTCCTCTGTGGAGACACGGGGGTCAGTGGGGGCTCTCCTCTGTGAAGACACGGGGGTCAGTGGGCGCTCTCCTCTGTGGAGACACGGGGGTCAGTGGGTGCTCTCCTCTGTGGAGACACGGGGGTCAGTGGGTGCTCTCCTCTGTGGAGACACGGGGTCAGTGGGCGCTCTCCTCTGTGGAGACACGGGGGTCAGTGGGGGCTCTCCTCTGTGGAGACACGGGGGGGTCAGTGGGTGCTCTCTTCTGTGGAGACACGGGGGTCAGTGGGTGCTCTCCTCTGGAGACACGGGGTCAGTGGGGGCTCTCCTCTGTGGAGACACAGGGGTCAGTGGGGGCTCTCCTCTGTGGAGACACGGGGGTCAGTGGGGGCTCTCCTCTGTGGAGACACGGGGGTCAGTGGGGGCTCTCCTCTGTGGAGACCTGGGGGTCAGTGGGTGCTCTCCTCTGTGGAGACACGGGGGTCAGTGGGGGCTCTCCTCTGTGGAGACACAGGGGTCAGTGGGAGCTCTTGTCCGCTGGTCCGGCCACCTTTAGCACCGGACCACATGGACTAGGGCTCATCCCACTGAATGCCCGAACTCTGTAACCGTGGGTGGAACAATACTCGCACAGCTTAGGGTGAGAGAACCACAATGGTAAGACTTTATTGGATCCCCAACAGTTAAAGTCTCCTTTAAGGCCCCATTACATGGCACGATGTTGGAATGATGTCGGCAATTATTTCATGGGCGTGCAGTCGTTTCAGACATCATTTTGACATTGTTTATAGAACGTTGGTGAGATGTCACACGTCTAGATATTGTGGATGACTCACCAACGTTGTAGTGAGCAGCTATCGTTCACACAACCCAGCGAACGATACCTGCTCATTGCTATGAATGGGCGAAGTCGTAAACAACATTGTTATCGCTGTGTCAAACACAACGATACACCAGGTTGGCTAATCGTTGATCGTGTGGTTTGAGAACATGTTCTCAAACCTGTGATCAGCCATCCATTTATCGTTACAACTTGGCAGAGTCACACACAACGAGGTCGTAACGATGTCGCTGGAACGACTCCAAACCCGTGATGTATCAGCGATGTCGTTAACAATGTCGTGCCATGTAACGGGGCCTTTAGTCGGACCCAAAGCTCCTAGACTGAGGCCATGCAGAGTATGAAGACATGATGTGTTCCAGGCAGCCGGAACAGAAATTCTTAGGCTGAAGTCCTGTAGCAAATGAAGACACAATGTAATCCTCTCGTGGGGGCCAAAGTCCCTAGACTCAGGCCACAAAGCATATGAACTCCTAGTAATTGAAGCAGACCCTTTTTACAAATCCTGAGCACTCGTCACAGAGTATTGTGGTCATCCAGGATTGGTGGAATAAGGCTGTACATTTATTGGTTAGCATTTCACTCTGCATAATTTTCTGCTGAGTAAGGCTGGATTCACATTTGCGGACCCCTCCGCAGCGTTCTACAGAGGGGATCCGCAATGTGACCGCAGCGGCTGCCAGCTTCTATCTTTATAATGGGAGCGCACGGTGCTGCGCTTGACTGCGAATGACCGTGCGCACCCATTCACTCCCACATGTGATCTGTGCGCAGGCGGATGACTGCGCACAAATCACACAGTCTCGTCTGCACCAGGGACGCGACATGTTGCATTCCTGGTGCGGACGAGAGTGTGTGATCTGTACGCAGGCATCCGCCTGCGCACAGATCACATATGGGAGTGAATGGGTGCGCACGGTCATGCGTAGTCAAGCGCAGCACCGTGCGCTCCCATTATAAAGATAGGAGCTGGCGGCCGCTGCGGTCACATTGCGGATCCCCTCTGCAGAACGCTGCGGAGGGGTCCGCAAATGTGAACCCAGCCTAAGGTAGAAGGAGGGGATAAGTTAATTTACATTCAATTAGGAATCTACAAAATAGGACAATGAGGTTCAGAGCAGACTGGCAAGAATCAATGACTTAACAAACATGACATAGCAAACAAAAGACCAATACGTCTGGTCAAAGTAAGAACAGTTATCCCACACCACACACTGTGAAAGGCTGTGTCATCACAACCAACATTTACAATTCTTCCTATTGTTTCAGCTTTGTGAGTCATCTTTTCATAGGCACATGTGCACAAACACATTCACACATCCTTCATTCATCCGTTTTTTCTATACATGTCGCAAACACTATGTATGTTATTGTCATTTTCACCTACTCATAAATATTAATTTGTTTTACACATCTTGGCAATATTTATTTGAATGTCATGTATACCATATTTTTTGTGTTTATGTTTCTCACAGCTGTCATTATTTACCCATGTCCCCTCTGTCCCTCCTTCCTCTGCCGACGTCTCTATGCCGGAGGTCACATTTGCAGACCTGTGGGTGATTCGGCTAACGCCATTGCTTCGCCCATTATGTTAATGTAATTGATGCTGAACTCAGAAATACTCAGGAATCAACCTGTGGATGCCAGTCACATGACAGTGGTGACATCACCTGGTTCCTGGATGCTGATAGGGATAGTGCCTACAAAACAACACGCCCTAAGGGCTAAAGAATATAGCCCCTACTAATTATAATGCCTAATGAGAGAGTATAAAATCGTTTTTATCTACTTTGACAGGATGCTTTTAGGAGACAAAAGGAGTGTGGGATTAGTAATACGATGCTGCAGGGACATGATTTTGTAGCTTAGGTAGCTTTTTGGAGGTGACAGGATCCCTTTAAACGTCCCTGGCCACATCACAAACTCGATTCCCCCAGCGATGCTCTAGGAGTGCTGAACGTCTATGGAGGGAAACCCGCACTCCAGAAAACTTCATTCACTACAAATTTATGCTGAGAACTTACAACTTGGCCCTTCACCTCGCCAAACAAACCTTCTTCACCACCCTGATCTCCTCACTATCCAACAACCCAAAGAAACTCTTTGACACCTTTCAATCTCTCCTCAGTCCTAAAGTGCAGGCCCCTATCACTGACCTCTGTGCTGATGCAGATGAAGTCCATGGAGCCTCGGTTAAGAGTCTACAACATGGACACCAGCCAGTTATCCCACCAGGGAAGGACCTAGCCCAGGGTATTAGTAGCCCTTAAGTCACTATCCAGCCCTTGCGAGCTTGAAGATATGGCCAGGGGTTTACCATGGACTAGGTATCCAACCACAGACAGCTGTTTCGGGGTTGTTGCCCCTCATCAGTGTGGCGCAGGATTCTGGCTGGGTGGGAGCAATGCTTGATAGACAGACATCACAAAGCACCCAATGACCTTGTGCAGACCAGCGGAGGATAACACTGCGGGCACCAGTTAGGGTATGTGCGCACTGGGCGGGTTTTCGGCGGTTTACCTGTGTAAACCGCCGTTTTGCATACATTAGTTTTATTTAAATTAATGTTAATCCAAACTGGCGTTTGGATTAACATTGAAACTAATGTAACCCGCCCAAGGCTGTGCACATACCGGCGGTTACCCAGCGTCATCCGTTGCTAACCCGCAGGTTTCCCAGCGGGTTAGCAAAGAATGACCAAGTTCTAAAAAACCGGCCGGTTCTGCAGCGGCTGCAAGCAGAATCATGTGCTGCTTCCAGCCGCTGCAGAATCGCCGCCGAGAACCCGCTGGGCAGCCGCCGGATACCGCCCGGCTCCCGCAGCTCATACCCGCCAAGAAGCCGGTGCACGGCGCCGGAGCTTCCTGGCGGGTCCCGCCCAGCCGCCGACGACCAACCCGCCGGGTAATGTGAACTTACCCTTAAAGCACTCAAACACAGTGAAACCCGAGGTGCATTGCTCCCTAGAATTTGAATATGCAGATGAAGTCCATGGAGCCTCGGTTAAGAGTCTACAACATGGACACCAGCCAGTTATCCCACCAGGGAAGGACCTAGCCCAGGGTATTAGTAGCCCTTAAGTCACTATCCAGCCCTTGCGAGCTTGAAGATATGGCCAGGGGATACCTAGTCCATGGTAAACCCCTGGACTAAGCTCCATGGACTTCATCTGCATATTCAAATTCTAGGGAAACATCCGCCAGGAGATCAACTCCCAACCTCAAATCGCTGTTGCCCCTACCTCTCCCCATATATCCTCCGGCTCACTCTCCACATTTGACCCAGTCACACAAGAAGAAGTCTTTAGGCTCCTCTCCTCCTCTCGTCCCACCACATGCACCGCTGACCCCATCCTCTCACACCTACTCCAATCTCTCCACCACCTAACCAAAATCTTCAATCTCTCCCTCTTTTCTGGCATCTTCCCCTCCTCCTTCAAACACTCTATCATTACTCCACTCTCTATCTGAAACTCAACCTTTGTAAAACTGAACTTCTTCTGCTCCCGCCCTCCACTACCCTCCCTAAATATGACACCTCTCTCTCAGTGAGCGGCACCACGATAACGCCTAGGCAGCAGGCTCGCTGTCTGGGTGTTATGTTTAACTCAGATCTTTCCTTCACTTCCTATATACAATCTCTCGCCCGCTCTTGCCGCTTGTACCTGAAGAACATCTCTACAATTCGCTCATTTCTCACCTTGGAAACCACAAAAACCCTCACTGCGGCCCTGATTCACTCCCACCTTGACTATTGTAATTCTTTTAATTGGCCTCCCCCACACTAGACTCTCCCCTCTCCAGTCCATTTTTAATGCAGCAGCCAAGCCTGTAATCAGTCCACACTGGGCCCCTGAGGGACGGCCTGTAATCAGTCCACACTGGGCCCCTGAGGGACGGCCTGTAATCAGTCCACACTGGGCCCCTGAGGGACGGCCTGTAATCAGTCCACACTGGGCCCCTGAGGGACGGCCTGTAATCAGTCCACACTGGGCCCCTGAGGGACGGCCTGTAATCAGTCCACACTGGGCCCCTGAGGGACGGCCTGTAATCAGTCCACACTGGGCCCCTGAGGGACGGCCTGTAATCAGTCCACACTGGGCCCCTGAGGGACAGCCTGTAATCACATCACTAGACACCAACACACCACACTATACAGCAGTACATAATACTGTACACCAACACACCACCACAACACACCTCACTATACACCAACACACCACACTATACACTGGCACATGATGCTTTGTAACCTACATATAAACAAGTGCTGTATACAGTGATGTATATACTCACATCAGGACCCATAATATGGAGGGGGAGGGAGACAATACTCTATGAGATCGGAGCACATCACATACTGATGACCCATCAATCTCAGTGGGCGGCTGACTCCAGAGAGCAGCAGCTCGGGGCCGTGCAACAGGGGCAATGCATCTTCTCATCACTGAGCTCCATAGAGACGAGATCAAACAAAAAGATGATAATTTTAGTTGTATAGAAAAGTTTTATTCACATTAATGACAAAAACATGAGACTTCTTGCCCCGTGCTCCCGCTCTTCTCACGCCTGGATGTTGGCCTTTGCAGTATACGCTGTGTAGTACAATAATATCCCGATCAGTCCGGCCAGAACCTCTGTGGAGACCCAGGGACCGTTCCATGCACCCTAGAAGAGGGAGACGAGTTACTATATTATATATACAGTCAGGAGACGCCATGCCATGAAAATAACAACGTCCCGTGCGATAAATCTGCTCACAGTCCAGACTGTGCTGGAGGAATCTGCTCCACACCAGCCCCCTCCTCTCCATATAAATGGTCGCTGACCCTCCAGCTTGTGCCACACCGGCAGAAATTATTGCCCTGTTCTGGGCAAAATAATATATTTTCCTCTAATTTAGTATCCACATGGTTCCTGAATGAGCAGTGGGGATAGTTACTCCCTGCTCACCCTGCACTGAGGTCACCCGAGGACACGGTTGCCATAGTAACTGCTTGCTAGCAGTTACTATGGCAATGGTGTTCTCTGGTGACCTCACCGCTTATCACGCTACAGACCTCAGCTCATTCATTCAGCCATCAGAGACTGTGGGGACCGGACATGTTCTTCATCCCCGCGGTCTCTGATGTAGCAGAGCTGTGTGTGTCCAGCAGGAGAGAAGACGAGGATCGTGGAGGGGCACGAGGGTGGGGAGGGGTTAATCGAGATGGAATCACTATGTGTCTTTGTGTTTATTTATATTAAAATGATTTGTCTCTTGTGTCTTTTTATTATCGACTTTAGAACCTTAATGGCCAGGTCTAACTTGGCCTGACATTAAGAATCTTAGAGCTTAATACCAGCTGGCAATACAAAGCTGGCATTAACCCCTTATTACCCAGCGTGCCACCTGCCACCAGGAGAGCCTAGTAAAGCGCCTGGAAATGGCGCTACCATGAATGCGTCATTTTCAGGGCCGGCTGCTATTCTTTAGCATGAAGGAGCCCTAAAACAACGGTCCCTCACCCCGCTGGGAATACCAGCCCTCAGCTGCCGAATTTTACCATGGCTGGTAACTAAAAAATAGGGCGGAGCCCACACAGGCAGCTGAGGGTGGCAGATCGCAGCTGTCTGCCTTCATCGGGTTAGACTTAAAATACTGCGAAGCTCCACTCATTTTTTCAATTATTTATGTAACATCCCAAAACCCTATACCAAGGTATATGGCAACCAAGCAGAATCACGGTCCAGATTGTGGAAATCCAGTTTGCCTAAAACAGCCAATCACAGAGGCTCTCACAGAGTGTGAACGTCTGTGATTGGCTGTTTGTCCAACAGTGCAGTGAATATGCAAGTAGCTTAATAGGCAGCCCCGGAAGTAACAGCGGGAGACTGGTAATATGATCCAGCTCTTCAACCATCTACCCTAACTTTTCTGATCATAATGGGAGACCCAGACAATGGGGTTTAGGGCTCTGCCCTCCGGAGGCCACACTAGGTACTACAAGTTTGTAGACACCGCCCCCTCCGCTTATAAACCCCCACCGCAGGGAATATCCTCAGTTTTTAACTTAGTGTGCTCGGAGGATCACGCTTTGCTTGCACTTCACTGCATTCTCACAGCTTACGTGATGGCGTATGAAGACAAGGTAAAATGGTCCCGGTAGGGACCTTCGGCAGTCTCCCTGCTCACCCTTGTGGAACACGCAGGTGGAGGTACCGGAGGGCCTAGGGCCTGGACACTGCGTGTCCCCCCGGTACGCTGTCGCGCTCCTTTCCATCCCTCCCTGGGGGGCTCTGGAAGGTGGGAGATAGGAGCCTCGCACAGCTCCGCTCCGTCCGAGGCCTCCCTAAATGGTGCTTACAGACCGGACTGGAGCCAGCCCAGTCCGAGGCCTCCCTAAATGGTGCTTACAGACCGGACTGGTGCCGAAACCCCGTCCGAGGCCTCCCTAAATGGTGCTTACAGACCGGACCGGCACTGAGGCACTGTGTGTCTCCGGTGTGCCTGGGGGTAGTGTCTGACACTTTATGTGTTCTGGCACTCAGACCGCGCGCTACCCTCGGGTCCGCGGTTCTGGCGGTGTATCCTGTGCTGGGGTCACCCTGGCTGACCGCCCTGTGTGTCACAGGGGCTGAGGCTGTAGATTGCTGGCGTTTTGGTTTACATGCAGTCTAAGTATTGTACTGTTACAATACTTCCCGCGCTGCGGGCTCCGGCGCCTACATTACTGAGGCTGCCTGAGGGGATGTGAAGCAGCCCTGGTGGTGACGTCATCGAGGGCGTGCGTGTGTGCTTCCCGCGTTTTTTCGGCGCCGCCCACAGCTCGTGTGCCGGCGGCCATCTTTTACCCTCACTTCCCGGCTGGGATCTGACTGCAGCACAGGTCTGCACTCCAGGGGAGACCGGAAACTTTCGTGGAGGCCACACACGCACACCGCTTCCTCCCACCGCTTTACAGCGGTCGGTAAGCCACCGGGATCCCCGGTTTTTGTCTGTATAGATTGGCTTATTTGCCCCTGCTGTGGGTATGTCCTCAGCTGGAAAACGTGCTGCTAAGGCGGCCAGCACCACCACTGCCTGTGCTACATGCAACGGGACGCTGGTTGAGGGGTCCTGCAATAACTGCGGACGCCCAGAGGCCCGGACTGATACTGCTGGGTCAGCAGCTCCGGTGCTTTACCCTGAGGTTCAGGTGATCCCAGGGCCATGGGAAACGCAGAATAAGATCAATGAATCTCTGTTGTCCCAGTTGTCCTCCATGTCGCAATCCCTGGAGGCACTTAATAGGAGACTGGAAAGCCCAGCTACTCCTTCCAGTTACCCCCGGGTGTCTCCTTCTTCTGCTGTGAGACCCCTTAAGCGGGCTCGTCGTGAGGATTCACCCGAGCTCCAGGCTCTCTCTGAGGAGGAGCGTCCTCTGATGGTGATGAGGATGATGGGGGTTCAATACTCGGGTCTGTGTCAGAACCACCAGACGGGGTAGAGGATCTGGTGTCCTCCATCAACGAGACCTTACGTCTCGTGACACCCCCTGAGGAGGTGAATGTACACCCGAAGGAGGTCTATCAATGGCTACGGCCAGAGGCTAGACCAAGTGGCTCCTTTATGGACCACACTAACTTTGGAAGGGTGGTCAGAGCACCCAGGTTACATCCTGGGCGGCGTTATGTCCGCAAATCTAAGGACAATCGCTTCCCCTTTCCCCAGGAGGTGCTTCAGGAGTGGTCGCAGTCCCCGAAGGTGGATGCTTCCATGACCAGGATTGCTGCACGCTCCCTGTTTTCTGCCTCTGATAGCTCCTCATTGAAGGACGCGACGGATAGACAGGTCGAGCAACTCGCCAAGTCTTCCTATGAGGCTGTGGGGTCTTCATTTGCCCCTAATTTTGCCACGGTCTGGACTCTGCAGGCGATCACGTCCTGCTTAGATGGTATCACTGACCTGGCAGGGTCCAGTTCTGAGGTCCTGGCGCTTACTGATAGGGCAAGGGCCTATGCAGATTACGCCAGGACGGCAACATTGAAAACTGCCACCCGCTCTGCTGTGGCTTCGGCCAACGCTATAGCGATCCGCAGATTGTTGTGGCTGCGTCTTTGGGACTCAGATGCCACGTCGAAGAAGATTTTGCAAAATCTTCCGTTTTCTGGTGACAGGCTTTTTGGCACCGAGCTGGACAAGCTGATAAAGGATTCTGCAGAGTCTAAGATCCTGCAGAATAAACCTAAGCCACGGTACACCGTGAAAAGGAACCCAAAACAGTGGTCCTTTCGTTCCAGCTCACAGTCATCAGCAGCGCCTGCTCGCGCGGACCGAGGGGGCAAGCCCACTACTCAGTGGCGCCCCAAGGGTCGCCAGAAGAAGCCTACGGGGGCAGCAGCTGCCACCCCCAAACCCACTTCCGCATGACTCGCTCTCTCGTCCTGCCTCCCCACAGGTGGGGGGTCGCCTGTTCCTTTTTCAGGACAGTTGGCTTCTCCACGTCCGAGACGTAGTCTCGCGAGGCTACAGGATAGAGTTGACGTCGCTGCCGGCACACCGATTCCATCGGTCTGTTCCTTCTCCAGAAAAGGCTCAGGCCTTTCACCTGGTGTTGGAGGGGCTCCGCAGAGACGGAGTAGTGGTCCCGGTGCCTTCTGGGGAGAGGTTCCGGGGTTTTTACTCCAACCTCTTTATCGTCCCAAAGAAGGACGGCTCTTTTCGCCCGGTTCTGGACCTCAAGTTGTTCAACCGTCACGTGTTGGTTCGGAAGTTCCGCATGGAATCCCTGCGCTCCGTGATCGCGGCTGTGTCACAGGGAGACTTCCTGGCGTCCATAGATATCCGAGACGCTTACCTCCACGTTCCCATTGCACCGGCTCATCAGCGCTGGCTACGATTCGCAGTGGGGGACGAACACTTCCAGTTCGTGGCACTGCCCTTCGGGTTGGCCTCAGCACCGCGGGTGTTCACGAAGGTGATGGCCTCTATGATGGCTCTCCTGCATGTGCAGGGACACGCCGTCATACCTTATCTGGACGACCTGCTGGTCAGGGCGCCATCGGAACACCTTTGTCGGGAAAGTTTGGAGGTAACCATGAAGTCTCTGGAACAGTTTGGGTGGCTTCTCAATGTCCAGAAATCAACCCTGGTTCCGACCCAGTCACTGACATATCTGGGCATGGACTTCCACACAGACTCAGCCCTGGTGTCCCTGCCACGAGCCAAGCAGCTGGCTATCCAATCAGGAGTGCAAGATGTCCTCCTGTCACCACAATCATCCCTACGGGTATTGATGAGGCTGGTGGGCCGCATGGTAGCTGCGATAGAGGCGGTGCCTTTCGCACAATTTCGCCTCCGTCCTCTCCAGCTGGAGATTCTCCGCAGATGGGACAAGAGAACGTCCTCTCTGAATCGGCTGGTGGCCCTTTCCCAACCGACCAGGGATTCCCTGCAGTGGTGGCTCCAGCCACGTCACTTGTCACGGGGCCGGTCTTTCCTCAAACCGTCATGGTTAGTGGTGACCACCGACGCCAGTCTGAAGGGCTGGGGAGCGGTGTTCTTACACCACAGGGCTCAAGGACTCTGGACTCAGTCGGAGTCGACGTTGCAGATCAACGTCCTGGAGATCAAGGCGGTCTATCTGGCGCTCCTGGCGTTTCAGAAGTTCCTGTCAGGACAGCCCATCCGGGTTCAGACCGACAATGCGACGGCCGTCGCGTATATAAACCATCAGGGAGGGACCAGAAGTGCTCAGGCCCTCACCGAGGTCCACCGCATTCTATCTTGGGTGGAGGACAACGACTGCCTGATCTCCGCAGTTCACATCCCAGGGGTCGAGAACTGGGAGGCCGACTACCTGAGCCGGCAGGGGATGGACGCCGGAGAGTGGTCTCTTCATCCAGACGTCTTCCGGGACATCTGCAGCAAATGGGGCACTCCGGACGTGGATCTGATGGCCTCACGGCTGAATCATCAGGTACCGCAATACATGGCGAGATCATGGGATCCTCAGTCTCTGGGGGCGGATGCCCTGATCCTGAGTTGGTCCAGCTTCCATCTACCATATGTGTTCCCGCCTCTGGCTCTGATTCCCAGGGTCCTGTGGAAAATCAGGACGGAATGCAGAGTAGCCATTCTAGTGGCACCAGATTGGCCCAGGAGGTCCTGGTATCCGGACCTGTGGCAACTGTCAGGCGGACACAGGTGGGCTCTTCCAGAACGCGCAGATCTTCTCGCGCAAGGCCCATTCTTCCACCTCAATTCCAGGGCCCTCAGATTGACTGCATGGCTCTTGAGGCCTGGCTACTGACGTCCAGAGGCTTCTCTCCTACGGTGGTTGCCACTATGAATCGGGCCAGGAAGCCAGTATCCAGGAAGATATACCACAGAACGTGGAAAATCTTTTTCACCTGGTGTGCCTCTGGTGGACGGTCCCCGTGGCCCTTGTCCATCCCGACGTTGTTGGCTTTCCTACAGTCGGGTTTGGAGTTGGGCTTATCCCTCAGCTCCCTGAAGGGTCAAGTATCAGCTCTTTCAGTGCTGTTTGACAGGCGCTTGGCGCTCCTCCCGAAGGTCCGTCAATTTCTGCAGGGGGTGTCTCGGGTGGTTCCGCCCTACAGGCGACCTCTGGACCCTTGGGACCTTAACATGGTCCTGGCGGCACTGCAGAAACCGCCGTTTGAGCCACTGAGAGACGTTTCCCTCTCTCGTTTGTCCCAGAAGGTGGTCTTTCTGGTGGCGATTACGTCTCTGAGAAGGGTCTCAGAATTGGCTGCACTTTCGTGCAAGTCACCCTTTCTGGTGGTCCACCAAGACAAGGTGGTGTTGCGCCCGCGGCCAGAATTCTTGCCAAAGGTGGTTTCCACTTTCCACCTGAACCAGGAGATTGTTCTCCCATCATTTTGTCCCGCTCCCGTTCATCAGGTTGAGCGCGACCTCCATACTCTGGATTCCGTGAGGGCTGTACGCATTTATGTGTCCAGGACTGCCTCCTTCCGGAGTTCGGATTCATTGTTTATCCTTACGGCGGGTCGCTGTAAGGGGTCCGCGGCGTCAAAGTCAACCTTGGCCAGATGGATCAAGGCTCCCATTCAAGAGGCTTACCAGTCTTCTGGTTTGTCTCTCCCGGTGGGATTGAAGGCGCATTCGACCAGAGCTGTCGGTGCCTCCTGGGCTTTGCGACATCGCGCTTCTGCTATACAGGTGTGTCAGGCGGCCACTTGGTCCAGCCTGCACACTTTCTCTAAGCACTATATGGTGCATGCCCATGCCTCTGCGGATGCAAGTTTGGGCAGGCGGGTCCTCCAGGCGGCGGTTGCCCACCTTTGAGGGGGACCATGTGTTATCCGTCTTTTGAGGAACTCTTCCCGCCCTGGGGTATTGCTTTAGGACATCCCCATTGTCTGGGTCTCCCATTATGATGATCAGAAAAAAGAGAATTTTGTTTACGTACCGTAAATTCTTTTTTCTTGAATCATCAATGGGAGACCCAGCACCCACCCAGTTGTTCCGTTGCATGTTTTGCATTTGATCTGTTCCCTGTTGGGACAGTTTCTTCCGGGTTGTTGGACTGTCTGTGCACGGTTTCTTTCCCGATGTTTCGGGTGTGGTTTATTTGTCTCCTCGCAGCTTATGGACCAAACTGAGGATATTCCCTGCGGTGGGGGTTTATAAGCGGAGGGGGCGGTGTCTACAAACTTGTAGTACCTAGTGTGGCCTCCGGAGGGCAGAGCCCTAAACCCCATTGTCTGGGTCTCCCATTGATGATTCAAGAAAAAAGAATTTACGGTACGTAAACAAAATTCTCTTTTTAACAGCATGGGAAAGACCATGTTAAAAAAGCATGTCATACGGGTGTCAAAACGCATCACACTCGGATACTTTTGCCCCGGAGATGCGGAGCAAAAAAAAAAAAAAAAATCATATGTGAGTGCGCCCTTAGAAGATAGCGGCTGTGTAATGAAGCCATCATAGCCCTTGTGTGGGGCAGGCTCAGCTGCTGTGCCCGCTCCATGCACCCCGCACCACCATGTAATATCTGTCAAAGCGGAAAGGGGTTAAAGTCAATAGATCCTAAAAGGTGATTATCCACAATGGATGACCCCCAATTATCTGCACTGAGCTGAGAGCTCTACAGGGGAAAGACTTCCAGAACGTCCCATAGCGTCCAGCCCCATAGAAAGGCTTCATCTCCGGAGAGGGGGCTCTACATACAGGGGCCACAGATAACATTCTACCTGTAAGAAGACAACCAAAATAAATCCACGAGTCCAGTGTAGATGATGTGCGGTGATCTTACCCGGTGATCCACATTCACGGTGAACAGAGGCTTAATGGCTGAGATGTCTTCATTGTTCCTCTGAGCCTAAATAACAAGACACAGTGATGAGTGCAAAAAACACGTAGAGGTGTGGAGACAACACCGCCCCGCTGTCCCCCGGCAAGCACCGCCCACCCCACCGCCCCGCCGTCCTTTTTCCCCCGGCTAACACCGCCCTGCCGTCCCTGCCCCAGGCCAACACCATCCCTGCCCCAGGGCAACACCGCCCTGCCGTACTCCCCCAGACCCCCCCTCTGGCCAACACCGCCCTGCCGTACTCTCCCAGACCCCCCCTCTGGCCAACACCGCCCCGCCGTCCCATCCCCGACGTGCCAAGGCCAGATGTTGTGCTGCCATCGCCCAGCTAGACCGCCGTGCCCCTGCAGACACTGGGCCGCCATCCCTGCGGACACACCACGTTGTCTTCCCCCGGCCAGACCACCATCCCCGGCAGACAATGCGTGGCCGTCCCCCCGCCACCACTCCTTGCAGCCGTTCCCCATTTGACACACTGCCGCCCCCTACTGACCTTCCTTAGGAGACTGTAAGACTCTTCATCAAAGAACTTGACTTCGTAGGTGCCGGAGCGAGCGTTCTTATGCTCCAGACTCCAGGAGACCTAGAGAAAAATAACAGTAACAGATATCAAATCTCCATCAAGCTTCATCAATGTCAGGACCGTGTGTTTACAGGAGATCTCATCCTATTATAGGGAATCTGTCAGCAGGTTTGGGCTATGAAATGTGTATAGGATAATGTAGGGGCTGAGACCCTGATTCCAGCAATGTGTCAATTATTGTGTCAATAAGATCAGTATTTTATCAGCAAGAGATTATCACTGGATTAGGTGTCTCATGGGTCTTAGTCCTGTCACAGTACAACACCCCCACCACTAATTGGCACCTTTCTGCCTATGCACAGTGAAAGCTGCCATTCAGTGATATGAGTGAGGTTATACACAGAAAGCTGCCAATCAGTGATGTGGGTGAGGTTATACACAGAAAGCTGCCTATCAGTGGTGTGGGTGAGGTTATAAAAGGTTCAGCATTCAAAGCACTGCTACATCTGCAGCAGAGAAACTAGAGTTGTATCAAAATGACAACACATGGCTCAGTAAGTGACACATTGCTGGAATCAGGGTCTCTGTCTCTACATCATGCTGCTCTCAGATTACACAGCAACAACCTGCTGACAGATTTAATTTAAAGGGATAAAATTGCTAAAAATAAGTAACTTTGCAACTTTTACCCTTAATTAAAAATTCTCTCTACTATCAGGAATGTCAGGATGCTTCATTCTGTTGTGCACAGCTGGTTTCCTAGGTTACCAGCCACCTCTACAGTGTCAGAGGAAGGCGGTCCCCAGGACAAGGAGTGAAAGCTTCATTAACCATCCAGGAATTAGAGATTGTAAGGGCAGGTAACATAGAAATCACACAGGGCGGCTGGTGCCGGATTGACTGTGAGATGTTAACAGTCTGAGGAAATGGAGGAAGGGCGCGACCAGCGACACCAAGAACCGGACGGTCCAATCACATGAGAATGAGGGTGAGGCATGTGAGCATGTGCAGCTCTGGGGCGAGGCCTACCTGGTATCTTCCCACGTCTTGACCTCGGGTCACCGGGAATTGTTTCCCATTCACATCGGCATAAAGTGCCACATTCTAGAGGAGAGAAGACAGAAGATAAGGACAGCCCGGACCCACACACGCCCCCAGAGACGCCCCCGCGGGGCTCAGAGCAGGGGAGAGCAGTTCACGGATTGGATTTGGGATTAATATCGATTTTATTTCATTAAACATGTTTGGGTGAAATCTGTGCCGCTCTCCTCAGTGGTGACGGCTGACGGGCACAGACCGGCCAATGGTTCAGAGCGGCAGATTACTGTGGCATGGGGAACACTACGAGGGGATCATGGTCAGGATCCACATAAATCCATCGCCATGCTGGTGGGGACACGGTGTGGTGGTACAGTCACTGGCGTGCCGGTACTACAGTCAGTGGTGTGGTGGTGTAGTCACTGGTGTGTTGGTACAGTCACTGGTGTGCGGTACAGTCAGTGGTGTGGTGGTACAGTCACTGTGGCGGTATAGTCATGGTGTGGTGGTACAGTCACGGTGCCGGGTACTACAGTCAGTGGGTTGTGGTGGTAAGTCACTGGGGTGGTTACAGTCACTGGGGTGTGGCCGTACTAGTCTGTGGGCACGGGCAGTACTATATCAGTGGTGTGGCTGTGTCACTGGTGGGGTACTAGTCACTGGCGGTGTGGTAGTCTGGGCGTACAGTCAGTGGTGTGGCGGGAGTCATGGGTAGTGTACAGTCACTGGTGGGCAGTATCGTATAGTCACTGGTGTGGCGGTATAGTCATGGGTGTGGGCGTACCAGTCAGTCGGACTGGTGGGCGGTACAGTCACTGGGTGGCGTACTACAGTCATGGTGTGGGTGGTACAGTCACTGGTGTGGGGTACAGTCAGTGGGTGGCGTTAAGTCATGGTGTGGCGGTGGTACAGTCACTGGTGGTCGTTGGGCGGTTACTAGTCACTGGGGTGCTGGGGCAGTACTACAGTCAGTGGTGTGGCGGTAGTAGTCACTGGTGTGGGTGGTCATGGTACAGTCACTGGCGTGCGAGTACTACAGTCAGTGGGTGTGGCGGTGTAGTCACTGGTGGTGGTAAGTCACTGGCGTGGGGTACAGTCACTGGGTCGTGTGGCGTGGATTGTGTGGTAAGTCACTGACGTGCGTCACAGTCAGTGGTGTGGCGGTGTAGTCACTGGTGTGGTGGTACAGTCACTGCGGCGTACAAGCGTGGTGCGGTATCACTCAGTCACTGTCGTGTGTGCGGTGTAGTCACTGGCGGGCAGTACTACAGTCAGTGGTGTGGCGGTACAGTCACTGGTGTGGTGGTACAGTCACTGGCGGGCAGTACTACAGTCAGTGGTGTGGCGGTGTAGTCACTGGTGTGTTGGTACAGTCACTGGTGTGCCGGTACTACAGTCAGTGGTGTGGCGGTATAGTCACTGGTGTGTTGGTACAGTCACTGGCGTGCTGGTACTACAGTCAGTGATGTGGCGGTATAGTCACTGGTGTGTTGGTACAGTCACTGGCGGGCAGTACTACAGTCAGTGGTGGGCAGTACTATAGTCACTGGTGTGGCGGTATAGTCACTGGTGTGGTGGTACAGTCACTGGCGTGGCGGTATAGTCACTGGCGGGCAGTACTACAGTCAGTGGTGTGGCGGTGTAGTCACTGGTGTGGTGGTATAGTCACTGGCGTGCCGATACTACAGTCAGTGGTGTGGCGGTGTAGTCAGTGGTGTGGTGGTACAGTCACTGGCGTGCCGGTACTACAGTCAGTGGTGTGGCGGTGTAGTCACTGGCGGGCAGTACTACAGTCAGTGGTGTGGCGGTACAGTCACTGGTGTGGTGGTACAGTCACTGGCGGGCAGTACTACAGTCAGTGGTGCGGCGGTGTAGTCACTGGTGTGTTGGTACAGTCACTGGTGTGCCGGTACTACAGTCACTGGTGTGGTGGTACAGTCACTGGCGGGCAGTACTACAGTCAGTGGTGCGGCGGTGTAGTCACTGGTGTGTTGGTACAGTCACTGGTGTGGCCGGTACTACAGTCACTGGTGTGTTGGTACAGTCACTGGCAGGCAGTACTACAGTCAGTGGTGCGGCGGGTGTAGTCACTGGCGTGCTGGTACTACAGTCGTGGTGTGGGCGGCGGTAGTAGTTACCTGGGCGCCATTTGTGCAGGTCAGTGAAATCTCCACGATGAAGACCACCTCAGAGGAGATGACGGCGTCAGACGTGGTGTAGTAGGACGGAACGATGGACGGTTCAGTGCAGGTCTCAGCTGAAAGAGAACATGGAGAGAAATGTACAGGGATTGGACCACCGTGACCCCTCCCACCTGATGGCACCACCCATGAGCTTCTCCTCACCTCCCAGACAGCAAGTGCTGCCCATACACCTCACTTACCACATATGTCCCCGAGGACACAGGCCGCCCCGCGCCAAGGACTGCCCATGCCCACAGCTCCCTGGTGGCACATAATAATAATAACGCTGTGCTGCCCTCCTCAGTGGTCCGGGCCATGGGGGGCTCCGGCCAATGGTTGGGGGCAGCGGTGTCTCTGTAGCATGGTTACACTATGAGGGGATCACTGAACAACATCCCGCCATAAATCCATCTCCATGCTGATAAACCGGCACTGACCGGACTCGAACCCGGAGCCTCCGCACCGCGGGGCGGACACGTAACCACTGAGCCACAGCCGGGACTGAGGAGCTCCCCCGCCCGGCACACACATGGTACAGTCCCCCATTCTAGGGGCACACATGATACAGTCCCCCCCCTTCTGGTCACACACATGGTACAGCCCGCTCCTCACCTGTACACACCGCCGCCAGGAGCAGAGCCGCCAGAGCGTACACCACCGCCATCACTGCACACACCAGAGAGAGGAGGAGCCACAGAGACACGTCACCAGAGAAGGAGGAGCCACAGAGACACGTCACCACAGAGGGAGGAGCTACAGAGAGACACGACAGCACAGATAAGAGGCAGGAGGAGGAGCCACCTCAGCCTCACACGCAATGCACTCTGGGATTGGGAGTACAGGCAGCCATCTTTACTGAGGGCATCTTCATCCCGACATCAAAACGAAGAGCCAAGTTTGAAAACAAATCCCATCGTTTTTATCCATGAAATGTAAGTGCATTGGTGGAGCATCGTGTAACGTCTAATTTACATAGATATAATGTATTATTAATGCCAATACTAAACATGGCGTCAAAGGATTAGACACGCCAGGCTGTGCGCATGCTCAACAGGAGTTCAGCTCAGGCGCATGCTCAGTAGAGTTCGGCAGAGGCGCATGCTCAGTGCGGAGGAGGTCTTTGCGCATGCGCAAGGCTGTTACTTGTCACCTAGCTGCGCTGCTGCTCCTCCTCCTCCACAATGGCCGCCCGCTCGGTGTCCGCCGCTCTCCGGCTCCTCCTGGCTCCGCTCCCGGTGAAGGTTGGTGTCAGGCGGCGGGTGCTGCCCGGGGTCAGGGCCCTGTCACCTGTTCTACTTCTGTGTGGAGCAGATGTGACTTCAGGTGTTCTCAATGTCACAGACTCCGCTGTTCTAGACTACATCTCCCAGCATGCCCTGCGCCTGCCCCTGCCTGGCCTGCCTGTGTGCGGCCGCGGGGGACGCTGGGACTTGTAGTTTCACACACAGATTATCCAGGTGTCTGAACACCAGGGTGGTTTTCTTTTCGTGCTGAGCTGCAGAGTTTATTGGCTCCGATCTGAGGGCGACTCCGGGGTGTACTTTATTATTATTATTATTATTATTATTATATTTTTATTGCTATATTATTATTCTTGTTATTAGAGAAATATTACAATCTTCCAGTCCTCAGGGGTTGATGCCTTTTAATGGTGAACTGGAAAGATGGTAAATAATCGCAACTCTGGGGACACTGTGGCCCCTTCATCAGGCTGATAATACACAGATTCTGAAGACACATATATATATATATATATATATATATATATATACATAAGCAGGGAGATAATGCAGTATATAGCACAGGTGACATAAAGCAGAGTCAGGCTAGGGAGGTGAAGTCAAAATTGTAAGATAAGAGGAGCAGATTGTATTATTGTTCCATGATTAGTGGCCTGTGGAGACCTGAAGATTCCCCAGTGAGTGTAGAAAGCCATAAATCAGTGTGAGACAGTTCACATAAGTGTCAAAGGTTCATTGTCCTCTAACTGGGGTCTGTTGGAGATGTGATCTCCCCAAATGCTCGTTCATTTTATATAAAAATGCATGAATCCATGTGAAACATTTAATCCCATTTTGATACATTTTTGACACACTTAAAACAGGATTAAAGCGAACCTGTCACCCCCTCCAGGCATCTAGAAATAACATAGCCACCTTCTGCAGCACTAAGGCTGCAGTCTGAGCAGGTGGCTATAACATTTATGCTCCCTTGATTCATTGAAATATAGACTTTTATAAGATCTGCTTCAAACCTTACCCAAGACCGGGAGGCGGGTTTTCCAGTGTCTATCTCCCTCCTCTGTGGTGTCAGTCATCCCTCTCTGCTCTCTGTGTGCCGCCTCCAGGGCCATCTCCCTGCATTACAGAGCTTTGTCAGCTCTGCTACAACATAGAGCTGCTGTTATAAGAGACCCCACAGTAGTAAATCTAGCAGGAGGACCTTGAGCAGCCCATGAGCTGAGCTGTCAGCAGTGCAGCAGAGTTGAGTTTGTGCTGTAGATCAGGGGCTGAGGAGCGATGCTGCTGGGTACAAGAAACTGAAAGTGAAACCTGCTCAGCTCAAGGGCTACTAATGTAACAGGCAGTGCTTTGTCTGCTCGGGGTCCTCCTGCTAGATTTACTACTGTGGGGTCTCTTATAACAGCAGCTCTATGTTGTAGCAGAGCTGACAAAGCTCTGTAATGCAGGGAGATGGCCCTGGAGGCGGCACACAGAGAGCAGAGAGGGATGACTGACACCACAGAGGAGGGAGATAGACACTTGAAAACCCGCCTCCCGGTCTTCGTTCAGGTTTGAAATAGATCTTATAAAAGTCTATATTTCAATGAATCAAGGGAGCATAAATGTTATAGACACCTGCTCAGACTGCAGCCTTAGTGCTGCAGAACGTGGCTATGTTATTTTTAGATGCCTGGAGGGGGTGACAGGTTCGCTTTAAATGTTTCACATGGATTCATGCATTTTTATATAAAATGAACGAGCATTTGGGGAGATCACATCTTTCAACAAACCCCAGTTAGAGGACAATGAACTTTTGACACTTATGTGAACTGTCTGATGGTGGGTTTACACACACCAATTTCTGTGTCCAATATCTGAACAGATCTCTGGTTGCAGTGAAATCATGGATACATTGCTCCATGTTGTACACAGCCACAAAATAGAACAATGTGTCCATGATTTCACTACAACCAGAGATCTGTTCAGATATTGGACACAGAAATTGGTGTGTAAACCCACCATCACACTGATTTATGGCGTTCTGCTCTCGCTGAGGAATCTTCAGGTCTCCACAGGCCACTAATCACAGAACAATAATACAATCGGTTCCTCTTATCTCGGAACTTAGATGTTACCTCCCCAGCTCAGCGCTCCTCCTCCCTAGCCTGACTCTGCTTTATGTCACCTGTCATATTTACTACATCACCTAACCCTGCTTATGTATATATGTATGGGTCTTCAGAATTTGTGTCATTAATAGCCTGATGAAGGGGCCATAGTGTCCCAAAAGCTTGTTATGTTTACCATCTTTTCAGTTCACCAGTAAAAGGTACTCCTCCTGCTGTCTATATACAGTGATGGCAGCTATTAGAAGCAGATGTTGGCTGTGTGATACAGTCGGCACCAGATCTGTAGGGTACAGATTCATCATGGAGGGTAAAGAAGGAGGCCCCTATAACCGATATGTGTCTGCCACAGCGGGGCCCCCGTGATGGTTGGGGTGAGAGTCCTGTGTCCCCCATTGGATGTTGAGTGAAGTGGTGAGTATCTCGTGTACGCTGTGACACTGAAGATACCTGAGTGATATAATAATGTCATAGACTTGTATACCGCACCATTCAATACTGCTGGTCCCCGCCATGACCTTTCTCCAATCTGGACCCTCCCTGTCTATCAGGCGGACATTGAAGTTCTTAATTATTGGGGTCTTCTCATCTCCGACATTCATAGCGGCAGTGACAGGTGGTCAATGTGGGGCACGATGTACTACTACCCAGGTGTACTGGTGAATCTTCTGCTCCTCGGCCGACCCTGAGGTGATGCCATCTCTCCACACCACCATATATGCCCCATACGGGCAGCACACATTGTCCTCACTGATCTGATCTCTTCATTTCTCAGGTGCTGCCGGCGGCATGGACTCCGCGCAGGGACTATTCATCGGTAAGTGACCACCAGCAAACCCTGAACGTCTCCCACCATTGCTGGGAACCCATGAAATGACCATTATAATAGGCACCGATGCCCCCGATCCTCTGAGGATCATCACTAGTCCTGTAATACAAAAGCTACACGTCCAAAAATAATAAAAAAACATGTATAGAAGTAACCGCTGATAATCCAGTGTGCAGCCTGCAGGACGCGGGAGCAGTGCACAGGCGTTTCATGTCATACTTAGCAGATTGTCACTCAGTGATGAAGCAGATGAACTCTAGTGCCACCTAAGATCTGCCACTATCCTAGGTCATATTAGAAGTCAGTTATGACTTAGGATCGCTGCATTAGGTGGCATTAGAGTCTGTCTACTTCCTCACTGAAGTGACAATTTGCATAATGTAATAATTATAATGGATAACTCGGGAGTCTTTTTGCGTGGAGCAAAGACACAACAGAGCACAGTCTACAGGTGAAAACGTCAATATTATAACACACGGTGATAAACAACAAAGTGCAGAGGAAAACTCAAACTCCATGAGCACACGGAGTAGATACTGAATGAAACTCAACGAAAAGTCTGTTGAAAACCTCACAGGTAAAAATGCAATCAGCGGAGCCGTCTATAAAGTGCAGATTACACTTGGAGATTCTGGAAAAGGAAAGTCAATGGCAAGTCCAAACACAGAGATGTATAAGCAAGTCTATATAACACATTAAATCAGGGGTCTCAAACTCGGCTGGATTAGTGAACCACACATAGAAAAAAATTGATATTGGGGGGCCGCATTGCTTGTAGGACTAAGTGACATTTTTAGTAATACCAGAATTTTTTGCTCAATGTAGTAATGTCCAAATCCCTGATCATCTTCTTGCAGTAATGTCCCCATCTTGGTCTCTTTCTTATTGTAATGTCCCCATATTGGTCCCCATCCTATAGTAATGTCCCACATCCTGGACCCCATCTTGATCTCCTTGTAGTGATGTCCCTATCCTGTTCTCCTTTTGTAGTGATGTCCCCATCCTGGCCCCCAATAGTGTAGTAGTGTCCACATCCTGGCCCCCATAGTGTAGTAGTGTCCCCCATCCAGGTCCCCGTTTTCCCCTTTTGTATTGATGTTCCCAACCTGGTCTACCTTATTTTTACACACGCACACATTTACGCACACACACACATTCTCACACATACACATTCACACACATTCACACTCACACACACACATACACACACACACACACACACACACACACACACACCACACATTCACACTCACACTCACACTCACACTCACACACACACTCGCACACACACTCACACACTCACACATTCACACTCAGGGCTTGGACACACTGGCGTGAAACTCGGACAACTGCAATGCGAGTATAAATCGTATTACTCTCGGCCCGATGTTATTCAATGTCTGAGAGCACATTTCTGAGTGTCGGACGTTTTTTTTCTCATCCGATTTACAGATGACGACTCAGTCGCAACATGCTGCGATTTCATGCGATTCACGGCTGAGACTCGCTAATGCAAGTCTGACAAAAAAAAGTACCACACTCGGATCGCACACGGACAATCTGAGTTGGATGCGATGTTTAATTGATACATTCTCATTCTGTAGCTCAGACAACTAAACAATGTTCTTGTAAATGATTCTACAGTAAATAGCTGCTGAGAAAAACAACGCATTGCACTCAGACATCACATGGAAGCCGCACTGACCACAAATCGGATGACGCTCGTACGACTCTCGGATCCGTCAATTGGACAGTTTTTGCACTCACCAGTGTGTTTCCAGCCTCACATTCACACACAGTAACACATTCACACTCGCACATTCACACTCGCACATTCACACTCGCACATTCACACTCGCACATTCACACTCGCACATTCACACACAGTAACACATTCACACACAGTAACACATTCACACTCGCACATTCACACTCGCACATTCACACTCGCACATTCACACACAGTAACACATTCACACACAGTAGCACATTCACACTCGCACATTCACACTCGCACATTCACACTCGCACATTCACACTCGCACATTCACACTCGCACATTCACACTCGCACATTCACACTCGCACATTCACACTCGCACATTCACTCACTTACACTCACTCACACACTATGGTCCGGTGCAGAGAGCCGCCGTGGTCTCCGCTGTGTTATTGACTTCTGGCCGTGGGCCATTTTCTTACATACATCCAATGTTGAATATTCATTCCCAGTATGCAGCCTTGAGGGGACCCCAACAGAGAAGGGACAGGATGAGGGGTGGGGGATACTATTGTGAGGTATGAAGTGATCCAATAGAGGGTGAAGTTGGTGACAAAGGTTTAGAGCATTTGAACTGGAGAGCGCCATCAACTGCATCAAAGGAGGATGTGCGCAGATCTCGTAGTGTCCATCCGACGTAATCTGTGATGTTAAGTGATCGGTCTCCTTACAGCGCCCCCACAGGGGAGATGAAACATAGCACAACATCTTTCTACATCAGTGTGCGGCAGGACTGCTCAGCTCCTCCAGAGGGGGACGCTCTTCCTTATAGCCATGAGATGAGGGTCTTGAATGGAGGGACTAACTCAGTATTCCCTCTGGTTATTTTAACATGAAATCCTTAGTCTCCACATTACAAAGAATCTTGAATTGTTACATTGTTTCTGGAGAGTGAAACCTAGTGGGATCTGTAGTTAGAGGAGCGGATCAGTGTCAGAACCACTGACTTCTGTGACTTCTGGTCTCTCCGAGGATCGTCTCATGTGTTAGATTGTTCTGTTCATTTGGCTACACAATTCTTTCCTCTGCCCGCCCTCTCCTCACTTCGCGCACACGAGTCGTTCTTCCACCCACTCTTTCCTTACTTGGCGCACACAAGTCGTTACTCCGCCCGCCCTCTCCTCACATGGGGCACAAAAGTCGTTCCTCCGCCCGCTCTCTCCTCTCTTGGCGCACACGAGTCATTCCTCTGCCCGCACTCTCCTCACTTGGCGCATACGAGTCGTTCCTCTGCCCGCCCTCTTCACTTGGCGCACACGAGTCGTTCCTCTGCCCGCCCTCTCTTCACTTGGCGCACACGAGTCGTTCCTCTGCCCGCACTCTTCTCACTTGGCGCACACAAGTCGTTCCTCTGCCCGCCTTCTCTTCACTTGGCGCACACGAGTCGTTCCTCCGCCCGCCCTCTCTTCACTTGGCGCACATGAGTCGTTCCTCTGCCCGCACTCTCCTCACTTGGCGCATACGAGTCGTTCCTCTGCCCGCCCTCTCTTCACTTGGCGCACATGAGTCGTTCTTTTGCCCGCCCTCTCTTCACTTGGCACACACGAGTCGTTCCTCTGCCTGCACTATCCTCACTTGGCGCACACGAGTCGTTCCTCCGCCCACACTCTTCTCACTTGGCGCACACAAGTCGTTCCTCTGCCCGCCCTCTCTTCACTTGGCGCACACGAGTCGTTCCTCCGCCCGCCCTCTCTTCACTTGGCGCACATGAGTCGTTCCTCCGCCCTTACTCTCTTCACTTGGCACTCACGAGTCGTTCCTCTGCCCGCCCTCTCCTCACTTGGCACACACGAGTCGTTCCTCCGCCCTTACTCTCCTCACTGGGCGCACACGAGTCGTTCCTCCGCCCGCCCTCTCCTCACTTGGCACACACGAGTCGTTCCTCCGCCCTTACTCTCCTCACTGGGCGCACACGAGTCGTTCCTCCGCCCGCCCTCTCCTCACTTGGCACACACGAGTCGTTCCTCCGCCCGCACTCTCTTCACTTGGCGCACATGAGTCGTTCCTCCGCCCTTACTCTCTTCACTTGGCACTCACGAGTCGTTCCTCTGCCCGCCCTCTCCTCACTTGGCACACACGAGTCGTTCCTCCGCCCTTACTCTCCTCACTGGGCGCACACGAGTCGTTCCTCCGCCCGCCCTCTCCTCACTTGGCACACACGAGTCGTTCCTCCGCCCTTACTCTCCTCACTGGGCGCACACGAGTCGTTCCTCCGCCCGCCCTCTCCTCACTTGGCACACACGAGTCGTTCCTCCGCCCGCACTCTCTTCACTGGGCGCACATGAGTCGTTCCTCCGCCCGCACTCTCTTCACTTGGCGCACATGAGTCGTTCCTCCGCCCTTACTCTCTTCACTTGGCACACACAAGTCGTTCCTCCACCCGCCCTCTCCTCACTTGGCGCACACGAGTCGTTCCTCTTCCCACCCTCTCTTCACTTGGCGCACACGAGTCGTTCCTCTTCCCACCCTCTCTTCACTTGGCACACACAAGTCATTCCTCCGCCCGCCCTCTCTTCACTTGGCACACACGAGTCGTTCCTCTGCACTCTCTTCACTTGGCACACACGAGTCGTTCCTCTGCACTCTCTTCACTTGGCGCGCACACAAGTTGTTCCTCTGCCCGCACTCTCCTCACTGGGCGCACACGAGTCGTTCCTCCGCCTGCGCTCCCGATCTACTTGTCTCTGACTGCCTTTTTTTCTGTTTCTCAACAGCAGCCCCTGATAGTAAGTATGGCCGGAGTATTGTGTGTTTTGTGCTTGTTATGTCTTCCGTTGTAGCGTTACATGTTGTCTCTGTCTGTGCCAGGCATGTCTCCTTCTCTAACGCTATTGTCATAGCTGTAACCAATCAGAATAATCAATGGTGGCGGGAGCTGATTGGCGGAGGGGCATAGAAAGAAATCCTCCTATTTTAAGGGCTCGTCCAGAATTGATAGAAAGGGTCTGTGATACAACCGCTAGGTGTGAGGGGCTCTGGAGACGTGCCTTTATTGTGGACTCCTCAATAAGGAGACTCAACCTTAGTCCTTCTGCAGCCATATGTTAGATAAATCACGTGTGGCCTCACTCCCAGACCTAGATGGCCTTCATTACTTTTCTCTCTAACTCACAGTAAGCAATACTTAATATGAAAGCACTTAAGTTCTTAAGGGCAAGTAGTATTTAAAGTATTTAAAGGGATACATCTATGCTAGATTTGCAGTGCAATACAGGATACAAGCACACTGATAAATCTTGGAATATTTTCATATATATTGAGTTCCATAACACCTTCTTTCAAAAAATGGACAACCCCTTTAAATGTTAATATAGACATAGATTATGTCTATAGAGATTTGGCGGGGTGTGTGTCAGACGTTTCCCATCACTGTTCCGATATCTAACATCCTCTACGTCTGGTTCCAGCCTCCTCCGGCAAAGTATGGAGGGCGCCACACGGTGACCATGATCCCTGGAGACGGCATCGGCCCTGAACTCGCTCTACACGTGAAGGAGATCTTCAGGTGAGGCCGCGACGTTGGTGCGTCTCCTCATTGTTAAGTGTAAGGGAGGACCCCTTTAACACCTGGCCCTGTGGCCTCTTGCAGACACGCCTGTGTGCCGGTGGATTTCGAGGTAGTGAATGTGAACTCCACCGCAACAGACGAAGGAGACATCCAGAACGCCATCACCGCCATCCGGAGGAACAGGGTGGCACTAAAAGGTATCGCGCTCTTCTCTGCAGCTTTCTATTGGTTTATACCTTTCTATAGTTTTTGCCAGGGCTGAAGGCAATGGCGCCTTTCTGTTTCTATTGGCAGGTAACATTGAGACGAACCACAACATGCCGCCATCTCACCTCTCACGGAACAACCTGTTACGGTAAGTCACACCCGCCGCAGGAGATAACAGACTGGAGGTGTTATAGACGTCAGTGGGGGAGATGCTCTCCAACATGAGCGGAGGAGGTGAGCTGTGACATCATCTCGTGTAACTATGTATAGAAGTGTCACCTGTCAGTGTAATCCTGTCTGTGATGATAATGAGACTGCTGAAAAGTGATCTCTGCAGAACAGAATGCTTCTGTCTAATATTAAACTTATTGGCTAAAGTGAAAACCTGAGGGGCGGGTCTTAGTCTGTACAGGAAGTGGGGGCGGGTCTTGGTCTCTCTACAGGAAGTGGGTGCAGGTCTTGGTCTCTACAGGAAGTGGGGGCAGGTCTTGGTCTCTCTACAGGAAGTGGGGGCATGTCTTAGTCTCTACAGGAAGTGGGGGCAGGTCTTGGTCTCTACAGGAAGTGGGGGCAGGTCTTGGTCTCTACAGGAAGTGGGGGCAGGTCTTGGTCTCTCTACAGGAAGTGGGGGCAGATCTTGGTCTCTCTACAGGAAGTGGGGGCAGATCTTGGTCTCTACAGGAAGTGGGGGCAGGTATTGGTCTCTCTACAGGAAGTGGGGGCAGGTATTGGTCTCTCTACAGAAAGTGGGGGCAGGTATTGGTCTCTCTACAGGAAGTGGGGGCAGGTCTTGGTCTCTACAGGAAGTGGGGGCAGGTCTTGGTCTCTACAGGAAGTGGGGGCAGATCTTGGTCTCTCTACAGGAAGTGGGGGCAGGTCTTGGTCTCTCTACAGGAAGTGGGGGCAGGTCTTGGTCTCTCTACAGGAAGTGGGGCAAGTCTTGGCCTCTGTACAGGAAGTGGGGGCAGGTCTTGGTCTCTCTACAGGAAGTGGGGACAGGTCTTGGTCTCTGTACAGGAAATGGGGCAGGTCTTGGTCTCTCTACAGGAAGTGGGGTAGGTCTGTGTCAGTACAGGAATAAAACCCTTTATTGGTCAAAAAGTAAGAAAGGCTCCACTCAAATTCTAGTGACCGATAAGATTAAACGAGTATAAAAGCCAAATGTACTTTTGAAAATATACAAAATGACCCTACCATAGGTATCAGGAAGAGAGGAAGCTGTATACCTGGAAAAGGATTGAGAGTGCAATATAAATATATATTTATATCTCAACTCAGAGGTAAAAGGCCAGGAGAATACTATTCTTAAATGGAAGGATCATAATGAAATAAGAAGTGTGACCAGACAAGAACAAATAAAGAGTAGGATATAGAGGGTATAACAAGATAACTTGTTCATTGCGCAATTATAGGCCTATAGATGAATGGTTCAAATAGTCTTAGTTTAGTCACCCAGGAACACACCCCTGGAGGAAGTGCTGTGCGAAACGCGCGTCGGGGTGCGCTTGGCTGTTCTCCTTCTCATCTTCTTGGGTCTTCCTTCACCGTGTATAATATCTATAGGGCTGTTTGCTGATGTGGTTTGTTAATGTCACCCGCTCATTTGTCTTTCACTTCTCAGCACCAGCCTAGATCTTTACGCCAATGTGATCCACTGTCAGAGTTTGCCCGGGGTGCAGACCCGACACAAGGACATCGACATCCTGATTGTGCGGGAGAACACGGAGGGGGAGTACAGCAGCCTGGAGCACGAGGTCAGGATGAGGGTTGAACCTGGACCCGCTCTCTTTCCCTTTGTTCCCTGTTATTTTGGGGTTTTGTTTTTTGTGTCCATTGTGTGTTAATAATGACCCTGCAGCGCCATTCTCCAGGTCAGCGCCATTATGTCCGCACCAATCTTGTATGTTTTTTTTTTTTTTTTCATTTATGTGTTGAAGAAAATTCTGAAATTTCGTAGTTTGTTGGAGCGATGTGCGGGCTCATTGTTTGTTTGCTAACTATCACTTTCCCAATATACGTCTACTACCTACTCTGCTCCTATAAGCTGATACCTTTGTGGTGCATAAATACCTTTATTGTTGTAACTTTGATCCTTCTGAGCTGCAGACCGGATTCAGGCCAACTGAGCGCGGAACTTCACTGGTGGAGGCGGGGCTGCCTCTGTGATTGACAGCAGTCTGGGCACATCACTGGTGGAGGCGGGGCTGCCTCTGTGATTGACAGCAGTCTGGACACATCACTGGTGGGGGCGGGGCTGCCTCTGTGATTGACAGCAGTCTGGGCACATCACTGGTGGAGGCGGGGCTGCCTCTGTGATTGACAGCAGTCTGGACACATCACTGGTGGGGGCGGGGCTGCCTCTGTGATTGACTGCAGTCTGGGCACATCACTGGTGGAGGCGGGGCTGCCTCTGTGATTGACAGCAGTCTGGGCACATCACTGGTGGGGGCGGGGCTTCCTCTCTGTGATTGACAGCAGTCTGGGCACATCACTGGTGGGGGCGGGGCTGCCTCTGTGAGTGACAGCAGTCTGGGCACATGACTGGTGGGGGCGGGGCTGCCTCTGTGAGTGACAGCAGTCTGGGCACATCACTGGTGGGGGCAGGGCTGCCTCTGTGAGTGACAGCAGTCTGGGCACATCACTGGTGGGGGCAGGGCTGCCTCTGTGAGTGACAGCAGTCTGGGCACATCACTGGAGGGGGCGGGGCTGCCTCTGTGAGTGACAGCAGTCTGTGCACATCACCGGTGGGGGTGGGGCTTCCTCTCTGAGTGACAGCAGTCTGGGCACATCACTGGTGGGGGCGGGGTTGCCTGTGAGTGACAGCAGTCTGGGCACATCACTGGTGGGGGCGGGGCTGCCTCTGTGAGTGACAGCAGTCTGGGCACATCACTGGTGGGGGCGGGGCTGCCTCTGTGATTGACAGCAGTCTGGGCACATCACTGGTGGGGGCGGGGCTGCCTCTGTGAGTGACAGCAGTCTGGGCACATCACTGGTGGGGGCGGGGCTGCCTCTGTGATTGACAGCAGTCTGGGCACATCACTGGTGGGGGCGGGGCTACCTCTGTGAGTGACAGCAGTCTGGGCACATCACTGGTGGGGGCGGGGCTACCTCTGTGATTGACAGCAGTCTGGGCACATCACTGGTGGGGGCGGGGCTACCTCTGTGAGTGACAGCAGTCTGGGCACACATGCCCAGATCACACATCACTCTCCTCTCAGCCTCCACCAGTGACATGTGCCCTTCTCAGTTGGTCCAATTCCAGTCTGCAGCTCAGAAGGATGGAAGTTACAAGAACAATAAAGGTATTTATGGGCGTCTTAAAGATACAATTACAGTAACAGGTCAGATAGTTTAATATATTGATACTTCTGCTATTAGTTGTATCAAACCACCAATGTGACCCCTTTTCTTTTGTCGTAACATTTTCCCAGTGGAAGTGTTAGGGTAACAGTAAGGGGGACGCACCGGTAGTGTAAGATCTCTTGAAGGCCTTTCCCTGTATTACAGAGTGTGTCCGGGGTGGTGGAGAGTCTGAAGATCATCACCCGCACTAACTCCCTGCGCATCGCTGACTACGCCTTCAAACTGGCCCGGGAGAAAGGGCGCAAGAAGATCACGGCCGTGCACAAGGCCAACATCATGTAGGTTGTGGCCCCGGCAGCGGGCCCCGTATTCTGCTCGCCGGGTCGTGCTGACTTCTCCATTGTATCTGCAGGAAGTTGGGGGACGGACTGTTCCTCCAATGCTGCAGGGAGGTGGCGTCCGGATACCCCGATATCACGTTTGAGAGTATGATCGTGGACAACACCACAATGCAGGTAAACATGGCGGCACTGACGAGGCAGCGGTACCAGGGCGGGTGTAAGGCGAGATACCGGATTAATGACAGCCATGACAGGGAGACTGCAGTGAGCCCCCCAGACATTGGCTGGATGGGATGTGACCCCCTCCCTGGTAGCTGTTGGCCCCTCTTTACCCATCAGAGAGCAGTTTATAGGGCCCCAGCCTTTCCAGCAGTATCTGGGCATCTCCCTATTAAGTATTAATGCATCTTTTGTTTGTTTTTTTTGCAGCTCGTGTCTAATCCGCAGCAGTTCGATGTTATGGTGATGCCCAACCTGTACGGGAATATAGTGAATAACGTCTGCGCCGGGCTGGTCGGGGGCCCCGGCCTCGTACCTGGGGCCAACTATGGCAGTGTGTATGCTGTGTTTGAGACGGTAAGATGGATATTGGTAATGTGATGTATACTGCTGCCCACCAGTCAGTCATGTGTCAGGGGCATTCATAGATGTTGTATACTCTGACCCCCAGTACACGTCAGTATGGAGATTCCCCTTCACACGGCTCTTACATGGGGGTCACCGAGCCATGGTCTGTGATATTGGCATCTCTGAATGCACTGGTCCCAATTAATATGATGCCCCTGAATAATGACTCTCTGCATCACCAATCGCTTATCTTACAGGCAACCAGGAACACGGGGAAGAGCATCGCCAACAAGAACATCGCCAACCCCACCGCCATGCTGCTGGCCGGCTGCATGATGTTAGACCACCTGAAGTACGAGCGGCCCCTCACTAATCCTCTGTATACTCTGCTCCTTACTATAGTTGGGTATACGATGATGCCGCTCTTGTGTTCGCAGGTTGCACAGTTACGCCACCTCCATTCGTAAGGCAATCCTGGGCAGTATGAACGAACATCGGGTAAGTTTATCAAGACCCAGGTCAGACGGACCACCCTGTGCACCCCCTAAAGCTGACCCCTGCCTGGTGCCCAGCAGCCATCTCTATGGACCTATAGATACAAGGACAGCAGAAATTCCCCTATTACAGGCTGCCCCTTATGTGGGACTGGTGGATATGTGATGGGATGGACCCTCAATTCCCCTAAAGACCCAAAACTGCAGTAAACCTCAACACTAATACAAAGGCACAGTACAACTGCAGTAGTGCATTATGGGTCTCCCCCTCCATCATGGTCCCCCTTCTTATAACTCTAGGGGGGCTTGACTGGTGGATATGGGATAAGATAGATCCTCATTCCCCTAAACAACAATAACTACAGGAAATGTCAACTCTAATTAATTCACAAAACTCACCAGGTTGGAGGCCAGAAAGTCCACAGCTTTACCTACATCACAGGATTATTAGCACCATAGGAAGAGTCCGGTGAAGAGGTGATATCCCGCTGACCGACTTGCTGCACCCGGCATTAACATACACATCCTTCACACTGACCCCCCAGAGTCCGTTCACCACCATGGGACGCTACATCTTTTATAAAGAACATTGAGAAAGCGATAAGACAGGAATCCATTCCCTAACAATCTCCCCTCCTCCACAGCAAGCTCCAGGCCACACGGCAACCCCCCACCCCCGGATGGGAAGGACCCTCATTCCCCTTATAACAGGGGTGGAGAACCTCAGGCCCGAGGGCCGAATGCAGCCCTCCATGACTTTTTTTTATGGCCCCCGGGCAGATTCCTGGGGACCGCAGTGCTCAGGCTGGCAGACGCGTTTCGTGACTGCCTGACCTTTAAATTTTGCTCTCTGTGCCCCAGCCTCGGCCTCCCCAGTGAGGTATATGCTCCCAGCCTCTCCTGTGATGTCTATGCCCCAGCCTCGGCCTCCCCAGTGAGGTATATGCTCCCAGCCTCTACTGTGATGTCTATGCCCAGCCTCGCCTCCCCGGTGAGGTATATGCTCCCAGCCTCTCCTGTGATGTCTATGCTTCAGCCTCGGCCTCCCCAGTGAGGTATATGCTCCCAGCCTCTCCTGTGATGTCTATGCCCCAGCCTCGGCCTCCCCGGTGAGGTATATGCTCCCAGCCTCTCCTGTGATGTCTATGCCCCAGCCTCGGCCTCCCCAGTGAGGTATATGCTCCCAGCCTCTCCTGTGATGTCTATGCCCCAGCCTCGGCCTCCCAGTGAGGTATATGCTCCCAGCCTCTCCTGTGATGTCTATGCCCAGCCTCGGCCTCCCCAGTGAGGTATATGCTCCCAGCCTCTCCTGTGATGTCTAGGGCTCTAGCAAACCTGGAAAAGTAGTTGAGCAGCAACAAGACTAATCACCGATGCCAAAGAGAAGCCGCTCCAGCCACCACAGTAGGGGGAGGTGATTGTTTAACCGATTATCGCGGGTAATTTTCAAGTTGATAATTTTGTACGGCCCCAAAGGATTGTCGAAATTTCCAAATGGCCCCCGGCAGAAAAATGGTTCCCCCCCCTGACGTATAATGACAGTAAACCTTGATTCTAATAATACGAATGACACAACTGCAGCAGTGCATCATGGGTCTCCCCTCCGTCATGGTGCCCCCATTGCTTATGGCTCTAGGGGGGGGCTTGACTGGTGGATATGGGATATTTCCCTTATAACAATCATAACCACCGTAAACGTCAACCCTAATAATACAAATGTACACAGCTATGAAAGACACAACTGCAGCAGTGCATCATGGGTCTCCCCTCCCACAGTCACGGCGTCCCCTTTGCTTATGGCTCCGGTGGGGCTGAATACAGGCTGTCGGCTGTGGCGGGGGGTGGATCTTCCATTATTATCAGAAGTTGTGGATGAATCGATTGTATTGTGACGGACGTTCTCGTTTCCGGACAGATGCACACCCCAGATATCGGGGGTCAGGGCACCACCACGGACGTGGTCCAGTCCATTTGCCGGCAGATCATTGTGAAGAATGGCCGCGCGGTGACCGTCTGAGAGGTGAGGCGCTATATTCTGTGAGGTTTACAGTGTAATGTATATATCCATGATGGCACTTCAATATAGAACGGTTTAAATAACAAAGTTAATTCTGAACTTTTTAGCATTTGCAATTCTCCCCCCGACCGTGCGCCTCCAGACTGGAACTATGGCATCACATATACCAATGATGCTGTAAGTTGGGGGTCATCAGACCCCGGTGCAGGCGGGAATTATCTGTAATAAGAAATCTGATACTCTGTCTCTACACGGGTTTCCAGGATATTTTTTATTTCTACGTAGTCTTGCAGACGTAGAATATGACAAACCCCTCCGTGCAGCCCCCCGGGCTCAGCGCTGCCTTTCTGCCTCTGGAGTTGTCAATTGACTCCACAACTTCTTCCGTCTAAATCACTGAACCCTAAACCAAGTGTTCGGCTGCAGCGGTGATCATGACTTGATGTTACGTGTTGACTGCATTGCAGTCCAGGAGTGCTGCTGCTGTGTTTAACCTGAGTTTTTTGTTTTATAGTCTATGCTGTGTGCAGTGGCTCTGCAGGTGCTGGGGTGTGTCTCAGTATTCAGATTTCCACTCCCTCAGCCTTGAAGTGGTTCCACTTCCCTCCACTGGGTGTTGCAGATAAGAGTTCAGTCTCTACTTGGACCCTATCCAGTGAGGACGTTCTTGCTTCCATAGAAGCTGCTGGGTTTTCCCGGTCCATGGATGGATGTTGGGACTTTTAGCCTAGGGCTATTCAGTAGCATAGGGCTTGGGTGGTGACCCAGACCTCCTCGCCATCTGAGGCACCTCTGGGAGCCGGGTGAGCTAGGGACCCCCAGTCTTCGGGTCAGACTAGTTCTCCTGAACGCCTTTAGCCCACGTTACCATCCGTTATAACACTCCATGACGCTTGACCACTGCAGACTGCCGAAAAGACCAAAGCCCTCCTGAGAAGACATCCTGTACACAGTTACAGCCGGTTTGTTATATTCTAAGTTTTAAAGTCTATGCCAAGATAAAAAAAAAAAATAATAATAATCCTGGAAAGCCACTTTATAGAAAACTCTGTATGGCTCTGTGGGTAAAGGGTTAATCTGATGTGACCCATTACTCTCCATTATTCACATTACCATTACATTGCAGGGATCTGCAGACTGTGGTGATAGTTTGGTGCAGGAGCAAATATCAGAAAAGTTAATATAATGTTACATTTCAAAAAGATACGTCTTGTAGGGAAGTAAAAAATGAGTTTTGGATTAAATGTACGAATCCCAAAGTGGGACAAAAAATAATGAAAATTAATATGTGTATGCAGTGAAAGTAGACGCAAGTCCATATAGTTCAATCTATGTCCGAATATAGAGCAAAACTAAATGTAATAAGGTAATTAACAAATAACAGTATTTATAGCAATAAGTTGTATTCATGTAGGGGCTGGTCACCAATAATCAGGGTCCAGTTTTTGCTTCTCTTTATTGTGAGTTTTCCGTTTGTTGTTACTTTTAAATCCATAATACGGTTCCAGAGATTCGCGCCTGTTCATCCAGTGCTAATTATTGTTTACAAGGGGGCGTGGCTCGCAGGATCCTCTGGGGCATGGCTTTAGGCTGCTCTGCATAGTTATCCTGAGAGCACCGCCCACTGTTAAGGACCATAAAAAATATCAGTAAATGAAAAGAGCGAGATCTCTGGAACCGTGATCTAATGGATCAAACTGAACCTGCAAAACATTGTGAATAAATCAGAACAAACACTGACCACTGTGAGTCCTGCATGATGTCACCAGTGTCTGCTGGATGTGTCTGTCTTCTGTGTTCCAGGTGCTGTGACCTCCCCATCGCCGGTGTCTTCTCCTCTCTCCGGCCCTCGGCTCCTCGCTTTCAGTCCATCGCTGTGAGCTCCTGTTATAATCGTTACACTCCGCAGTTCTGTGTTGGATCGGCTTTATCTATGGCTCTGTTCAGACCAGCCTGTTTTATGCCTCAGTAGATCTCATTGTGCACCTGCGTTAGGTCCCTGTGGAACAAATGGCAGCCGGCGCGGTTCCTCTGCACCCGGACGTTCATCGGATGTGCGCTCAGCTCCGATGTCTGAGCTTTCTGTTGTCATCTTAAATTAAAGTTCTTCATAAACCCGAATCTGTTGTCCTCTATGGAGGATTTGTGTCTTTGTATACGGTCAGTGCTTATCTATTGTATAATAACCCTGTCCCATCCGTCATCCACTTCCACCGGCAAGGCGTCCTCCTTTCCTCTGATTGGTCAGAGGACAGAACAAGTTTCGGTCACCATATTCATACACCTGATTGATGGATGTCTAAATATGGCGACTACTGGCGTTATGGGATTGTCAGCGGTAACGCCTACAGTGACGCGACCCGAAATGCCACCTATCGCCCCGAACCCACCTGTTGCACATACCGCAGAATTAGATCCCACAGGATCTGTGATGGTCAGTCATGGGTGGAGCCAGGTGCACGTGATTGCTCCACAGCAAAGGAAGTACCACCCCCGAGCAGCCTGTGCCCCCACCCCAGCAGTGTAATGTTACCTTTTACATACTTTGTTTTAATTTTACTTTTATCACAGGGGAGACAGCTTAAACTAGCACAGGGGGGAAGGAAGACCACTCGGGGGAGAAGACAGACCAGGGGGTGAGAGACCACGGGGTCAAGAGAGACAGTGCACAAGGGGGATAAGATGGCTGCTGCTCCCAATACCACAGAGTCCGCCCCCATCATGACATCACCACCCCCATCTAGCGTTATATATCCAGTATTAGTGCCTTTAGCATTTCCCCATTACACTCAAGATTTTCTTTATAGCATCTGCGGCTCGCCAGGTGTCGGGGTCTGGAATTGCAGCGCATGCACATCGTAGTAAATGGAGCTGCAGTACCAGACATGGCCTGAGGACCAGGAGCGACGCTGTTGCTGCTGCACAAAAAACAATGGGAATCTCTTTCAATTCTGGAGTAGTCCCTCGGGTCAGTGTGACACCTAGACACATCCGTGTGACAGTGTTACAGATGTAAGATGCGGCCCGGCCACCAGTAACTTCATAAATCCACAAGAAGTCGCCAGTTTGGGTCCTAACATCAATAATCATCTGTATCCCTGCACTCAGATGTATCAATCATATACTCATCTGAAACAGATCTGTACAGAAATCCACCAAAACACAACTATAGAGAGCAGTGTATTGTGGGAGATCAGGTACACGGAGGGAAGAGGTCTGTGTGTGTATAAGAGGGATATGTATGAGCAACGTGTGTGTGTGTGTGTGTGTGTGTGTGTGTGTATACATGGTAGTGTGTGTGTAGCAGGGCTGTATGTTTCAGCATGAGTAGCACAGTCTATGAGCAGCAAGGATGTGTGTATGAGTAAATGTGTGTATGTAGCAAGGCTGCGTATGTAAATGCATGTATGGAGCAGGGCTGGGTGTGTAAATGCATGTATGGAGCAGGGCTGGGTATGTGAATGTGTGCATGTAGCAGGGCTGGGTATATGAATCCGTGCATGTAGCAGGGCTGGGTATATGAATGTGTGCATGTAGCAGGGCTGGGTATGTGAACGTGTGTATGTAGCAGGGCTGCGTATGTATTTTATAAATAGATCTGTGTGTGCATCTACATTAGACAGTAATGGCCACTTTACACGCAGCTACAGGTAACAGGTTTTCCACAGGTAACTTACTGGCTGCAGTGAAATCATGGAGACAAGGTTCTATCTTGTTGCTGTGTACAAATGTAACAATGTCTCCATGATTTCACTGCAACCAGTAAGTTACCTGTGGAAACCCTGTTACCTGTAGCTGCGTGTAAAGTGGCCATAAAGGTGTGTGTGTGTATATCCACAAAAGAGCTGAATGTACGTCCGCCGTGCCCATACTGTGGTGGTATATGCAGGGGCGTAACTTAGTTCATGGGCCCTGATGTGAAAGCCCCAATGGAGCCCCCAATTATTGCAAATTTTAATAGCATTACTCTTTTTCTATAGGCCAAAAGGACTTTTTGCGGCCCCTTAGGACCTAAGTGCCATTGCAACCTACTGTAGGTACACCCCCGGGTATATGTATATAATACCCGCTGCCACTTCCAGAGTAATTGTGTCCTATCATGTGATTGGGCAGCACAAGTTGGGGGCCGTCATATTTGAACACCCAAGTGATGGGGTGGGCTCTCACCCCACAGACTGCCAAATGAGCAACCATGGGCGTTTTGGGGACACAAGGTTGGGTGGTGGCAGAGAGTGAAGAGGGAAGAATCATTGGATGGGCAAAGACGGCTGCAGCACTCAGCGCCATAGCCCCGCCCCCATTGTGATGTCACTGGTAGCATCGTGGTCCCATCTCATACATTATAATGACTCAGATCGACCTTTACACCTGCAGGACATGTGTTCTGTGGAGCTTCACACATTGATATCGCCACGTTCCCTCCTTCGTTAGTAATGATCACCACAGACTCATTATAAAGATTTTGTATCAATTTAATGACATCATACACACATTTCATATAATCCAAACCGGCGTCATATTACAACAGCTGTGTGAACCACGCAGACACTCAAACACGATGCCCCCCGGCCCTGGAAGTCAACGATTTATAGGTTTATACCTTTCTGGACACAGTTATTGGCCTGAACACTGGAAACCGTGAATACTAGAGGCTCCAATCACTGACCGCACACGATGCGGGGACCCCGGCGGAGCCATCACTGACCGCACACGATGTGGGGACCCCGGCGGAGCCATCACTGACTGCATACAATGCGGGGACGCCGGCGGAGCCATCACTGACTGCATACAATGCGGGGACGCCGGCGGAGCCATCACTGACTGCATACAATGCGGGGACCCCGGCGGAACCATCACTGACTGCACACAATGTGGGGACCCCGGCGGAGCCATCACTGACTGCACACAATGCGGGCACCCCAGCGGAGCCATCACTGACTGCACACAATGCGGGGACCCCGGCGGAGCCATCACTGACTGCACACAATGCGGGGACCCCGGCGGAGCCATCACTGACTGCACACAATGCGGGGACCCCGGCGGAGCCATCACTGACTGCACACAATGCGGGGACCCCGGCGGAGCCACCACTGACTGCACACAATGCGGGGACGCCGGCGGAGCCATCACTGACTGCACACAATGCGGGGACGCCGGCGGAGCCATCACTGACTGCACACAATGCGGGGACCCTGGCGGAGCCATCACTGACTGCATACAATGTGGGGACGCCAGCGGAGCCATCACTGACTGCATACAATGCGGGGACGCCGGCGGAGCCATCACTGACTGCATACAATGCGGGGACGCCGGCGGAGCCATCACTGACTGCATACAATGCGGGGACCCCGGCGGAGCCATCACTGACTGAATACAATGCGGGGACGCCGGCGGAGCCATCACTGACTGCATACAATGCGGGACCCCGGCGGAGCCATCACTGACTGCATACAATGCGGGGACGCCGGCGGAGCCATCACTGACCGCACACAATGCGGGGGCCCCGGCGGAGCCGTCACTGACTGTACCCTATGTGATGACGTCATCTGAGCCATCACTGACTGCACCCCATATGATGACGTCAGCTGAGCCATCACTGACGGCACCCCATGTTATGACGTCGACTGAACCCTCACTGACCGCACACCACATGGGGACACCGGCTGAGCTCTCACACCATGTGGGGACATCTGCGGATCCATCACTGACCGCACACCACGTGGGGACGTCTGCGGAGCAGTCAGCGCACACGATGTGGGGACACTGGCGGAGCCATCACAGTTTATCCAGATATTGCTTCTTGTGGTGCTGAATCACCTCCTTCAGTGGTCGGGAAAAAGCCGACGATTGAGGATTATTTTGGAAGTTTCCATATTCCTATAGTAAAAGCTATAAATACTGCAGGAGCCTGGCTTGACCCCAGGTCCACAGGAGGTGGAGGAAGCCCCCATCATATCTGCTCCGAGAACCATTATTTCTACATATATATTGTCCTGGTGATGGATAGCGGTCTGAGACTTATTAGACGTCTGTACATTACTGTGTGCATGCTGCAAGTATAGCCTGATCACCTCTTGACCTTTGTTTCGGGTCACAGGACCCTCCAATCATACAATTAGACTTTGGACAATCTTCTAAAGCTTCTTTGGTCGTGTGTGCCCACTACTACCCCCAATGTCCATTATCCAGGGAGGACGAGGGTCCGATCTCTACATTCAGCAACGCCCCACCCCAGAGGTTCCTGAAGACAACCAGTGAGGTCCAACTTAAAGGAGGACGAGAGGACAACGGTCAAATATCCTACATGACTCCGGACCCCTCGCTCCCTCCGATCACAGACCTCCTAGATATATTATTACTTTCTATATAAGTGGTTATATGTGATGTGCTGACGCTCGGCCCCGGGTCACTATCGCGCCTCTTCTGGCCTCTGACCTCACTTACTGCCTCTGGTTACAGTTATCCTATTCCAGCCTCTACACTCCTCCATCACAATTACTAACCTTCCCAACTTTAGTCAATGAAGCAAACATACCACATACCGCGCCCCCCAAAATCATGAGCGGATCAAAGACTTCATAGAGATTGTAAACCTGAGCACGGTTACAATTTACTGCATAGTAAAGGGTGCAGCTATTGTAGAGATAGGAGCACTTTTCTTCTCTTTATTGCTCGTTGCCTTGGAGACCGACCACCGGTGCTATCTGGGTTATAAAGGGCGTCCGGGAATGGGAGAGGTGACAGTGCAGACTGCACGATCCTGGTCAAAACAAGATCAATAGAAGAGAGTTTTGAGCGCGCTTGTGCATGTTGTACATGTTGCTGTGCATGTTGTGTCCTCTGCTTTATCTTGCACGCTGAGCATGTTGTGTGCGGTGCATGTTGTATGTTGTGTGCAGTGCATGTTGTACATGTCGCTGTGCATGTTGTGTGCTGTGCATGTTGTGTCCTCTGCTTGTATGTTGCAGCATGTTTTGTGCTGTGCATGTTGTATGCTGTGCATGTTGTATGTTGTGTGCTGTGCATATTGTACATGTCGCTGTGCATGTTGTGTCCTCTGCTTGTATGTTGCAGCATGTTTGTGTGATGTGCATGTTGTATGTTGTGCGCTGTGCATGTTGTACATGTCACTGCATGTTGTATGCTGTGCATGTTATACATGTTGCTGTGCATGTTGTGTCCTTTGCTTGTATGTTGCAGCATTTTATGTGCTGTGCATGTTGTACAGCATATGTTGCTGTGCATGTTGTATGTTGCTGTGCAGTTGTACATGTTGCTGTGCATGTTCTGTAGGTGGTCGGTCTCCAAAGCAACAAGCTCTAAACAAAACAAACAGCGTCTCTACCTCAGATGTCTGACAATGTTACTAAGCAGTGAATTGTAATTAGGAGCGCTGTCCGACATTACCCCTCTGTATCCGTATAGGGACACCAGCGAGTACAGAGTCCTGGGAAAATAGGCAGATTAGCTCTCCCCTGGAAGGAAGGAAGCTGCCCGGTGCTACCTGTGGGTGGCGGTCTACGAGTTGTAAGACAGGGCTATGCTTGCCCCCATCTCATTTATCCAGGCTCAGGTACCCAAAACAGCCGTCCACCAATCCCACAGGGGTCACACAGTGACTGGTACAGCGGTCGCCTCTGGAGGTGACACTAGCAGTTTTCTTTTACTCCGGGATTGAGCCAATTTGCACGTACAGCCCCCCATTACCATTGTCACCCCGCTTTCACCCCCATAGAGAACATGTGGGGTCAGACGGCCGTATAACACTGACAATACTCGTATTGTAAAGCGCGGAGTGGCCGGCAGCTCCCCTCACCCGACTGCTGCAGTTATTCATGAAGCTGCCACGTTCAGGTCAGTGGAGCTGCCGGTCACTCTGTGCTTGTCTGTGACCCCGGCATAATAATGCACCAATACATCCTGTTCTCGCTTTCTCTCCAACATCCTTTTTTTTTTGCCTCCTAAAAACCAGCGACAAAGACAAATCCCACCCGTAATCAGTGCCATAAATGTGACCCCCAAACTACATCAGCGTGGCCCCTGGTGTCAGTCATGAAACTACACAGAAGTGACCACTAGAGGGAGCACAGCCATGTGTTGTGGACATGTCTGCGGATGGCGCCATCTTGTGGCTGCAGCAGCTTTACCAATGGATTAATAATGTGGACAGAACTGAAGATCAGTGAGTGAAAAGCTTTTTAACCCTCAATATGTATCACACAATATATTAATGCAAAGAGTCTGCTGAACCGATACAGAACTGTCCTGATATTCCAGCGATGGGGGAGGAAGACAAAGCCCGGAGCATGAACCCAAACACTAAGGTTCACCTACTTCTAGGTCTTAATGCACAAATTTGCAGTAATGAAGCCCTGTAGCGCAAATACAACCTGTGCTCAGCATGTCCTGACAGGAGTTACTCACTGGAAATGCATATTGCACATGGCCCACAGTGCGTGTAGTGGGGGGGGGGGGTGACACGCACACTACAACTGCATTCACTCTGGGGATAGTGAGTGTAGTGTGGGGGGGTTCACACAGGCGCACTACAACTGCATTCACTCGGGACAGTGCATGTAGTGGGGGGAGGGGGGGGGAGTGTCACACAGGCGCACTACAACTGCATTCACTCTGGGGACAGTGAGAGCAGTGGGGGAGGGGTCACACAGGCGCACTACAACTGCATTCACTCTGGGGACAGTGAGAGCAGTGGGGGAGGGGTCACACAGGCGCACTACAACTGCATTCACTCTGGGGACAGTGAGAGCAGTGGGGGAGGGGTCACACAGGCGCACTACAACTGCATTCACTCTGGGGACAGTGAGAGTAGTGGGGGGGTCACACAGGCGCACTACAACTGCACTCACACCAGGGAGTGTCTATATATTGCTTTATATACTTGTCATGGTGCCTTCGATATGGATACGAACGCATCATCCAGCCTGGGCAATAACGAGAATAACTCCACCGCCCGTGTACAAGGAGATCCAGGAAGCCAAACTCGTCAGGCGGGGGAGGGCGCGAGACCCCCAGAGTCAAACTCGTCAGGCGAGGGAGGGCGCGAGACCCCCAGAGTCAAACTCGTCAGGCGAGGAGGGCGCGAGACCCCCAGCACCGGACTGGTGAGTAGAGATGAGCGAACCTGAACTGTGAAGCTCGGGGCTCGGACCAAACACTTAGTGTCCAATGGTGAAACCTGAACACGGACTTCACTCCTGTCTGGTTTCTGATCGGTCACCCTAACAAGATAGTCACAGGGAGAGAGCAACAGAGGGGGTGCAGGGCCGGGGGAGCGGCGGCCGCACAGAGAGCATGTCAGAGGAGGAGAGGCAGCGGCAGGGAGAGCATGACAGAGGGAGAGTGGTGGAAGGGAGCAGTGCCGGGACAAGGCATTTTGGTGCCCTAGGCAGGTAAGGCAAACGGCGCCCCCCCCCCCCGTGGCCACGCATTGGGCAATAAAGTCCACTTTTTTCTATTTTTTGTGCTGTTTTTCCTTTTTTTACACTCTCTCTATTATATATTACACACACACTTGAGACTGCTGTGGGCTGAATACACAATAGCTGTATCAGTCACGGTTCTGACGATTCTTGGTGCCAGCACCAATCTGTCCACGGTGTTTCTGGAGAGCTGCAGCTTGCAGATCGCTTCAGGGTGCCCCCTTCCTGATCACCAGCGCTCCGGCATTCAGCCTGCTGAGCACTCAAACAACCCAGTCCACACTTCCAGTTAGCGGTTCATCACTTCCGGTTAGCGTTATAGAAATGAAGTTGCAACATCGTAGGATCAACGGTGTTTATTCCCTCTTCGTGTGGTCTTACATGGTGCGGGTGGGAGGACGGGGGGGTGCTCAAAGGTGATGGCCGTTTCACACCGCAAGAGGCGCTTCAACAGGCATATAGTCCACCATATGCCTGTTGACTATATGCCTGTTGAAGCGCCACCCCACAAAGAGTGAATAAACACCGCTGATTGTGTGTTGCAACTTCTTTTCTATAACGCTAAACACAATAGCTGTATATACAATAGAGAATACAGAATAGAGACAGCTGCTACCTGTATACACAATAGAGATGGCTGCGGACCGTATACACAATGGAGACTGCTGCTGGCTATACATACAATAGAGAATACACAATAGAAACTGCTGCTGGCCATACACAATAGAGAATACACAATAGAGACTACTGCTGGCCGTACGCAATAGAGAATACACAATAGAGACTACTGCTGGCCGTACGCAATAGAGATGTCTGCCAGCCATATAGACAACATCCCAACAGCTTCCCTCCATTCCGACAGCCTCCCTCCATCCTGACGGCCTCCCTCCTTCTTCCTCCATCCTGACAGCCTCCTTCCATCCTTCCTCCATCCCGACAGCCTCCCTCCATACTTCCGCTATCCCAACAGCGATCCTCCATCCTGACAGCCTCCCTCTATCCCAATAGCCTATTCCATCCTGACAGCCTCTCTCCATCCTTCCACAATAACAACAGCCTCCCTCCATCCTGACTGCATCCCTCCATCCTGACAGCCTCCCTGTCTCCCCACAGCCTCCCTGTCTTCCCAGTCTCCCTGTCTCCCCCTCAGCCTACCTGTCTCCCCCTCAGCCTACCTGTCTCCCCCTCAGCCTACCTGTCTCCCCCACAGTCTCCCTGTCTCCCCCACAGCCTCCCTGTCTCCCCCACAGCCTCCCTGTCTCCCCCACAGCCTCCCTGTCTCCCCCACAGCCTCCCTGTCTCCCCCACAGCCTCCCTGTCTCCCCACAGTCTCCCTGTCTCCCCCACAGTCTCCCTGTCTCCCCCTCAGCCCCCCTGTCTCCCCCACAGCCTCCCTGTCTCCCCCACAGCCTCCCTGTCTCCCCACAGTCTCCCCCTCAGCCTCCCTGTCTTCCCCACAGCCTCCCTGTCTCCCCCACAGCCTCCCTGTCTCCCCCACAGCCTCCCTGTCTCCCCACAGCCTCCCTGTCTCCCCCACAGCCTCCCTGTCTCCCCCACAGCCTCCCTGTCTCCCCCACAGCCTCCCTGTCTCCCCCACAGCCTCCCTGTCTCCCCCACAGTCTCCCTGTCTCCCCCTCAGCCCCCCTGTCTCCCCCACAGCCTCCCTGTCTCCCCACAGTCTCCCCCTCAGCCTCCCTGTCTTCCCCACAGCCTCCCTGTCTCCCCCACAGCCTCCCTGTCTCCCCCACAGCCTCCCTGTCTCCCCCACAGCCTCCCCCACAGCCTCCCTGTCTCCCCCACAGCCTCCCTGTCTCCCCCACAGCCTCCCCACAGCCTCCCTGTCTCCCCCACAGCCTCCCTGTCTCCCCCACAGCCTCCCTGTCTCCCCACAGTCTCCCCCTCAGCCTCCCTGTCTCCCCCACAGCCTCCCTGTCTCCCCCACAGCCTCCCCCTCAGCCCCCCTGTCTCCCCCACAGCCTCCCTGTCTCCCCCACAGCCTCCCTGTCTCCCCACAGTCTCCCTGTCTCCCCCTCAGCCTACCTGTCTCCCCCACAGCCTCCCTGTCTCCCCCACAGCCTCCCTGTCTCCCCCACAGTCTCCCTGTCTCCCCCACAGCCTCCCTGTCTCCCCACAGTCTCCCTGTCTCCCCCTCAGCCTCCCTGTCTCCCCCTCAGCCCCCCTGTCTCCCCCACAGCCTCCCTGTCTCCCCCACAGCCTCCCTGTCTCCCCACAGTCTCCCCCTCAGCCTCCCTGTCTCCCCCACAGCCTCCCTGTCTCCCCCACAGCCTCCCTGTCTCCCCCACAGCCCCCCTGTCTCCCCCACAGCCTCCAGCATAACTTACCATTGTGGGGAGCTGTGGATGCGGAGCAGGGGTGCCGGAGCCCGGAGGGAACATCTGCAGGACGCTGCCTGCGAGGAGTAGCTGCGGGCCTGCGGCAGCTAGCGGTGGGCGCCGCCATGTTCTTTGAGGCCGGCGCCCACTAACAGTACAGCCGGTCGGTGGAATCTGAGACTTCAACAAAATGGCCGCGGCTAATTGGAGACCGCGGCCATTGTGTAGAGGTCTCAACCTCTATTGACCGGCTGTACAGTTAGTGGGCGCCGGCCTCAAAGAACATGGCGGCGCCCACCGCTCCCTGCCGCAGCTTCTCCCCGCAACTTCAGGGCCGGGCGGCGGTGACCGGACTCCGGTCAGGCGAGAATGCGCCCTGCAGAAGATGGCGCCCTAGGCGACCGCCTAGGTTCGCCTAGCTGTCGTCCCGGCCCTGGAAGGGAGAGCGCGACAGAGGGAGAGTGGGGACAGGAAGAGTGCGACAGAGGGAGAGTGGTGACAGGAAGAGTGCGACAGAGGGAGAGTGGGGACAGGAAGAGTGCGACAGAGGGAGAGTGGGGACAGGAAGAGTGCGACAGAGGGAGAGTGGGACAGGAAGAGTGCGACAGAGGGAGAGTGGTGGAATAGAGAGCGTGACAGAGGCAGAGTGGTGGAATAGAGAGCGTGACAGAGGGAGAGTGGTGACAGGAAGAGTGCGACAGAGGGAGAGTGGGGACAGGAAGAGTGCGACAGAGGGAGAGTGGGGACAGGAAGAGTGCGACAGAGGGAGAGTGGGGACAGGAAGAGTGCGACAGAGGGAGAGTGGTGGAAGGGAGAGTGTGACAGGGAGAGTGGTGAAAGGGAGAGTGCGACAGAGGGGTTGCAGGGCTGGGGGAGCGCGACAGAGGGAGAGTGGTGGCAGGAAAAGTGTGACAGCGGGAGAGAGATGGAATGGAGAGTGTGACAGAGGGAGAGTGGTGGCAGGGGTAGCGTGACAGAGGGAGAGTGGTGGCAGGGGTAGCGTGACAGAGGGAGAGTGGTGGCAGGGGTAGCGTGACAGAGGGAGAGTGGTGACAGGAAGAGTGCGACAGAGGGAGAGTGGTGGAATAGAGAGCGTGACAGAGGGAGAGTGGTGAAAGGGAGAGTGCGACAGAGGGGTTGCATGGCTGGGGGAGCGCGACAGAGGGAGAGTGGTGGCAGGAAAAGTGTGACAGCGGGAGAGAGATGGAATGGAGAGCGTGACAGAGGGAGAGTGGTGGCAGGTGTAGCGTGACAGAGGGAGAGTGGTGGCAAGTGTAGCGTGACAGAGGGAAGCGGCGGCAGGGAGAGAATTCTTGCCAGATGAGTTCAGGTCACAATGCATTTCAATGGGGATCTGGGTCCAGGATCAAGTTCAGGTTGGATCCCGATCCCTAACTGGATTACTCAGACACGTTTCTCCGGACCCGAGCCTCCGCTCATCTCTACTCATCAGGGGCTTTTCTAAGGGGGAAATATTTTTTCTACCCCTACAGATTTCTGGGATCTGAATTGAATTATACATGGGATAGTCTAGTTCAGCCAAGACTGGCATAATACAGAATCTCTGTACATTAAGGACTGACTGTAGAGTGAGGTCTTGTCTGCGCCTCTTTTATTCCGGAGCAGCGCTCCAGCCCTTGGATTTCTCCCGCTGACGCTGTGCTCCTGAAGATGGACAGCAGGGTGGCCGCTAACTGAGGCAGCGACCTGTACACTGCAGTTCACTTCTTATTAATGGAGGTATTTTTGTAAAGTTCTTTTTTTTCATCCCAAGAACTTTGCAATTTTGACCACTTAAAATCTCAAGATCACCCCTTTAAGCTTTTGACAAGGGGTGCACAAACTTTTGCAGCCTACCCACTTACTTGCAATCACAGATACCTCTCATCACTGGGCTGAAATGATGTAACTGAAGCCTAAGGCACAAAGTGTCTCACTCCATGGGGGGGGTCACATACTTATAGCTTCATGTGCAATTATCACAGACTGTAGAGCTCATCCAAAAGTAAAGGACCCCTCCTAATATCAGATATTTCTGGAGGTAATGTTCACGGATGGAGCGGTGCCCACTGGCCATTAGTCATACAGTTTCTTCTGTGGAATCGGGTCCTTTATGTGCTGTGTGTCCAGTGGACGAGGCCTCGGACAGACGGACGGGGGGTTAGGAGTTAAGCCAGGGGTGCTGCAGGCACTGAGCGGCGGTCGCCCTCTTCTCTGGAATACACTGCAACATGGGCAGCAGAAAGTCTGAGAACTGAGTGGCTTCTTCTAGCGACCACTCGTACTTCTCCACCAGGACCTCGAACATGCCCCAGTGCTTCAGGTTCTGGATGTGCCGGAGATCTCCTGAAAGATGGAACGGTGGAAGGTTACAAGGGCGTTCACACCAGTACAGAGCCATCCCATGATCTGGAGCTCACTGTGTATATACAGCAGGGGCCACCACCGGATCAGTGCCATGATCTGGAGCTCACTGTGTATATACAGCAGAGGCCACCACAGGATCGGAGCCATGATCCAGAGCCCACTGTGTATATACAGCAGGGGCCACCACCGGATCAATGCCATGATCTGGAGCTCACTGTGTATATACAGCAGGGGCCACCACAGGATCGGAGCAATGATCCAGAGCCCACTGTGTATATACAGCAGAGGCCACCATAGGATCGGAGCCATGATCCAGTGCCCACTGTGTATATACAGCAGAGGCCACCATAGGATCGGAGCCATGATCCAGTGCCCACTGTGTATATACAGCGGGAGCCACCACTGGATCGATGCCATGATCTGGAGCCCCTTGTGTATATACAGCGGGAGCCACCACCGGATCAGTGCCATGATCTGGAGCCTCTTGTGTATATACAGCGGGGGCCACCACTGGATCGATGCCATGATCCGGAGCCCCTTGTGTATATACAGCGGGGGCCACCACCGGATCAGTGCCATGATCTGGAGCCCCTTGTGTATATACAGCGGGGGCCACCACTGGATCGATGCCATGATCTGGAGCCCCTTGTGTATATACAGCGGGGGCCACCACTGGATCGATGCCATGATCCAGAGTCCACTGTGTATATACAGCAGGGTCCACCACCGGATCAGTGCCATGATCTGGAGCCTACTGTGTATATAGAGCAGGGGCCACCACCGGATCAGTGCCATGATCTGGAGCCCACTGTGTATATACAGCAGAGGTCACCACTAGATCGGAGCCATGATCCAGGGCCCCCTGTGCATATACAGTGGAGGCCACCAACAGTCCGTCATACAGGAGACTGGGGATCCCCTCCAATCACGACTGACGTGAGTCTCAGACTGAGGAGCAGCGGTGAAGAGTCAGGCCATCACCTGCTCCATAAATGTGTGCAGTCAGACCCCACATACATCTCCACTGCTCTGCGCCCGCTCATGAATGGTGAGGGCTCCGGGAGTTCGACCCCAGAGATCATATACCAATAATGAGCGGGCACTACAATGCACAGGTGCTTGGTAATCAAAACCGGCAGTCAGATGCTTGTACAGGCGTGACTTGTGCACAGAGTATGATGGGAGTCAATGGGGAACATGAGCATTATTACGGAGCACCCGCACATGGCACTGCTCACACAGGTGACAAAGGTGTGACATAACCACAGGGAGACATCAGGGCCGGGAGCCGCCATTACACAAAAAGTCCTGGGACTCGCCACAAAATCCATTTCTTTTAGCCTCCCATTGGGGACACAGGGACCCCAGATCTGCCGGGCCCCCAATGAAATGATCGAGAAATACCATCTCCAAGAAGACACAGTGTAAATTACCAGCAGAAAATAAACAACATAATCAGTGAAAAACAGACACAAGAAGGCAGAAAAATATTACAATTGAAAGGGAATCTGCAGCCAGACTTTTTCCCTCCACCTGAGAGCAGCGTGATGTTTGTGATGTAGGGGCAGAAACCCTGATTCCATTGATGTGTAACTTACGAGGCTGCAGATTTGATACAAAGTTTTCTCTGTTGCAGATCTAGCAGTTCTCTGAAGCGGAGCTTTGCATAGCCCCGCCCACACCACTGATTGGCACCTTTCCGTGTGTAACCCCACCCACACCATTAATTGGCAGCTTTCAGTACATAACCCCGCCCACACCACTGATTGGCAGCTTTCAATACATAACCCCACCCACACCACTGATTGGCAGCTTTCTGTGTATAACCCCACCCACACCACTGATTGGCAGCTTTCAGTACATAACCCCGCCCACACCAATGATTGGCAGCTTTCAGTATATAACCCCATCCTCACCACTGATTGGCAGCTTTCAGTACATAACCCCACCTACACCACTGATTGGCAGCTTTTTCTGCATAAACCCACCCACACCACTGATTGACAGCATTCTGTATATAACCATATGCACACCACAGGTCCTTAACCTATTTCTGCAATACTTAACACCTGCAGCAATATATGACACTGCCGGGGAGGGGCGACTACATTTATAAATACTACATGACTGCAGTGGATGGATGTGACTGATCCCAGCTGAAGTCTCCGCCCTGATGACTGTTTCTGCAGATAGATAATGTAAACATATCAGCATCTAAAGTGCTTTTATATGATAAATACACGGATTTGTTTTATAACCAGGGCAGTGATGGACAGAGCGTGATCTGAATAACATCGGGGCGGTTTATAAATAAAAGACAACATGACGGGTCCCTTTAAAGAGGGGAGGAAGAATCCTGTTGCTGCTCCCCTGCTTCACATCTGTATCAGCCCCCATAAATAAATATAAAATTCAGCCAAATGTATTAAAAAAAGAGAATTTTGTTTACGTACCGTAAATTCTTTTTTCTTTAATCATCAATGGGAGACCCAGACAATGGGGTTTAGGGCACTGCCCTCCGGAGGTCACACTAGGTACTACAAGTTTGTAGACACCGCCTCCTCCGCTTATAAACCCCTACCGCAGGGAACATCCTCAGTTTGGTCCATAAGCTGCGAGGAGGAAATAAACCACACCCGAAACATCGGGAAGAATGCCGTACACAAAACGGTTCAACAACCCGGCAAACACTGTCCCAACAGGGAACAGATCAACTGCAAAACATGCAACGTAACAACTGGGTGGGTGCTGGGTCTCCCATTGATGATTAAAGAAAAAAGAATTTACGGTACGTAAACAAAATTCTCTTTTTTCTGATCATCATAATGGGAGACCCAGACAATGGGGATGTCCTAAAGCAATACCCCAGGGCGGGAAGAGTTCCTCAACAAGACGGATAACACATGGTTCCCTTTAAAGGTGGGCAACCGCCGCCTGGAGAACCCGCCTGCCCAAGTTTGCATCCGCAGAGGCATGGGCATGCACCATATAGTGCTTAGAGAAAGTGTGCAGGCTGGACCAAGTGGCCGCCTGACACACCTGTAGAGCAGAAGCTCGATGTCGCAAGGCCCAGGAGGCACCTACAGCTCTGGTAGAGTGAGCCTTCAATCCCACCGGGAGAGGCAAACCAGAAGCCCGGTAAGCCTCTTGAATGGGAGCCTTAATCCATCTGGCCAATGTCGATTTCGACGCCGCGGACCCCTTACAGCGACCTGTCGTAAGAACAAATAAGGAATCCGAACTCCTGAAGGAGGCGGTCCTGGACACATAAATGCGTACAGCTCTCACGAGATCCAGAGTATGGAGGTCGCGCTCAACCTGATGAACGGGAGCGGGGCAAAATGATGGGAGAACAATCTCCTGGTTCAGGTGAAAAGTTGAAACCACCTTCGGCAAGAATTCTGGCCGTGGGCGCAACACCACCTTGTCTTGGTGAACCACCAGAAAGGGTGACTTGCACGATAGTGCAGCCAATTCTGAGACCCTCCTCAGAGACGTAATCGCCACCAGAAAGACCACTTTCTGGGACAGACGAGATAGAGAAACATCTCTCAGTGGCTCAAACGGCGGTTTCTGTAATGCCGCCAGGACCATGTTAAGGTCCCAAGGGTCCAGAGGTCTCTTGTAGGGCGGAACCATCCGTGACACCCCCTGCAGAAATTGACGTACCTTCGGGAGGAGCGCCAATCGCCTGTCAAACAGCACTGAAAGTGCTGATACTTGACCCTTCAGAGAGCCAAGGGATAATCCCAACTCCAAACCCGACTGTAGAAAAGCCAACAACGTCGGGATGGACAAGGGCCACGGAGACCGTCCACCAGAGGCACACCAGGTAAAAAAGATTTTCCACGTCCTGTGGTACATCTTCCTGGAAACAGGCTTCCTAGCCCGATTCATAGTGGCAACCACTGTAGGGGAGAAACCCCTGGATGTCAGCAGCCAGGCCTCAAGAGCCATGCAGTCAATCTGAGGGCCCTGGAATTGAGGTGGAAGAATGGGCCTTGTGCGAGTAGATCTGCGCGTTCTGGAAGAGCCCACCGGTGTCCGCCTGACATTTGCCACAGGTCCGGGTACCAGGACCTCCTGGGCCAATCTGGAGCCACTAGAATGGCTACCCTGCACTCCGACCTGATTTTCCACAGCACCCTGGGAATCAGAGCTAGAGGAGGGAACACATACGGCAGATGGAATCTGGACCAAGTCAAGATCAGAGCGTCCGCTCCCAGAGACTGGGGGTCCCATGACCTCGCCATGTATTGCGGCACCTGATGATTCAGCCGTGAGGCCATCAGATCCACGTCCGGAGTGCCCCATCTGCTGCAGATGTCCTGGAAGACGTCTGGATGAAGAGACCACTCTCCGGCGTCCATCCCCTGCCGGCTCAGATAGTCGGCCTCCCAGTTTTCGACCCCTGGGATGTGAACTGCGGAGATCAGGCAGTTGTTGTCCTCCGCCCAGGATAGGATGCGGTGGACTTCGGCAAGAGCCTCTGCACTCCTGGTTCCTCCTTGATGATTTATATAAGCGACGGCCGTCGCATTGTCGGACTGAACCCGAATGGGTTGTCCTGAGAGGAATCTCTGAAAAGCCAGGAGTGCCAGATAGACCGCCTTGATCTCCAGCACGTTGATCTGCAACGCCGACTCCGACTGAGTCCAGAGGCCTTGGGCCCTGTGGTGTAAGAACACCGCCCCCCAGCCCTTCAGACTGGCGTCGGTGGTCACCACTAACCATGACGGTTTGATGAAGGACCGGCCCCGAGACAAGTGATGTGGCTGTAGCCACCACTGCAGGGAATCTCTGGTCGGTTGGGAAAGGGTCACCAGCCGATTCAGGGAGATCGTTCTTTTGTCCCACCTGCGGAGAATCTCCAGCTGGAGAGGACGGAGGCGAAATTGTGCGAAAGGCACCGCCTCGATTGCCGCCACCATGCGCCCCACCAGCTTCATCAACCCCCGTAGGGATGATTGTGGTGACAAGAGGACTGCTTGCACTCCTGATTGGATCGCCATCTGCTTGACTCGTGGCAGAGACACCAGGGCTGAGGCTGTGTTGAAGTCCATGCCCAAATAAGTCAAAGACTGGGTCGGAACTAGCGTTGACTTCTGAATGTTGAGGAGCCAACCGAACTGTTCCAGAGACCTCATGGTCACATCCAGGCTCTCTTGACAGAGGTGTTCTGATGGAGCCCTGACCAGCAGGTCGTCTAAATAGGGAATGACGGCATGTCCCTGTCCGTGCAGGAGAGCCATCATGGAGGCCATCACTTTTGTGAACACCCTCGGTGCCGAGGCCAACCCGAACGGCAGCGCTACAAATTGGAAGTGTTCTTCCCCACTGCGAATCTCAACCAGCGCTGATGAGCCGGTGCAATGGGCACGTGAAGATAAGCGTCTCGGATATCTATGGACGCTAGGAAGTCCCCCTGTGACACAGCTGCGATCACGGAGCGCAGTGATTCCATACGGAACTTCCGAACCAACACGTGATGGTTGAACAACTTTAGGTCCAGAACCGGGCGGAAGGATCCGTCCTTCTTTGGGACGATAAAGAGGTTGGAGTAAAAACCCCTGAACCTCTCCCCGGAAGGCACCGGGACCACCACTCCGTCTCTGCGGAGTCCCTCCAGCACCAAAGAAAAGGCCTGAGCTTTTTCTGGGGATGGGACCGACCGATGGAATCGGGATATCGGTTTTGACGTCAGCTCTATCCTGTAACCTCGCGAGACCACGTCTCGAACCCACTGATCTGGAACGTGAAGTAGCCACTCGTCCTGAAAGCGAGACAAGCGGCCCCCCACCTGTGGGGAGGTAGGAAGGGAGAGCGAGTCATGTAGAGGCGGGTTTGGGGGTGGCAGCTGCCGCCCCCGCCGGCTTCTTTGGACGACTCTTAGAGCGCCACTGAGAAGCGGGCTTTCCCCCTCGGTCCGTGCGAGCGGACGGTGCTGATGACTGTGAGCTGGACCGAAAGGACCACTGTTTTGGGTTCCTCTTAACGGTATACCGTGGCTTAGGTTTATTCTGCGGTATTTTAGACTCAGCAGAATCCTTAATCAGCTTGTCCAGTTCGGTGCCAAAAAGCCTGTCACCAGCGAACGGAAGATTCTGCAGAATCTTCTTAGATGTGGCATCTGAGTCCCAAAGACGCAGCCACAACAACCTGCGGATCGCTATAGCATTGGCCGAAGCCACAGCTGAGCGAGTGGCAGTTTCCAGAGTCGCCGTTCTGGCGTAGTCCGCATAGGCCCTCGCCCTTTCGGTAAGTGCCAGGACCTCTGGACTGGACCTTGCCAGGTCAGTGATACCATCCAAGCAGGTAGTGATCGCTTGTAAGGTCCAGACCGTGGCAAAGTTAGGGGCAAATGACGACCCCACCGCCTCATAGGAAGACTTGGCGAGCTGCTCGACCTGTCTATCAGTCGCATCCTTCAGCGAGGAGCTATCAGAGGCAGAGAAAAGGGAGCGTGCAGCAATCCTGGTCATGGAAGCATCCACCTTCGGGGACTGCAACCACTCCTGAAGCACCTCCTGGGGAAAGGGGAAGCGATTGTCCTTGGGTTTGCGGACATAACGCCGCCCAGGATGTAACCTGGGGGCTCTAATCACCCTTCCAAAATTAGTGTGGTCCATAAAGGAGCCACTTGGTCTAGCCTCCGGCCGCAGCCATTGATAGACCTCCTTCGGGTGCACCGTCACCTCCTCAGGGGGTGTCACGAGACGTAAGGTCTCGTTGATAGAGGACACCAGATCCTCCACCCCATCTGGAGGTTCAGACACAGACACAGACCCGAAAGTTGAACCCCCATCATCGTCCTCACCATCAGAGGAACGCTCCTCCTCAGAGAGAGCATGGAGCTCGGGTGACTCCTCACGACGAGCCCGCTTAAGGGGTCTCACAGCAGAAGAGGGAGACACCCGGGGGTAACTGGAAGGAGTAGCTGGGCCTTCCAGCCTCCTATTAAGTGCCTCCAGGGATTGCGACATGGAGGACAACTGGGACAACAGAGATTCATTGATCTTATTCTGAGTCTCCCAGGGCCCTGGGATCACCTGAACCTCAGGGTACAGCACCGGAGCTGCTGTCTCAGCAGTGCCAGTCCGGGCTTCTGGGCGTCCGCAGTTATTGCAGGACCCCTCCACCAGTGCACCATTGCATGTAGCACAGGTAATGGTGGCATCCGCCGCCTTAGCAGCATGCTTCCTAACTGAGGACATAGTCACAGTAGGGGATGTATAAGCCAAGTCGTACAGACAAACAGACCGGGATTCCCGGTGGCTTACCGACCGCTGTAAAGCGGTGGGAGGAAGCGGTGTGTGTGTGTGACCTCCGCGAGTTCCGGTCTCCCTCTGAAGTGCAGACACGTGCTGCCATAGATCCCAGCCGGGAAGTGAGGGAGAAGATGGCCGCCGCCAGTAAAGTCGTGGGCGGCGCCGGGAACACGCGGGAAGCACATACACACGCCCCCCGGTGACGTCACCGCAAGGGCTGCCTCCTCTCCTCCAGGCAGCCTCATCATGGAGGTGCTGGAGCCCGCAGCGCAGGAAACAGTGTAAAACACAGTACACACGCTCAGACTGCAATTACATCCTAAGATCAGCAGTCTACGGCCTCAGCCCCTGTGACACACAGGGCGGTTAGCCAGGGTGACCCCAGCACAGGGTACACCTCCAGATCCGCGGACCCGAGGGTAACGCGCGGTCTGAGTGTCAGGACACATAAAGTGGCAGACACTACCCCCAGGCACACAGGAGACAGAGTGCCTCAGTGCCGGTCCGGTCTGTAAGCACCATTTAGGGAGGCCTCGGACGGGGGTTCAGCCCAGTCCGGAGTGTAAGCACCATTTAGGGAGGCCTCGGACTGGGCTGGCTCCAGTCCGGTCTGTAAGCACCATTTAGGGAGGCCTCGGACGGAGCGGAGCTGTGCAAGGCTCCTATCTCCCACTCTCCAGAGCCCCCCAGAGAGGGATGGAAAGGAGCGCGACAGCGCACCGGGAGAACACAAAGTGTCCAGGCTCTAGGCCCTCCGGTACCTCCACCTGCGTGTGCCACAAGGGTGAGCGGGGAGGCTGTCGCAGGTCCCGATCAGGACCATATTACCTTGTCTTCAGACGCCATCACGTAAGTAGTGATAATGCAGTGAAGTGCAAGCAAAGCGTGATCCTCCGAGCACACTAAGTTTAAAACTGAGGATGTTCCCTGCGGTAGGGGTTTATAAGCGGAGGAGGCGGTGTCTACAAACTTGTAGTACCTAGTGTGACCTCCGGAGGGCAGTGCCCTAAACCCCATTGTCTGGGTCTCCCATTATGATGACCAGAAAATAATAACGATTGTTATACTTACCCTCCGCTGGGTGATCAGTAACCGGGAGCTGGGAGCAGGCATCCACCTGCAAGCACCTGGCATGATGTCAGAATGACATCAGCGCTATGATTGGCCCGCTTGTGGTCATGTGATATGTGACGCACATAAAAGCGCAGCCGAAAATAGCGCTGCGTGTGAACGGCAAAAGTGAAAGTCCATTCACTTTGCTGTGAAACGCAGACACAGGTGCGCTTTGGGGGAAAAGCATGCGTAAAAATGCGCACAAAATATGCACTGTGTGAACAAGGCCAAAGAGAGCAAGAAAAAGAAAGAAAAAGAGTGTGAGAGAGACGAAAAGAGATAGAGAAAAAAAGAAAAAGAAAGAAAGAAAGAAAGAAAGAAAAAGAAAGAAAAAGAAAGAAAAAGAAAGAAAGAAAGACACACACATCGTGGGTACTGGACTTTGTGCTTCTCAGAAAACAGCAACAAAGTATACAAATAAGCAGGACACAAATGTGCAGATTCCCCACAATGGTCGGATGGGGCAGATGTTACATAACGGGTGATGGTTGGGGGCTCCGGGGGTTGGACCCCCTGACCTGATATTGGTCCATTTAGTCTGCAGACAATGGGGCGCCTGTCACTCACCTCTCCTTGTGAAGTACTCCCGGGAATAACGACCGGATAGTGCAAAGTGTGGGGGGATGTCTCCGAGCAGCTCAATGATGTGTGCGATGTGATCTGTAACAAGACACAAACACAATGTATCACCCAGAGGATTCTACACTGTTACATCAGGATTGTAATCCCTCATCCAGGAGGATCACACACACACACTATACACACACTATATACACACACACACACACACACACACACTGGATTATTACCTTTAACATGATGCAATTGGGGTCCCTGTAACCCCTTTTATCCCCAAATTGTTATGTGCCTATCAGGGCTCGTGCTCACGATCAGGAGACTCTGCATTGTGGACGTGTTTTCTCTTCCAGAGACGCTCGTGTCTGTTCCAGTGATCGGGATTCTGGGCACCGTGTATTTTCTCTGTATTCTCCCGCTCGGAGCACTCACATCTCCACAAGTATAAATGCACACGCTCCCTCTAGGGAAGCCGCGCCGCTTGTGCGTTTACACTGTGGAGAACTGAAGTGTGCCGGAGATTTCTATCAATCCCGTCTACTGTGTTGTACTGTACAATGCAGCGTTTTGGACGCAGTGAAAATACACAGCTAAGGCTGCTTTCACATCAGCAATTTTCACCACTCACAAAAGATCAGACAGTTTTGCTGCGTTCAGTATGATGCATTCCCTATGGGACTTGCGGACATATGCAGCACTTGCGGTTTTGCACTAGAGGTAAGTTTAAAAACCGCAGCTGAATGCAGTTTTTGTCCGTTGCAGCAAGTGCCGGATTGGCCGGATCGCAGCAAAACCACAAGTGCCGCACATGTCCATGTTTCGTAGGGAATGCATTAGGCTGAACGCAGTCTTGCCGCGATCCTGCCGCATGTTTTTAGGCTTCCGGCGGATGAGGCAAAATGGAGTTCCAAAGGTCAACTTTGCCTGATCTGCCGGAATCTGCAAGAAACACTGATGTGAAAAAAACAGCTTAATCCTGATAATGCACACTGATCCGGAAAGTGTAATTGAAGTTCATGTAAGTGTGACCACAGAATAGTCACATAAAGCCCAAAGAAGCAGGGAGGAACGTGCGTCGGGGTGGAGGGACGTGGCACCATTTTATGAAATAGAGCAGTTCAGTTAACAGAATGTAACCAGATCCATCTTTTACATTGTTTAATCTTATATTTATCCACATTATGTTCAAAAAAATCCAGCGTCCAAGTTCCATAAAAAAATCACAACAAATAACTAGCTGTGGCCCCTTTCACACTAGCAGTTCTTTCGCAGCCGCAAGTGCAGGAACCGCGGCTATACCCAACTTGCCGCAAGCCCCATAGATAATGCATAGGGCTTGCCGGAAGAGGCGGTAAATCTGCCGGATCTGCCGCAATTTGCAAAAAATGCTAGTGTGAAAGGGGCCTATCAAGGATAAGAATAGAGGGCATGTATCTACGTGCAAAAAGCAAATGTTTCAGACCATAGTCCTTGTTCACTGCTATATTACATCTTAGGGCAAAGACACACTTATGCAAGTGGCATGCCAGTGTCTCGCATGCATCTCGCATGAGTCGCCTGGCCCCTGCCTCTCTGAACAGGAGCCAACAGTATTTAATTCAGAGAGGCAGGGGCTGGGCCAGGCGATCCATGCGAGATGCATGCAAGATACTCGCTTAGGCTTGTTTCACACTACCGGTGTCTGGAATCCAGGAGAATGCGGGGAAAAGCTGCATCACCCCCGGATCCCCTGCAATTGTAACACCTGATGCAAGTGGATCCACCTGCACTGGTATTATCACTGATCAGGTTGACGGATCAATGATAATATCGATGCAGGAACATCCCGTTACATCAGATTGTGCTCGTTTTTTAGCTGGATCTGGTGGAAAATGATGCGCCCCCTATTGGGTGTGCCACTTAAAACTGGGTTCTGGGCTTGCTAAGTTACAAAGACCTTGATCCAGCGTCTGGATATTTTGAATAAACTTTCCTCTTTATGGAACTTTGGATGCTGGAGTCTATTCACCATAACGTGGATTATTCAGACGGACCGCACCCCTGACCACCCTGCGCCCGCCATGTCTCCACCGGGTGAGATGACGCTTTACTGATTTTTATGGTCACCTCATATTTATAACAGAGTATTTAGTACTTGTTCTTGCGTTTTTGATCTGAGTATATACCATTCTTAGATGTATGTAGCTTGATATGTATGGGGGCCTCCTGTACCATGACAGGTGACATGGAGGAACATATCCATCCGGTAGGTGCAATTTCGGACAGCTGATCTATTTTAGATGAAATAAGCTGGCACCAGAGGGGTCGGACAGCGGCAGTCTCACACAACAGAGGTGGCTTGAGCTCTCCTGCTTATGGGGGTCTCGGGCACGATAGCTTTGTCCGGACTATGGCTCAGCCGGCAGCGTGTCATGTATATAGGGTCCTTAGTATGACTATAGAATGTGGAAGAAAACCTGAATCTGTGGAGGAATCCCTCATACACTGAGGACACGCAGACTCCAGGCAGATAGTTGTGATTTCTTAATTTACCCAGGACTATGAGAAAACAGACAGCGTTATCTGAATGAGGAGCTAAAGTATGACCTCGTCCTACTGATCCTTGCCTAAATGTGACAATCAGGGAGAACATACCCCCTTCCCTGATGAGGGGTGATAACATGAAGAAAGTTCTCCATTACAAATTGTACAGGGTGAGGACAGCCTGACGTCATGTGCAGACCCCCGGGAAGGAAAACTTTCCACTCCAGCCCTGAACCCTGCACAGAATACTATTATCTCCTTATAGTTCGGAGCGTCGCTTACCTTCATCACGGGTGTAATCTTCCCCTGAATGAGGCTCAAAGAGGTAATCGCCTGTCGCCAGCTCAAAGGCCTAGAACAGAACACAAGGGGAGTGATTCAGGGCATTTAGCTAAATAATAAGTCACTTAGTTCATGTTCGCTTTGTATCACAGATTTCGGGAGAGTGAAACGTTAGGACTGGAGCTGGTGGAAATCCATCCAAGTCTGTAATCCCTGAAAACGACTCTTACTTTATGGCATCCGCTGCTCCTCTTTTGATTAGCCGGCCTGGCGTGACGTCATCATTGCGGCATGATACATGTGACGTCACCCCGAGTCGGGAGACATCTAAAGTAGAGCCGCAGATGCCATCGGGTAAGAGGTTTTCAGGGCCATAGATACTGGCGGGGTCAGACTCGCACCAACTGTAGTTAGGACCAAGCCGGACTTTCAGCTTTACAGTCACTGCTGTTAGTTCAGAACGGAAACGGTCAGTAAATTGGTGTCAGACACTCTCTTAATTCACAGCTTCGCTCCCTTACATAATAACCGATCTTCCCATAGTGCAGACACTGAACAGCAAGGAACGCTTGGAAATTTCAACTCTGAGGCCAAAAGTGTTGTAGAGTTTTCCTGGCTGCCCTGTAGTTTCCACTGAAAAGGCTTCATGCTCTCGATTCCTTACCCACCCCATACATGTTCCCAACTCCCGACCCCCCACCGTACAAGCACCCGACTCCTGACCATACAAGCTACTAACCTACAACCATACAAGCTCCCGACTCCCTACTTGCCACCATACAAGCTCCCGACACACCACCGTACAAGCTCCTGACCCGCCACCGTACAAGCTCCCGACCCGCCACCGTACAAGCTCCCGACCCGCCACCGTACAAGCTCCCAAATCCAGACCCACCGTACAAGCTCGACTTCCAAACCGCCACCGTACAAGCTCCCGACCCGCCACCGTACAAGCTCCCGACCCGCCACCGTACAAGCTCCCAACCCGCCACCGTACAAGCTCCCGACCCGCCACCGTACAAGCTCCCAAATCCAGACCCACCGTACAAGCTCGACTTCCAAACCGCCACCGTACAAGCTCTCGTCTCCCAACCCAACATACAAACTCCCAACCCGCTGTACAAGCTCCCAACTCCCGATCCACCGTACAAGCTCGACTTCCAACACGCCACCATACAAGCTCTCGACCTGCCATAGTACAAGCTCCCGATTCCCAACCCAACATACAAGCTCCCAACCCGCCGTACAAGCTCCCCACCCACCGTACAAGCTCCCGACTCCAGACCCACCACTGTACAAGCTCCCGACTCCCAACCCGCTACTGTACAAGCTTCCGACCTGCGGTACAAGCTCCTGACCTACCATTGTACAAACTCCTGACCCACCATACAAGCTCCCGACCAGCCACGCCACCGTTCAAGCTCCAGACTCCCGATCCCCTCCTACAAGCTACCGACTCTTGACCCACTGTACGAGCTCCCGACTCCTGACCCACCACCGTACAAGCTGCCGAATCCTGACCCGCTGTACAAGCTCCCCGACCCGCCCTACAAACTTCACGACTCCTGACCCACCCATCCTACAAGCCCCCAACTCCTGACCCACCATACAAGCCGTGCTCCAGATATCGGCAGGAGTTCCATATCCGGCTCCTATTAAAACCTCCAAGGCACGGTATTGCCGCGTCTGAATGTCGTCAGTGAAGTGTTTGTGCTGGAACAAAAAAAAAAAGACACAGTGTTACCATAGTCATCTCCATCTGTAAACTGCAACTCGATCACACCACAGACACAACCAGCGCACTCACCACCCAGCAGGCATTTCCCAAATCTGCCAGCTTCACTGAGATCTTATCTGCATTTTGTGGGTCCAAGGGGTTCGTCAGGAAATCTGCAGCTTTGACGGACACTGTGAACGCAAGGAGAGAAGTTTTTCAAAGTTTTCTCACTTTTCTGAAGGTGATTGTGAAGTTGTGTCAGCGCTGGACTCACAGTTTGGGGACAGGAGGCCTCCTCGTTCCCGTCCTCCGGAGAGTCCAGATATGGCGGATCCTGAGGTGGCGGAGAAGGCCGAACTGGAGAAACCAGACGTGTGCGTGTCCGGACTGAGGCCGCGAGGACCATGGCTGAACCCGTTACAGTTCTCGTAGGCGCTGGAGGACTGAGGACTCCGCGCCAAATACGTGGTTCCTCCACTGCCCAAGGAGGAGTCGGCCCCTTCACTGTCCGCGGGGACGGATGGGAGGAGATCTGACATGGGGGGTGAAATATAATAAATACAGTAACTGACTGATTTTATAGGCAAAGTATTATCAAATATTCTTCATTAGGTGAAGCAGGTTTGGGGGAGGTTAGTTGGTGCTGTGAATTGGGAGGGAGAGGATCAGTGCTTGGTTCTGAAGCTTATGGGTGGACTATAGAGACTGGGGCTGGATACATGTGGTATGGTCGTGATATTCTTCATCTGGAACAAGTAAAGGTCAATTGTTGACAGCAGGTTTCTAATCTTGTGGATTGCTGGCATCGCGTTGTAGCCATCTGCTTAAGTACTGTACTGAGTCAGGGGTGAATACTAATACAAGACAGAGGAAGGTGGTCCTACAAAGTGCTGACTCAGGGGGCTGAATACTAACACAAGACATAGAAAGGTGGTCCTAACAAAGTGCTGACTCAGGGGGCTGAATACTAATGCAAGACAGAGGAAGGTGGTCCTACAAAGTGCTGACTCAGGGGGTGAATACTAATGCAAGACAGAGAAAGGTGGTCCTACAAAGTGCTGACTCAGGGGGTGAATACTAATACAAGACAGAGAAAGGTGGTCCTACAAAGTGCTGACTCAGGGGTGAATACTAATACAAGACAGAGAAAGGTGGTCCTACAAAGTGCTGACTCAGGGGGTGAATACTAATACAAGACAGAGAAAGGTAGTCCTACAAAGTGCTGACTAGAGGGGGCTGAATATGTAGCGGTTGATGACGCGCTGGGCCCTCCTCGCCCCGGATCGGGCCCTTACCCTGCACCTGCTTTCTTTGCACCGCCATATACTCACTCTCCCCATTGCGAGCAGCTTCGTGGGTTATTTCGGAGCCCCACGACGACTCGTCCAGTCCCTGCTGATAGGGGTCCAGGATGGGGGCCCCTAGTCGGCCATTGCCGGCCCCCAGCTCCTCCATGTTGTGGATGTCCCGCAGTCGCTCCTCCAGAAGTTTCTGTTGCCTCTTTTGTTGCCTTTTTAACTTCTTCTTCTTGTTTTTTGAGACTTTTTCATTCTAAATTGAAGAAGAACATGATAAAGTTATACGGAGATACGGAGACATCGTCCATGTGACGTCTGCGGCTCAGGCCGGGTTACAGCAATCACAGGAGTCACACTCCCGTCCTCAGCAGTGATGTCTGTGACCTCTGCGGTCAATCAATGGCTGTAATGATTGACTGCAGTCGTTAGCTGCTGCTGCCGGAGCCATCACTGCTGGTGCGAGGATAGAAAGCAACAACGAGCGGTTTGGGATCGGTGTTAACCCAATCTGAGCTTCTTTTTTGTAAACTGTTCTTAGCTGGACGACCCCTTTAATACTTTGCCTTAATTTGGCTGTACACTCTAGCCACCTCTCCTCACCCCGCCGTACGCTCAGCTCGAGACGTGAGAAGACGCCGCAGGCGGCACCTTAAACACTGATTGGACATGTCCGACCCTTCATTCACTGGATATCTGTGGGAGAATCTGGGCATCCCTCATACTCAACATGTGGATGACCGGCACCATCGGCATGTTGTCACAATGGTCTCTCTTACTTTGGGGACTTGTGATTGGTTTGGGTCCTCTGTCTCATTCCTGTATTGAGCCTTCATATTAACTGTGTTTCTTTCCTTTGTCAGTGTAGGAGTTGATGTCAGTTCTGCTGCTGCAATGCTTCCGAGTTCTCCTCCCAGGTGTGGCTACTTTGTGATCAGTCACATCTCCTTTATATGGTCACATGGTTCTAGCATTCCTTGCTGGTGATTGGACTCCATTCCTGGCCTGGCTACCTGAGGAGAAGGAGCTACTCTGGAGAAGCTGATCGTTGCCAAGCCATCTGTTGCCTAGGAGGGTGGCAGAAGGCGTGACGTTGTTTGTTGTTCCCGTCTGTCTCCCCTTTCCTCTTATTATTGCAGTGGTTGTAACTAGTGCTCACGCCGGCCATTTCCCTATTAAGGGTTTTCATCAGGGCCAGCGAGGGACTAGGTATCCTTCTTGGTGATGGGGGTGAAAGAACCCGTATAGGGATGGTAGGAGATCATAGCACAGCCACAGGTGAGTCCAGGATATCGCCTCTCCCCCTGTTCCCTATGAGCAGGGCCCTCCATTATATTTGTCTGGGGGGTATTTCCCCTGTCTCTGTGTAGTGCACTGGACACCCTCTGTCTGTGCCACTGTCACGCACTGTATCCGGACACTTTCCAGTCCGCGGAGTGACATATGTATGGCAACTTGTAAAGTGGCTGTTAACATGGCGACCCCATTTGATGAATATAATGGAAGAGAGAGGTGAAATCACAGGAAAAAAAAACCTTTTAATATCAAGAATAGATGACAGAACCCAGGAGAGGAGGTTGGTGTCGGTAGCGGGTGGGCGCCCCCTTAAGATATGCCAGTATGAGCTGTCCTAGGTGGCACCACCCCTTTAAAATCAAATCAGACATGTCACTAATAATGTGGCAGATATTAGCATTTTAATAAAGATTGCTCATTTCTCTTATTTCCATCCAATAGTCCAAAATATTTTGCAATATTGTACACGTAATACCAGATAGAGAGAACACAACAAAGTCACTCACAGCAACCGAAACTCAGACGTCACAGACTGAGGAGCCTTTTTATGGAGCCGCCACATTCTTATCATCGGGGAATTGTAGAAATAGCAATTACATAATGTGACTGTCAGGATTAAAAATAAACCGCAGGACACGTGCGAGCTGATGACAGGCAGTACCCAAGCCACACACCAGGGGGAGCTGCAATACGGAGAGTCACAAAGTATTGTATGAAAGAGTGATTGAGTCTGCACCTGCCAATGTCCCTATGATAACACTGATTAGCCCGCACAGGCAGAGCTGTCATGTGGACGCTGACTGCAGCGCTCCCGCTTGATGTGCTGCGGCAATGTCTCCATAAAGAGGTCCTGGTGTCTGCGGAGGGTCGTTCCTGACACTTACCAAGCTGTGATGTGTAGGAGGCGCGGAGCTGACTGATTGTACCCAGCCGAGAGGACAGGAGAGCAGAAAGGACACAAAGAAGGAGAGAAAGAAAGACAGAGGAGTTTAGAGAATAATAATTAATGTGTCATCGCCAATGAAAACGAGGAAGAAAACAGCGGAGAATGTGAGCGCCGGACACACGGAGCGGAGCAGGTAGTATGAGCGCTGGGCAGAGATGAGCAGGTAGTATAAGCGCCGGACACACGGAGCGGAGCAGGTAGTATGAGCGCTAGACAGAGATGAGCAGGTAGTATGAGCGCTGGACACACAGAGAGGAGAAGGTAGTATGAGCATTGGACACAGAGAGGAGCAGGTAGTATGAGCGCTGGGCACACAGGTGAGCAGGTAGTATGAGCGCCGGACACACTGAGCGTAGCAGGTAGTATGAGCGCCGAACACACAGAGATGAGCAGGTAGTATGAGCGCTGGACACACAGAGAGGAGAAGGTAGTATGAGCATTGGACACAGAGAGGAGCAGGTAGTATGAGCGCTGGGCACACAGGTGAGCAGGTAGTATGAGCGCCGGACACACTGAGCGTAGCAGGTAGTATGAGCGCCGAACACACAGAGATGAGAAGGTAGTATGAGCGCTGGACACAGAGAGGAGCAGGTAGTATGAGCGCCGGACACACTGAGCGTAGCAGGTAGTATGAGCGCCGAACACACAGAGATGAGAAGGTAGTATGAGCGCTGGACACAGATGAGCAGGTAGTATGAGCGCTGGACACACAGAGAGGAGCGGGTAGTACCGTATGAGCGAAGGACACACAGAGATGAGCAGGTAGTATGAGCGCCGGACACACAGAGAGGAGAAGGTAGTATGAGCGTTGGACACAGAGATGAGCAGGTAATATGAGCGCCGGACAGAGATGAGCAGGTAGTATGGGCGCCGGACACAGATGAGCAGGTAGTATGAGCGCCGGACACACAGAGAGGAGAAGGTAGTATGAGCGTTGGACACAGAGATGAGCAGGTAGTATGAGCGCTGGACATAGATGAGCAGGTAGTATGAGCGCCGGACACACAGAGATGAGCAGGTAGTATGAGCGCTGGACACAGAGAGGAGCGGGTAGTATGAGCGCCGGACACACAGAGAGGAGAAGGTAGTATGAGCGCTGGACATAGATGAGCAGGTAGTATGAGCGCTGGACACACAGAGAGGAGCGGGTAGTACCGTATGAGCGAAGGACAAACAGAGATGAGCAGGTAGTATGAGCGCCAGACACACAGAGAGGAGCAGGTAGTATGAGCGCCGGACACACAGAGAGGAGCAGGTAGTATGAGCGCCGGACACACAGAGAGGAGCAGGTAGTATGAGCGCCGGACACACGGAGTGGAGTAGGTATTATAAGCGTTGGACACACGGAGCGGGTAGTATCCGGGTACATCAAGGGTTAATACAAGGAGACAATCTGTCTCTGGAGTCACTGTAAAAAAATAAGAAATTCCTTCAATGACTATCAGCACAAAATGAATGTTCAGACCAAGCACAGGCGCCGGTGCACCCTCAGTGTGCTCAAACAGCTCTCCCCATTTGTTTTTCCATCTCCACCATTCTCTGCCTGCGGTAAATACAGAGATGTCAATCAAGGAAAAGGCAGCAGAGACAGATGGGGAAGAAATAGATGAGAAGGAGAAGAGTCAAGGATGAGCAGAGGATGCGAGCCCCGAGCCGAGGACGAGCCCCGAGACGAGGACGAGCCCCGAGCAGAGGACGAGCCCCGAGCAGAGGACGAGCCCCGAGCAGAGGACGAGCCCCGAGCCGAGGACGAGCCCCGAGCCGAGGATGGGACCTGGTCCGAGGACAAGCCCCGAGCCGAGGATGGGACCTGGTCCGAGGACAAGCCCCGAGCCGAGGATGGGACCTGGTCCGAGGACAAGCCCCGAGCCGAGGATGGGACCTGGTCCGAGGCCCGGGGACAAAGACGACGAGCCCCCAAGGCCAGGATAAGACCTGAGCAGCTGTGCTGTGTGTGAACAGTCATTGCGTGCCGACTCCCTTTGAAGAGGTATTCTTTTTATTACCCTGCGGGATAGAGGATAACTATCAGATCAGTGTGGACTCGAAGGTCGAGATCCTTGTTTGAATACAGTAATAGTCGTACGTGTTCCCTACAGATCTATTTAATCTCTGTGCGACAACTAGAGGGTAGATTGCAGCGATCACTATATTCTCGAATGTCCCATAGAGAATGTACAGAACGTCACCCGTGATCAGTGCCGGATTATTCATATCTGGAAACCGTTCATTCCATAAGAAAGTTTTGTAGAACCCCAGAATCTAAGGAAATTACTATTCGAGGAATTACCCAACACTTCTTCTAAGGCCTCGGTCACATGTTCAGTATTTGGGGAGTTTTTTACCTCAATATTTGTAGCCAAAACCAGGAGGAAAAGTATAATAGAAAGGTCCCCCCTTCTGTATTATCACCACTGCTGGTTTTGGCTATACATTCTGATCATGTGCACAAGGCCTTAAGTGTCTCCGAGGGTTCTGCTGCCTATGACCGGAGCAGGCGGGTGGAGAGGAGTCCTTACCGGCAGATCCTGAGGGTGGAGGCTCCCCGGACTGCTGCCATAGTGTGGCCTCGGCCGCCAGGCGTCGGATGTACCCCTCCTCCACACACATCAGGATGTTTTCTGGCTTGATGTCGGTGTGGATGATTTTGCATTTGGTGTGGAGATAATCCAGGCCCTGTAACACCTGAGTGACAAAACGCAAGAATAGAAATCACAGCCGCTAATAGTGATGACGCCGGGGCCACACCTCCACCATGACAGCCCGTGCCGCCAGAGACATCACAACACAATGCAAGCAAATGGGATCACATTAACATCCAAAGGGTAACGCGGCCATACAAGTTGTAAAAAAAAAAAAATAATTAATCTCTGCACCTTGCTTGTCAGTGATACCTTTGGGGTCATAACGTGACCCCATTCACTTGTACTGTGCTGCAATCTTCTAATATATAAAGCTGAGTGTATGTATGTGTGTGTATGTATCATAGCCCCACCCATTTCATAATGCACAGGATGCATATGGCTCCGCCCCTCCAATTAACTCCATCCCATTTACTGTAGAATGCGCCAGATGCATAAAGCCCTACCCCATCAGAATGCGCTGGTGCATATGGCTCCTCCCCTCCAGTTAGCCTGGTTCCCTTCTGAATGCATCAGATTTATATGGCCCCGCCCCTTCAGAATGTGCTGGTGCATATGGCTCCTCCCCTCCAGTTAGCCTGGTTCCCTTCTGAATGCATCAGATTTATATGGCCCCGCCCCTTCAGAATGCGCTGGTGCATATGGCTCTGCCCCTCCAGTTGGCCCCACCCCTTCAGAATGTGCCATAAGCATATAGCACCACCTCTCCAGTTAGCCCCACCCTCCTAATGGTAACCAGGGCAACGCCTTCTTAATAACCCAGCCCCCTGGGTGCATATGCCTCCGCCTCTCTGGTTGGCCCCCACCCTCTTATTATTGTAACCCGGACAATGCTAATGTGACAGATAAAGTTGCAAAGTTTCCATGTAGCTGCAGCCCAAAGATCCAAGACACAGGAGACTGCATTACAATGGGTAATATTCTTATTCATTCACCTACCTGGCGTATGATGCTCTTCACACAGGGCAGGGGAAGCCCTTCATAGTTGGATTTGATGATCCACTTCAGTAACTGGTGTCCGAGCACCTCCAGCACCATGCAGACATCTGAGCAGGTTAAGGAAATACACCCAGACCCCTCTGAGGGTTTACCCCCCTCCCCCAGACAAGTGCACCCCACAAACATGGCAGCCGTGAAGGATACGGACGCCGTTCACACCGGATATCTTGAAGTCATCGATAAGCTGCACGATCATCTCTCTCTTAGGGTCGCTGGGGTCACTGTCTCTAACCTGAGAAGACATCGGAGAAGGTGTCACTGTGACTGACATGAGGCAGCTCCGGGGCCCCTCAGGTCAGGGACGCGGGGGGAGGAGAGAGATTAGGCTGCTCCGGGCCCCTCAGGTCAGGGACATGGAAGAGGCAAAGCGATGAGCCTGCTCCAGGGCCCCTCAGGTCAGAGACGCAGGGGGAGCAAAGAGATGAGGCTGCTCCGGGGCCTCTCAGGTCAGGGACATGGAAGAGGCAGAGTAATGAGCCTGCTCCAGGGCCCCTCAGGTCAGAGACGCAGGGGGAGCAGAGAGATAAAGCTGCTCCGGGGCCCCTCAGGCCAGGGACGCGGAAGAAGCAGAGCTATGAGCCTGCTCCAGGGCCCCTCAGGTCAGAGACGCAGGGGGAGCAAAGAGATGAGGCTGCTCCGGGGCCCCTCAGGTCAGAGACGCAGGGGGAGCAAAGAGATGAGGCTGCTCCGGGGCCCCTCAGGTCAGGGACGCAGGGGGAGCAGAGATGAGGCTGCTCCGAGGCCCCTCAGGTCAGGGACACGGGAGGAGCAGAGAGATGAGGCTGCTCCGGGGCCTCTAAGGTCAGGGATGCGGGGGGAATGAGGGGAGGTAAGCAGAGATAAGGCTGCTCCGGGGCAGGGCCCCTCAGGTCAGTGACGTGGGGGGGGGGGGGGGGGGAGAGGAAGCAGAGAGATGAGGCTTCTATGGAGCCCCTCAGGTCAGTGACGTGGGGGTGGGGTCAGCCTGGTACTTACACATTTCAGCAGCTTGATCTCGTCGATGGCCGTCTCAGTGTAATGTACAGCGCTCTTCACCACTTTAAGAGCTCCAAAACGCTTCCGTCTACAATCAGAAACATCCAGAGGTAAACACGGAGATCACAAAAACCCAAAGACGAGTCAGAAAGAAATGTTTAGGTGCTCAGCTGTGTCCCACTCCTGCCTCTCACTGACCTGTGTCTGCCTGCAGCAGGAGCCTCCCCCTATAGTAAGAAATTTTTATAGGGAATAGCCAGTACTGCAAAGACAGATACAACTTAACACTAGAATTAAGTTAATGAAGATACTATGGCCTGCAATACTGCTGGAGGAATGTTAGGAAAAAAATAAAAATACACTTTGCTTACTGCATAATGGAAGAAAGAAAATTGGACACTGAACAATGCAATGCATGCAATAAACTAAGGGTATTTTTCTATCGTTCCTCCAGCAGTATTGCAGGTCATAGTCTATGTATTTCATTCTAGTGTGCAGCTGTATCTCTCTTTGCAGCGTTTTTTCAGCTGGCACCTGTTCACACTTGTTGGTGTTGCAGGTCAGGACTTAGGACTGGTCACCAACGTCAGGCCGCCAGGCAGCACCACCACTGATCAACCTCTCCCGATCAGTAGCCGCACAGCTCCATCAGCTGTATAATGGGGCACTGTGGAATAGGGGGCGGATGTTCTGTACCCAGTGTTGGCCACTGTGGAGATAATGGCGCTGTGCAGTGACTGAAACACCCACGACACCGCAAACAGCTTACAGGCAGGTGATTGGATGTTTCATACCCACCGATCTAATATTGGTGACCAATCCAATCTATACAGAGAAAACTCTGAGATATAGAAGCATATATAGGGTCTTATCCTCTTAAAATCATATACAAATTGATTATTACTGCTCACCTGGCCAGGCTGTGAGACCCACAACCAGTATACATCACATGCAACGGCTGCAGCAGAATCCACCGATCTACAAGTGCCAAGTGGTCACACAAATAAAGAATGGATATATATGTGGATAATCCCTGCTGCCGTGTGATGAATGAGACCATAGGGATATATGGATCAACTGGTGGCTTTATTCAATCGGTTTTGGAGCGTCACCTTGGTCCTTCCTGAGGAAACCAACCTGAGGAAGGAGGAAGGCGACGCTGCAAAACGCTTTGAATAAAGCCACCAGTTGATCCGTATATCCCTATGATGTCATTCATCACATGGCAGCAGGTATTATACATATACACCATGTTCCAAATTATTATGCAAATTTTCTTTTTCTCTGATTTTCCTAAATGTTGGGTGCAGATGACAGTCAGTGTAATAAAAGTCATCACCCGTTAGAGGACACATGCAATTTTATTGAAGAAATCTCCCAATGATAACAGTATAATCTTCAATATTAAAAAAACCTCTAAATGCCCTGTTCCACATTATTCGGCACAGGAAAGTTTCTAAACATTTGATATGTTTGAAAGAAGTGAAAAAAGAGAATTTTGTTTACTTACCGTAAATTCTTTTTTCTTGAATCATTAATGGGAGACCCAGACAATGGGGTTTAGGCAGTCTGCCCTCCGGAGGCCACACTAGGTACTACAAGTTTTTTGTAGTCTCCGCCCCTCCGCCTATAAACCCCCACTGCAGGAGCAGATCCTCAGTTTAGTTCACAAGCTGCGAGGAGGCAACCCACACCACAACTCTAGGCATGGCCGCGAACAATGCTAGCCAAAGAAGCCTGAGCCAAAAGGTTCAAAAACACAACAAAACGTCCAACGGAACAAATGGGTGGGTGCTGGGTCTCCCATTAATGATTCAAGAAAAAAGAATTTACGGTAAGTAAACAAAATTCTCTTTTTTCTGATCATCATAATGGGAGACCCAGACAATGGGGATGTCCTAAAGCAACACCCCAGGGCGGGAAAAGAGTTCCTTTGAGACGGTTGATGTGCGGGGCACCTCAAAGGTGAGCCACCGCCGCCTGTAGGACCCGCCTGCCCAAACTCGCATCCGCAGAGGCATGGGCATGTACCATGTAATGTTTGGTAAACGTATGGAGGCTAGACCAAGTGGCTGCCTGGCAAACTTGTTGAGCCGAAGCCCTGTGCCGCAGAGCCCAAGAGGCACCAACGGCTCTGGTAGAGTGAGCCTTCAATCCCACCGGGAGAGGCATACCAGAAGAACGGTAAGCTTCCAGAATAGGAGCTTTGATCCACCGCGCCAAAGTAGATTTTGAGGCCGGGGAACCCCTACGGCGACCAGCCGTAAGGACAAACAGAGAGTCCGAGGTGCGTACCGACGCAGTACGAGACACATAAACCCTGATAGCCCTCACCAGGTCCAGAGTGTGTAACTCCTTCTCACTCCGGTGAGTCGGGTTAGGGCAAAAAGAAGGGAGAACAATCTCCTGATTAATATGAAAAGGTGACACCACCTTAGGCAAAAATTCTGGTCTCGTGCGCAACACCACCTTATCCTGATGAACCACCAGGAATGGAGACTTGCACGAGAGCGCTGCCAGTTCCGAGATCCTCCTGAGCGATGTAATGGCCACAAAAAAGCCACTTTCTGGGAAAGATGGACCAGAGAAACATCCCGCAAAGGCTCAAAAGGAGGCTTCTGCAAGGCCGCCAGGACCACATTGAGGTCCCAAGGATCAAGAGGACGTTTGTACGGTGGAATCACCCGGCTAACCCCCTGCAGAAACCTACGGACCGTTGGTATCTTAGCCAAACGCTTGTCGAACAGCACCGACAGTGCCGACACTTGTCCCTTCAGAGAACTGAGGGACAATCCCATGTCCATTCCTGACTGAAGGAATGAAAGCAACGTTGGGAGACGGAAAGGCCACGCCTTCCGTCCAACAGAAGCACACCAGGAAAAGTAAATTTTCCAAGTTCTGTGGTAGATTTTTAACGAGGTAGGCCGTCTGGCCCTGGTTAAAGTGGAGACAACCGAGGGAGAAAAACCTCTGGAAGTCAAGAGCCAGGACTCAAGGGCCACACAGTCAACTTGAGGGCCGCGGAATTGAGATGGAAGAACGGCCCCTGAGACAGAAGATCTTGTCTGTCTGGCAGTCTCCACGGTTCCCCGTCTGCGAGCCGCCACAGGTCCGGATACCACGACCTTCTGGGCCAATCCGGAGCCACTAGAATGGCTCTGCGACATTCCGTCCTGATCTTGCGCAGGACTCTGGGAATCAACGCCAACGGCGGGAATACATACGGAAGGTGGAACCTGGACCAATCCTGGACCAGAGCATCCGCTCCCAGAGCCTGAGGATCCCATGAACGCGCCATGAACTGCGGAACTTGATGATTGAGGCGAGACGCCATCAGATCCACATCTGGAGTTCCCCACCGTCGACAGATGGACTGGAAGACGTCCGGGTGTAGAGACCACTCTCCGGCGTCCATGCCTTGCCGGCTTAGGTAGTCGGCCTCCCAATTGTCCACTCCTGGGATGTGGACGGCCGATATCACCGAATCGTTGTCCTCCACCCATGACAGGATGCGGTGGACTTCGGTGAGGGCCTGGGCGCTTCGAGTCCCGCCCTGATGGTTTACGTAGGCGACGGCTGTCGCGTTGTCCGTCTGAATTCGTATGGGTTTCCCTGCCAGAAAACGGTGGAAAGCCAGAAGTGCCAGGTAAATCGCTCTGATTTCCAGGACATTGATTTGCAGAGAGGACTCTGACACCGTCCAGAGACCCTGGGCCCTGTGTTGCAGGAACACCGCACCCCAGCCTGTGAGGCTGGCATCCGTGGTCACTATCAACCACGAAGGTTGGAGGAAGGATCGACCCCACGCCAAGTGATGGGGTTGAAGCCACCAATGAAGGGATTCCTTGGTCCGAGGAGAGAGAGACACCACTCTGTCCAGAGATGACGACCTCTTGTTCCACTTGTGGAGAATTTCCATCTGCAAAGGGCGGAGATGAAACTGCGCAAAAGGCACCGCTTCCATTGCCGCCACCATGCACCCCACCAGCTTCATTAAGCTCCTCAGGGAAGATTGTGGCGAATGAAGAAGGGTGCGAACTGCCGACTGGATGGAGGTCTGCTTCTTGCTGGGTAGCAACACCAGCGCCGGGGCTGTGTGAAAATCCATGCCCAGATAAGTCAACGACTGGGTTGGCACCAGTGCGGATTTCGGGCGATTCAGAATCCAGCCAAACTGTTCCAGAGCCTTGAGGGTCGCATCCAGGCTCCCCTGACACAGCTCCTGCGACTGGGCCTTGATCAGCAGATCGTCCAGGTAAGGTATTACGGCATGACCCTGAGCATGCAGGGTTGCCACCATTGCCGTCATCACCTTCGTGAAGACCCTCGGGGCCGAGGCCAGACCGAACGGCAATGCTACGAACTGGAAGTGTTCTTCCCCCACTGCAAACCTGAGCCAGCGTTGATGTGCTGGCGCAATGGGCACGTGCAGGTAGGCATCTTTGATGTCCACGGACGCCAGGAAATCTCCCTGAGACATGGCAGCAATCACCGAGCGCAGAGACTCCATGCGAAACTTCCGCACTTGCACATGTTGGTTGAACAATTTCAGATCCAGCACTGGGCGAAACGAACCGTCCTTCTTTGGAACTATAAAGAGGTTGGAGTAGAACCCTCTGAAACGTTCCCCAGACGGCACTGGGATCACCACTCCGTCCCTCTGAAGACCAATCAGGACTTGGTGAAAAGCCTGAGCCTTCTCCGGTGACGGGGAGGAAAGAAAGAAACGGTTTGGAGGAAAGGACTTCAGCTCGATCCTGTAGCCCCGAGAGATAATGTCTCTCACCCACCGGTCTTGAATGTGAAGAAGCCATACGTCCTGAAACAGGGCCAGGCGTCCTCCGACCGGTGGGGTGGCAGGAGTTGGGAGCGAGTCATGTAGAGGACACCTTGGGGGCAGTCGCCGCCGCGGCGCCCGCTGGCTTTTTCTGGCGATTCTTGTTATGCCAGGGACCGGAGGGTTTACCTCCTTTGTCCGATCGCGTGGACGAGGCAGAAGGGTGCGAGCCGGGACGAAAGGACCGCTGCCTAGGATTCCATTTTTGAGACCTCTGCGGCTTGGGCTTGTTCTGAGGGATCTTCTTCTCAGCAAACTCCTTAATCCGCTTATCCAGCTCGTCCCCAAAAAGTCTATCGCCCGAAAAAGGCATGACTTGTAAAATCCTCTTGGACACCTTATCCGAGTCCCAGAGGCGCATCCACAGCAATCTGCGTAAGACCACCGCATTAGCAGAGGCCACGGCAGTCCGATTAGCTGTTTCAAAGGCAGCCGACCTGGCGTATTCAGCGTATGCCTTAGCTTTATTGGCGAGAGCCGTCACCTCCGGGTCAGACCCCGGGATATCGGTGATCCCCTCCAGACACGCAGTAATGGCCTGCAACGTCCAGACCATAGAAAAGTTTGGGGCAAAAGAGGAACCCACAGCCTCATATATAGACTTCGCATATGACTCGCATTGCTTGTCAATAGGATCCTTCAGAGAAGAGCTATCCTCTGCTGAAAAAAGAGAAAGAGCCGCAACTCTAGTCAGGGAAGCGTCCACCCTAGGGGAGCGCGACCATTCCTCCAGAACCTCTTTAGGAAAAGGATAACGTGAATCCTTAGTCTTCCTAACAAAACGCCTTTCAGGATGCTCCCTGGGCGTCCTGACCACTCTCCAAAAATTGGAATGGTCAGTGAACAGACCACGGGACTGACCTAATGGCGGCAGCCACTGGAAAGATTCCTTCTGCGGTCTCTCCACCACCGCAGCCAGGGGGACGAGCCCCAGGGTTTCGTTAATGGAGGAAATCAAGTCCTCCACACCGGACCCTCTGAAGGAGCCGTGTGGTGCCGGGGCTCAGGGCCAGGGTCTCCAACCTCATCATCACTATCAGATGGCTGTTCCTCATCAGAGGAACGATGTTCACCATCCTCAGGGTCCTCTTCCCAGCGAGGTCTCTTATGAGAACCCTCACTCAGCCGGGGGTTAGCCCCAAGAGCCCCTGTCTGGGGGGCTGAATCAGACAGCCTCCTTAGTATAGCCTCTAAGGATTGCGACATGGAAGACATTCTGGACACTACAGTATCATTAAACGACTTCTGAACATCCCATGGCCCTGCCTCCCCCTGAACCTCAGGGGAGAGCAGTGGTGCTGTCGCTTCAGAGACAGAAACACTGGGGCCAGGCCCAGTGAGACCGCAAGCTGCGCAGACTCCATCCCCATCTACCTGTCCCATGCACTGTTTGCATGTCTTGGACCTCGTGGCGGGAGTCCTCTGTCCAGCCATAGACATACTGGCGCTGCCCGGGCAGTAAGGGGTTAACACCGGACACCCAGCGGATACCGACCAGGGAAGCGGTGAATCAGAGCGGGACGTGTGCGACCTCCTCGGGCAAACTGCAGCTTCTCCCCGGAGCGCGATGTGCACGCCACCAATCCTCACAGGAATGAGGAGAAAATGGCCGACGCGCCACTAATGAGTGGGCGCGGCTAAGCAGAAGCCCGAGGAGACCGACGACACATAGGCCGCAAGGAGCGTGACGTCACCGCCCAAAGGGGGACGCGCTCAGGAGCCGCACACAGGGAGAAAAAAGGCGCCAGAACCCATCTGTAATGGCGGCCACCCACTGTGTAACGCGGATGACAATAAGAGGAGCCCTTCAGGCAGGGGCCTCCTCCCAGAACCGCATGTCCCGAGGGAACCGAGGTTCTCCATACATGGTCACATAACATACACCATGTCCCCCCAGGCCCACATAAGGAGATACAGAGTACCTTCACCCAATGGGTCCACGTCCGGCACCGGTCCAGCGGGTAGCGGACGGGGGGTCCAGGTTCCGGTCCGCATAATACGCTTCCATGGATAGGCCGCAGACCGGAACGGAGCTGTGCAAGGCTCCAGGGCTCCCACCCCACCAGAGCGCTTCAGAAGTGAGTAGTGGGGGAGCACGGCATAGTACCAGGCCAGACAATAAAGTCCGCGTCCAGGCCCGAGGGCTACGGACCAAGGTACCTCGACCTGTATGCACCCAAAGGTGGACAGGGAGTATGCCGGGGATCCCCACGACAGGGATCCACTTGTCTTCATTGCATCACAAAATCTTCTAAGTAAATCTCCTGTGACGTGCAAGTCATAGGTGTGATCTCCGAGCACACTGAAGTAAAACTGAGGATCTGCTCCTGCAGTGGGGGTTTATAGGCGGAGGGGCGGAGACTACAAAAAACTTGTAGTACCTAGTGTGGCCTCCGGAGGGCAGACTGCCTAAACCCCATTGTCTGGGTCTCCCATTATGATCAGAAAATGCTGATTTGTTGAATTTGCAGCATTAGGAGGTCACATTCCCTGAAATAAAAAGCTATTTACCTCCAAAACCTCCTAACAGGCCAAGTTACATGGTAACACAGGAACCCTTCTTTGATGTCACCTTCACAATTCTTGCATCCATTGATCTTGTGAGTTTCTGGAGAGTTTCTGCTTGTATTTCTTTGGATGATGTCAGAATCGCCTCCCAGAGCTGCTGTTTTGATGTGAGCTGCCTCCCACCCTCATAGATCTTTTGCTTGATTATACTCCAAAGGTTCTCTATAGGGTTGAGGTCAGGGGAGGACGGTGGCCACACCATGAGTTTCTCTCCTTTTATGCCCATAGCAGCCAATGGCACAGAGGTATTCTTTGCAGTATGAGATGGGGCATTGACATGAATGAGGATGATTTTGCTTCTGTTTTTGCTTTTTGTACCATGGAAGAAAGTTCTCAGTCAGAAACTCTATATACTTTGCAGATGTCATTTTCACACCTTCAGGAACCTTAAAGGGGTCTACCAGCTGTTTCCCAATGATTCCAGCCCAAAACATGACTCCTCCACCTCCTTGCTGACGTCGCAGCCTTGTTGGGACATGGTGGCATCCACCCACCATCCACTACTCCATCCATCTGGACCATCCAGGGTTGCTCGGCACTCATCAGTAAACAAGGCTGTTTGTAAATAAGTCTTCATGTATGTCTGGGCCCACTGCAACTGTCTCTGCTTGTGAGCACTGTTTAGGGGTGGGTGAATAGTAGGTTTATGCACCACAGCAAGCCTTTGAAGGATCCTACACCTTGAGGTTGGAGGGACTCCAGAGGCTCCAGCAGCTTCACATACCTGTGCTGGTGTGTAAGGCAGCTGCTCTCTTAATCTGATGAACTTGCCTGGCAGAAACCTTCCTCATTCTGCCTTTATCTGCACGAACACGTCTGTGCTCAGAATCAGCCACAAATCTCTTCACAGTACGATGATCACGCTTAAGTTTTCCTGCAATATCAAATGTTTTCATCCCTTGTCTAAGGCATTGCACTATTTGTGGCTTTTCAGCAGCAGAGATCCTTTTTCTTTCCCATGTTACTTGAAAACTGTGGCTGCGTAATATTTGGGAACACCCAGTTTTCCTTTTATTGGGCTCATCTGCCAAACTAATTATCACAGATATCTGATTGATTTCAGTGATTCAAAGACCCTGAGACACAAGACCAGCAATGGGGTTCATTGACAAAAAACAAAAAAAAACCTATGACACTTTAAACCAATTTGCATAAGAATTTGGAACATGGTGTATATATCCATTTGTTCAATCCTAACTATAGACCTTCTTTATAAAAGTACTAGAAACCCTTTTAAGCCCTCGCACCACTCAGATCTCTATCACAAACTTACTGCAGGTCCCAGCACAGCCACACGGTGGAGAAGTGGCCCCAACCGAGCTTCCGAACCACGTGGTAACGGCCATTAAACAGGTCACCAACTTTAACTGGGTAGTAGCCTCCTAAAAAGACACAATGAAAGAAAAGCTCTTTATACCGGTTTAAACAATGAATAACCGCCCTATAGCGCACATTGATGTATCCACTGTATAAAGGCTTTTCCCTGGTCACATGGTCAGCTGTATCCCAGGCAAAAAATATTAACTATCCTGTAAGAAGACGTCCGGCGCCTGGGGAATATGAAGCGACAACGGATCCGAACAACAAACAATGGACCCAGCGGACTAATGAGGTCTGGAGGGCCGTGTTCAGGGGTCTGTGGTTTGGTAAATTGCCATCAAAAGTAACCGAACTCCGGACCGATGCTCCAACCTCCAGCATGACGCACATTATATATATATATAACCTGACAGATCTTACAGATGATTCCTCTCAAGATATTAATCTGTCCATGGAAACCATAAATAAAACTGTTAAAAGAATCCCCAGCAAGTTACAGAATCCCCAGCAAGGCAACAATCGGAATCAATGTGCAACTGTGTACCGTAATCTCTCATTAAATTCAGTCTACTTGGTTTCCTAAACATTCACTTTTTTTAAATGCTTTAACCCCTAAACTATTAACATGCACATGTAGATCCTTCAAATACAAGTCCAGCAATAACTATACATGGCCAGTCCATTCCTCCATCACTGAGAAATCAACATGTGAGCCTGCAGTGCTATGGTAGATCTGAAGCCTTCAGCTCTGTTCCCCACCTCTTCCAGCTTTATACTGGCAAAGCAGAACTCAGACAAGCAGGAGGTGGGGAATAGAGCTGGAGTGACAGAGGCTTCAGATCTACCATAGCACTTCAGCCTCATGTACAGATACAGCTGGAGTGACAGAGGCTTCAGATCTACCATAGCACTTCAGCCTCATGTACAGATACAGCTGGAGTGACAGAGGCTTGAGATCTACCGTAGCACTTCAGCATCATGTACAGATACAGCTGGAGAGACAGAGGCTTCAGATCTACCATAGCACTTCAGCATCATGTACAGATACAGCTGGAGTGACAGAGGCTTCAGATCTACCATAGCACTTCAGCCTCATGTACAGATACAGCTGGAGTGACAGAGGCTTCAGATCTACCGTAGCACTTCAGCCTCATGTACAGATACAGCTGGAGTGACAGAGGCTTCAGATCTACCATAGCACTTCAGCATCATGTACAGATACAGCTGGAGTGACAGAGGCTTCAGATCTACCATAGCACTTCAGCCTCATGTACAGATACAGCTGGAGAGACAGAGGCTTCAGATCTACCAAAGCACTTCAGCCTCATGTACAGATACAGCTGGAGAGACAGAGGCTTCAGATCTACCATAGCACTTCAGCCTCATGTACAGATACAGCTGGAGTGACAGAGGCTTCAGATCTACCAAAGCACTTCAGCCTCATGTACAGATAGAGCTGGAGTGACAGAGGCTTCAGATCTACCACAGTACTTCAGCCTCATGTACAGATATAGCTGGAGTGACAGAGGCTTCAGATCTACCATAGCACTTCAGCCTCATGTACAGATACAGCTGGAGTGACAGAGGCTTCAGATCTACCATAGCACTTAAGCCTCATGTACAGATATAGCTGGAGTGACAGAGGCTTCAGATCTACCATAGCACTTCAGCCTCATGTACAGATATAGCTGGAGTGACAGAGGCTTCAGATCTACCATAGCACTTCAGCGTCATGTACAGATACAGCTGGAGTGACAGAGGCTTCAGATCTACCATAGCACTTAAGCCTCATGTACAGATATAGCTGGAGTGACAGAGGCTTCAGATCTACCATAGCACTTCAGCCTCATGTACAGATATAGCTGGAGTGACAGAGGCTTCAGATCTACCATAGCACTTCAGCCTCATTTACTGATCAATTCAAATGCTAAATTCTCAGAAGTAGAAGAACAGGCCGGCCATGTAAAGGTGTTAATGAAGTTATCTTTGAAGGAGTGACTGGTGCATATAAATTGTGTGGAGTGTGAAATTGTCTGATACCCAGTGGGGTAGCCCCCCTCCCTTCATGATATGTCCCAATGGCTCCTCGTCTGGATGACACAAGCAGTTGGGATCTTTTCTCACCTCTACAATAATCTCCAGGATCTTCCTGCTCCTCGTTGTCAGAGCCCAGTGGCCCCGGAGGAGGCAGCACCGGTGTTGGAGGGGTGGGTGGGGGTCCTGGGGACATGGGCACATCATGCAAGTGAGAGTCAATGATGCTGGAAAAAAAAAAAAGAAGAAATACTCAATAATCTTTTCTATTTAATATATTTCCTACATATCTGCGCCAAGTAGGATTGGTAGAGATGGGAGCTTCTATTCGTGGTGCACTGGACCCGAGTCAAACCCTTCACTTTTGCCCTTGGCACCCTGGCCCCGTCTTACTAGGCCCCGCAGTGCCACAATGACATACGCCATGACGTAGTGCGAGGCCTAGGACTAAGCGTCAGACGGTGGCAGGACACTGAATTCGAATTAAGGGAAATTGAGGAGTTGGAGGTTTTGGCTCATCACCTCCATATTCCTAGTTCCAAACACCTTCAACCTTTACAGCAAAGAATCTGCAAGTGATGAAGTCTTAGTCTAAGAGATCGGCCACCTCTGAAGCTTCGTTACTCTGTTTCTGTAACCGAAATTCATTTCTCTGACAGTTTTCTCCTACACTTAACCCCGGGCGCAGTTATTCCAGCCTCAGTCGTGACAGGCAGACGTGGGTATCACCCTTTAGGTTGTATGTCATTCTCTATGTGATTGTTGCAGAATGAGGGAGGTCAAGCCGCACGTTTTAGGTGTTTTTTACAAAGCGAGACAGAAATGTGTCGGTGTCTGCTGTTATCTCTATTCTGGACGCTATGTGAGTCTTGGTTTGCAGCCACTTTGGCTTCAGTTAGTGAAGATGGAAGGTGTCCAGATTTATAAGAACCAGACGGCTGAATACCGGAGAGCTCAGAAGTCCATGTTACGTTTATCATCAATGTCCAATAGAAGAGCCCAGCAGATCGGATGGTCATTTTGCTTACATCAATGCAAATCAGTCGTATCACTGAATTAATGCCAGACATGTTCATTTTACACTATCTGCGATTTCTGTAGCATCGACATACTGTGCGGCATTGTACAAAGCATAATTTGCTTACACAAGTCCCCACCACAAAGTATCATTCATAATACAAGCATTATGGAAAATGCTATAGAAAGCTGGAGCGTATTATAGTGCAGAAAACAAAATCCCAGCACCCAAAAGGGGGTAAAAATCAAGATATTAAAGAGGCTTCGCTGGAGGAAACAAGAGCGTCTCTGTATCATGTAATGATGATAAAAGACCCCATCAGAGAAAAATAAAAACACTGGTCTGATGATTGAATTAACCCCGATCCTTAATGGGGTCTTCTCATCTCTATCCATATATGTAATAATAATAATATTGTCAAATTCCTCCAATTAGAATGCAGTCTAGTTCATGTGCAGGACATTGCAGCTCAGGTATCCATGGTTACAGCCACTCAGTGACAGTTACTTAGTTGCTAGTTGTAACCATGGATACCTGAGCTGCAATGTCCTGCACATGAACCATACTGCATTCTGATTGGATGAATTTGGCAATATTATTATTATTACACCTGCTACATATTGGGACAGTATCTTGGAGATGGGAATACCCCATTAAACCCTCAAGCACATTACTTAGCGTTGGCTGAGCCCTCATTTGGCGGACAGCCTTCTCTCCGCCGTTCACAGAGGGGCTCGGAGCCGACTCACAGACCTTGAGGAAGAAGCTTGGAGTGTTGAAACGCGCAGTCTGAGAGGGGGCGACTATCCAAACTGTCTGTCAGTGGCTTCTGGGATTTTATTATGGATTCTAATAAATTAAACAAACTTTAAAAAAACTGATTAGAAATAGCCGGAGAATGCCTTCTGGATTTGTGAAGGATTTGGCTCCTCCGTCCCCTCTGTCCATACACAGAGCAGTGCGCTGGCTTCATCGTCTCTTGTTGTATCCGATGTGCTGTATCTCAGCTGTGCTGTATCTCATCACTGTATTTCCTGGGTGATGATTTCACGGCTCGCACATAGATTGTCAGCAGCATCAGGGATATAAATACCTTGCAGCTGCCGCTGTGGGGGCTGGGATCCCTGGGATCCAGCGTGCGAAGCCTGGAGATCCACAGCCCACGTGTCAGTTATACAGTTAGCATACGGTGGTGGCTGCATTATCTCCATATACCGCCTGCACCAGGAGGAGAACCTGAGAGCCCCAAGTAAACCTCTGCACCCGACGTTCCCACCATGGAGGGGACACATGGCCCCTGTACCCCCTCCTCCGCTGTGGACCTACAGCTGAGGGCCCCACGGCTCAGGGCTTATTACCCAGATCTCTAGGCAGTTGTGTGTGTCCCGGGATGAATCCTCAGATCATACATGTGCGGGTCCTGGGGTGAATCTGCAGATCATACTTGTGTGTGTCCCGGGGTGAATCTGCAGATCATACATGTGCGGGTCCTGGGGTGAATCTGCAGATCATACATGTGCGTGTCCCGGGGTGAATCTGTAGATCATACACGAGTGTCCCGGGGGTGAATCTGCGGATCATACACATGAGTGTCCCGGGGGTGAATCTGCGGATCATACATGTGCGGGTCCTGGGGTGAATCTGCAGATCATACATGTGCATGTCACGGGGGTGAATCTGCAGATCATACATGTGTGTGTCCCGGGGTGAAATCTGTAGATCATACACATGAGTGTCCTGGGGGTGAATCTGCGGATCATACATGTGTATGTTTCCAGAATGGACACAGGCAGCACCTCCTGTGCAAGAATAGAATATGAACCGCCTGCAGCCCAGAAGTTCTGTCTATGAGTGAAGAAGCTTTAGACGTGGCCCCATATGAGCAGTAACCCCAATGATATGTCCACCTGATGTTTCCTCATAGGAGGAACATATAGAAAGAATCCCCCATAGAACCGATCCTACAAGATCACAAATAGGCAGATCCTGGACTGGTGGCAAAACATGATGTGCAGCGATGTTCACTGTACTATACACTATAACACTGCACTATACTATACACTGTACTATACACTAACACTGCACTATACAATGTAACACTGTACTATACATTAACTGTACTATACACTGTACTACACAATAACACTGTACTACACACTACTACACACTAACACTGTACTATACACTAACACTAAAATACACTGTACTATACACTGCTGCTTGGAACAATCAGAATTATAGGGACCGAAAGATATAGACTCACCCCACAAAAGGTACAGCCCCAACATCCCCCGAAAACTTCAAACAACCCCCCATCACTGAAAGCTGCAACCCCCCAATGATCTGTCTGCAAAAATAAGTGAGCTCAAAGTAACACAGAAATTACCACGTAGATATAAAAGCTGAAGTATACACACATACACAAACATATCATATACACAAACACGTATACAAATATATTATACACACATTCATATAGTTATATATACATGTTTCCCTGAAAATAAGACACTGTCTTTATATTATTTTTGCTCCCAAAGCTGCGCCAGGTCTTATTTTCAGGGGACGTCTTATTTTTCCATGAAGAAGAATTCACACTTATTATTGAACAAAAAATTGAACATTTATCATCCCATTGCAGCCACCAATATGGTATCCTCATCAACCCCATCATCCCCCAATATGGGTATCCTCATAATCCCAAAAAATATGGTATCCTCATCAACTCCATCATCCCCCAATATGGTACCAGCATCAAAACACACAGGTAGACACACAAAGGGACACACAAAGGGATACACACACACAGGGACACACAAAGGGATACACACACAGGGACACACACACACAGGGACACACAAAGGGACACACACACACAGGGACACACAAAGGGATACACACACACAGGGACACAGAAAGGGATACACACACACAGGGACACACATAGGGAGACACACACACAGGGACACACAAAGGGATACACACAGACATGGACACACTTCTCACTGGTCCGCTGCTGCATTCCGGTGCCGCTCTCACTTCCCTGCCTCAGATGCTGTATGTGTACGTTGCCTCTGTCCCGGCCAATCACCAAGCCAGGAGCCACCTGGGCAGCCAATCATAGGCCAAAAGCTGACGTCATGCGCAGACTGGCCGCTAGGCAGCTCCTGGCCTGTGATTGGCCGGGACAGCGGCGGGAGGTAAGGAGAATATAGCGGTGCCTGAGTACATGTATCTGCGGCATCGGGACAATAGTGGGGGAGGGGGCTGGAGGAGGAGTCACAGCTGTATGCCCCGGTCTTCTGATTTGTGGCATGCTGTTAGTCAAAAAAAAGGTATGTCTTATTTTCAGGGGCGCCTTATATTCACAGGCACATTGAACTCCCCTAGTACGTCTTATGTTCGGGGAAACACAGTATATTATATATATTATATTATATTCACACACGGGTGCACAGGGTTCAGATCATGTCATAGTTGAGTTATGATCCTACTTTTCTCTTGTATTTTCCTCTCGCTGCAGATAATCAGCCCAACACTGACTGATTATTAACTAATAATAATCCACACTGTATGTGTATAAGAACCTGTATATAGGAGCACCGACACAACTCTAATACACAAGTTATATACACATCTGTAGATCACACTCTGCACATGAGAAAACTGCACAAACCACAGATACAAAAGAGAGATACATACATCACATACCCAGAAATGTGTGAATATACACGCACACACACGGTATGTATGGGACACACATATTTATACACAAAAATCCAATTATTATGTATATTCGGCCTCGTACCCGTCCTGGCTGTCTACACTGGGGCTCCGGGCCCCCGGGGGCCCCGCTATCTCTCGCTCCACCGGTCTCTTCTGCTTTTTTTGCTTCTTTTTACTTTTCTTTCCTGAACTGTTCCCTGAAACTAGAAAGAAAAAGGTAAAAATAGCAGCAAATCCAGCAAAGGGTTAATAATCAGGAAGCGTGTATACTGTCACACATTGTATATACAGTGACTGGCAGCACAGGCAGGATGGGGTTAATGGTCCATATACAGATATAATGATCGGGAGGGAGAGACCCCCTACATAAATACACAGGACACACAGTATTTACACACACATATAGAACACGCTGTGGAATATGTTGGCGCTATATAAACGTACACACTATATACAGTGTATATACAGTACACACAGATTATATACAGTACACACATGCTATATACACACACACACAGTACATACAACAGTGTATATACAGTACACACAGATTGTATACAGTACACGCTATACACACAGTATACAATACATACAGTATATACAGTACACACTACATACAGTATATACACACTACACACACTATATACACACACAGTACACACTACATACAGTATATATACACAGTACACACTATATACAGTATATATACAGTACACACACAGATTATATACAGTACACACTATATACACACAGTATACAATACATACAGTACACACACTATATACACACAGTATACAATACATACAGTACACACACTATATACACACAGTATACAATACATACAGTATATACACACTACATACAGTATATATACAGTACAAACACTATATACACACAGTACACACTACATACAGTATATACAGTACACACACTATATACAGTATATAGACACAGTACACACTACACACACATTATACAGTATATACACACTATATACACACAGTATACACACAGTACACACTATATACACACAGTACACACTATATACACACAGTACACACTATATACACACAGTACACACTATATACACACAGTAACACACTATATACAGTATATATACAGCACACACACTATATACACACAGTACACACTATATACAGTATATATACAGCACACACACTATATATACACAGTACACACTATATACACACAGTACACACTATATACAGTATATATACAGCACACACACTATATATACACAGTACACACTATATACACACAGTACACACTATATACAGTATATATACAGCACACACACTATATACACACAGTACACACTATATACAGTATATATACAGCACACACACTATATATACACAGTACACACTATATACACACAGAACACACTATATACAGTATATATACAGCACACACACTATATACACACAGTACACACTATATACACACAGTACACACTATATACAGTATATATACAGCACACACACTATATACACACAGTATACACTACATACAGTATATATACAGCACACACACTATATATACACAGTACACACTATATACACACAGTACACACTATATACAGTATATATACAGCACACACACTATATATACACAGTACACACTATATACACACAGTACACTATATACAGTATATATACAGCACACACACTATATACACACAGTACACACTATATACAGTATATATACAGCACACACACTATATATACACAGTACACACTATATACACACAGTACACACTATATACAGTATATATACAGCACACACACTATATACACACAGTATACACGACATACAGTATATATACAGACACACACACACTATACACAGTACACACTATATACACACAGAACACACTATATACAGTATATACACAGCACACACACTATATACACACAGTACACACTATATACACACAGTACACACTATATACAGTATATATACAGCACACACACTATATACACACAGTATACACTACATACAGTATATATACAGCACACACACTATATATACACAGTACACACTATATACACACAGTACACACTATATACAGTATATATACAGCACACACACTATATATACACAGTACACACTATATACACACAGTACACTATATACAGTATATATACAGCACACACACTATATACACACAGTATACACTACATACAGTATATATACAGCACACACTATATACACACAGTACACACTATATACACACAGTACACTATATACAGTATATATACAGCACACACACTATATACACACAGTACACACTATATACAGTATATACACTACACACACTATATATACACAGTACACACTATATACACACAGTACACACTACATACAGTATATATACAGTAACACACACTATATACACACAGTACACACTATATACACACAGTACACACTATATACACACAGTACACACTATATACACACAGTACACACTATATACACACAGTACACACTATATACACACAGTACACACTATATACACACAGTACACACTATATACACACAGTACACACTATATACACACAGTACACACTATATACAGTATATATACAGCACACACACTATATACACACAGTACACACTATATACAGTATATATACAGCACACACACTATATACACACAGTACACACTATATACAGTATATACACTACACACACTATATATACACAGTACACACTATATACACACAGTACACACTATATACACACAGTACACACTATATACACACAGTACACACTATATACAGTATATATACAGCACACACACTATATACACACAGTACACACTATATACAGTATATACACTACACACACTATATATACACAGTACACACTATATACACACAGTACACACTACATACAGTATATATACAGTACACACACACACTATATACACACAGTACACACTATATACACACAGTACACACTATATACACACAGTACACACTATATACACACAGTACACACTATATACAGTATATATACAGCACACACACTATATACACACAGTACACACTATATACAGTATATACACTACACACACATTATACAGTATATATACATAGTATCCAGCCCTCTCTCGTCCTCCTCACAGGCCCCGGGGGCTCCGGCCTCCTCTCACCTTTCTTGGAGCTCATGACAGAACCGGAGAGGACGCAGCCATCACTGAGGAGAGACAGCAGACCGAGAGGACAGACAGACACCGGAGACAGAGGGACAGACAGAGAGAGGGACAGAGAGACACCGGAGAGAGAGAGGGACAGCTGAGGAGAGACAGCTGCACCGAGAGGAGACGTCACCACAGCGCCACCTGCCGGAGGGAGGAGACAACCGCCCAGAGGAGACGTCACCACAGCGCCACCTGCCGGAGGGAGGAGACACCGCCCAGAGGAGACGTCACCACAGCGCCACCTGCCGGAGGGAGGAGACACCGCCCAGAGGAGACGTCACCACAGCGCCACCTGCCGGAGGGAGGAGACACCGCCCAGAGGAGACGTCACCACAGCGCCACCTGCCGGAGGGAGGAGACACCGCCCAGAGGAGACGTCACCACAGCGCCACCTGCCGGAGGGAGGAGACATGACAGCTGCATTCCGGAGATGGTGTGCTCTGTGCCCAATGCACACTATTGTTCTATGTTATCAGCCATTATCCTCATCCATTCACTTTCTGACCATCTCAGCTTCTAGATCTTCCAGTTGGCAGTTACGTGTCATAAAAGTGGTTAAGCAGATGAGGGAATGGAAGCAGGATGTTATTAACGGGCAAGGTTAACTGGGAACTGGTCTGACCCCATAGACTGGGGTCCCTAATCTGACCCTTCATTAAGAGGTACTTCTAATGGTGAGGAGGTCTGGGCCACTAACCTTGCCCTCTGCTAGTTCCCCTCACCTACCCACGGACCAGGACGGCAGCAGTAAATTCACCAAGATTGTAATCTTCAAGGGTGACAACAGCAGGTAGACATCAGCAGAGCAAACAAACATCTTACTGCACACAAGGGTAGAGCAGAGTGAACTCTGTCTGCAACACCTGGTGGGAGGAAGTGGAACTACCTAAAGGCTGAGAGAGTGGAGATCAGAGCTCTGACACCCCCCCCACCTGCACCTCCACCTGCAGAGCCGCGCAGCAATACAGCAGCACAGCACATCCTCACTGTACAGAGTCCAAATTGAGACTGAACTCTATCTGCGACATCTGGTGGAGGGAAGTGGAACTACCTAAAGGCTGAGAGAGTGGAGATCAGAGCTCTGACACCCCCCCCCCACCTGCACCTCCACCTGCAGAGCCGCGCAGCAATACAGCAGCAATACAGCAGCACATCCTCACTGTACAGAGTCCAAATTGAGACTGAACTCTATCTGCGACATCTGGTGGAGGGAAGTGGAACTACCTAAAGGCTGAGGAAGTGGAGATCAGAGCTCTGACACACACCTGCACCTGCAGCTGCAATGCTGCCCAGCAATATAGCAGCAGGGGCGGTCTGGTGACTCTTATTCCGAGAGGCAGGGTGAGGTGAGGTGCAGGGGGGAATGCTATCAGAGAAATTGAGGAGCGCCCAGTAATAGAGGAACACAAAGGGCCGGGGCACCCATCAGCTGGGCCAGTGCTCAGGATCGATGGCTGCACCAGTGCTGAGGCCAGGCTCACATTGGAAAGGGAGAATAAAAATGGAGAATGATAAACAACAGAAAAATAATACGTTTGTGACGCCAGTTGGGATTTCCAGCCTTTAAGTAACCGGCACTGCAGATGCTCCCTGAGAGATAGCTGGTGTAGATGGTAGACCTCTCCCAGGGGTAATAAGGATGGGGGTGGTAGTAGGTGTGATGATGCAGGAGGAAGGAGGCACAGCAGACAGCGTCTGAGTTCTTTACCTTCACTGTAGATGTTGCAACATGTCCCTGGTTACATGCACCACCAGCTCTGTCACACTTAGGGGGTGACGGAATCAGAAACTGGAGGGAGAGGTGGGTGAACAGATTCAGGGGACGCTGATCTGACCCTGGTACTGGGGTCCCTGGCTCACCCTGTTCTCAGAGTTACGTCTGATGATGAGGAGGTCCGAGTCGCCACCTTTTCTCCTAAGCTCCTGAAAAACCCTGGGCACAAAGCCCCTACCTCCACCCACGATCAGGGAAACCCAGCAGCTTCATTTGAAGGGAATAACAGCAGCTCCATGGAAATGTCTGCACACCACAGGTCTCAGATCAGGAATGAACTGAATCAGCAACATGTAATGGAAGGAAGCTGAAGTATTTATGGCCGAGGGGCGGAGAGCAGAAGGCTCAGACACCCCTCCTCAGCTCACAACATTCAGCACCTCCACCTGCAGAGCCACAGAGACTGAGGGACAATAAGGCTTGGTTTAAACTACAGCGGCAGTAAATACGTAACAGGCTCGTGGTCCAGCCAGTCTGGGAAGAACTGTAGTCCGCTCTGCTTGCCGAGATATAGCAGCATTCCGGCAGACTTTGTTAAGGTTTTGTAAGTGCCTTGAGCTTTCCTGTACTTCCTCTGTACTTGTGCTATGGCGTCCCTCCAGCCAGGCAGGTGATGTGGTTCCCCTAGTTAACCTCACTCTCTTTAGTGCAGGTCCATGATCCTCTATGTTGCTGTGTCTCGGAAAGTCCCACTTGAATGTGGCTACCGGGCATAAAGTGCAGGAACCTGCTGTTTCTGCTACCAGGTCTTGAAAACCAGGCAGCCAAGGGCCTGGAACCCTGTACAGCAGCTGGTCCTTCAGAGTGGCCTCCAGGCCTCCTTCTGACTGAACCTACCCTTTTTTCCTACCTCAAACCTACCTCCCTCCAACCAGAAGCTGGGACCCTCCCATTGGGCCCTTTTTCAGTTCTCAGCTTTCTGATTGAAGTTTGCATTGTGTTGGATGCTTCAGGCTTCCTGTAGGGGGCGCTCTAACTCTCCCCAGACATAGTATTACAATCAATGATAATGAAATACCATTTGTGGGAGCCAAACCGCAGAGGCTCCACATAATAATATATAGCTGGAATCAGGATCTCTACCCCTACAGCATGCTGCTCTCCGTTTAAATGGCAAAAACCTGGCGACAGATTCCCTTTAAAGGTTAAAAAAAATTCTGAACTTTGTAAACACTAAACTTGTGTGTTCTCGGAGCCTTGTAACGTTTGTGTTGTCCGGGGGCGGTGTGAGCCTTGTAATGTTTGTGTTGTCCGGGGGCGGTGTGGGCCTTGTAATGTTGTGTTGTCCGGGGGGCGGTGTGGGCCTTGTAACGTTTGTGTTGTCCGGGGGGGTGTGGAGCCTTGTAACGTTTGTGTTGTCCGGGGGCGGTGTGGGCCTTGTAACGTTTGTGTTGTCCGGGGGGCGGTGTGGGCCTTGTAACGTTTGTGTTGTCCGGGGGGCGGTGTGGGCCTTGTAACGTTGTGTTGTCCGGGGGGCGGTGTGGGCCTTGTAACGTTTGTGTTGTCCGGGGGGCGGTGTGGCCTTGTAATGTTGTGTTGTCCAGGGGCGGTGTGGGCCTTGTAACGTTTGTGTTGTCCGGGGGGCGGTGTGGGCCTTGTAACGTTTGTGTTGTCCGGGGGCGGTGTGGGCCTTGTAACGTTGTGTTGTCCGGGGGGCGGTGTGGGCCTTGTAACGTTGTGTTGTCCGGGGGGGTGTGGGCCTTGTAACGTTGTGTTGTCCGGGGGGCGGTGTGGGCCTTGTAACGTTTGTGTTGTCCGGGGGGCGGTGTGGGCCTTGTAACGTTTGTGTTGTCCGGGGGCGGTGTGGGCCTTGTAACGTTTGTGTTGTCCGGGGGGCGGTGTGGGCCTTGTAACGTTTGTGTTGTCCGGGGGGCAGTGTGGGCCTTGTAACGTTTGTGTTGTCCGGGGGGCGGTGTGGGCCTTGTAACGTTTGTGTTGTCCGGGGGGCGGTGTGGGCCTTGTAACGTTTGTGTTGTCCGGGGGCGGTGTGGGCCTTGTAACGTTTGTGTTGTCCGGGGGCGGTGTGGGCCTTGTAACGTTTGTGTTGTCCGGGGGGCGGTGTGGGCCTTGTAACATTTGTGTTGTCCGGGGGCGGTGTGGGCCTTGTAACGTTTGTGTTGTCCGGGGGGCGGTTGTGGGCCTTGTAACGTTTGTGTTGTCCGGGGGCGGTGTGGGCCTTGTAACGTTTGTGTTGTCCGGGGGGCGGTGTGGGCCTTGTAACGTTTGTGTTGTCCGGGGGCGGTGTGGGCCTTGTAACGTTTGTGTTGTCCGGGGGGCGGTGTGGGCCTTGTAACGTTTGTGTTGTCCGGGGGGCGGTGTGGGCCTTGTAACGTTTGTGTTGTCCGGGGGCGGTGTGGGCCTTGTAACGTTTGTGTTGTCCGGGGGGTGGTGTGGGCCTTGTAACGTTTGTGTTGTCCGGGGGGCGGTGTGGGCCTTGTAACGTTTGTGTTGTCCGGGGGGCGGTGTGGGCCTTGTAACGTTTGTGTTGTCCGGGGGGGCGGGTGTGGGCCTTGTAACGTTTGTGTTGTCCGGGGGGCGGTGTGGGCCTTGTAACGTTTGTGTTGTCCGGGGGCGGTGTGGGCCTTGTAACGTTTGTGTTGTCCGGGGGGCGGTGTGGGCCTTGTAACGTTTGTGTTGTCCGGGGGGCGGTGTGGGCCTTGTAACGTTTGTGTTGTCCGGGGGGCGGTGTGGGCCTTGTAACGTTTGTGTTGTCCGGGGGGCGGTGTGGGCCTTGTAACGTTTGTGTTGTCCGGGGGCGGTGTGGGCCTTGTAACGTTTGTGTTGTCCGGGGGGCGGTGTGGGCCTTGTAACGTTTGTGTTGTCCAGGGGGCGGTGTGGGCCTTGTAACGTTTGTGTTGTCCAGGGGGCGTGTGGGCCTTGTAACGTTTGTGTTGTCCGGGGGGCGGTGTGGGCCTTGTAACGTTTGTGTTGTGTTGTCCGGGGGGCGGTGTGAGCCTTGTAACGTTTGTGTTGTCCGGGGGCGGTGTGAGCCTTGTAACATTTGTGTTGTCCGGGGGGCGGTGTGGGCCTTGTAATGTTTGTGTTGTCCGGGGGGCGGTGTGAGCCTTGTAATGTTTGTGTTGTCCGGGGGTGGTGTGGGCCTTGTAACGTTTGTGTTGTCCGGGGGGCGATGTGGGCCTTGTAATGTTTGTGTTGTCCGGGGGCGATGTGGGCCTTGTAACGTTTGTGTTGTCCAGGGGGCGGTGTGGGCCTTGTAACGTTTGTGTTGTCCGGGCGGTATGGACATTGCAACATTTGTGTTGTCCGGGGGCGGTGTGGGCCTTGTAACATTTGTGTTGTCCGGGGGGCGGTGTGGGCCTTGCAACATTTGTGTTGTCCGAGGAGCGGTGTGGGCCTTGCAACATTTGTGTTGTCCGAGGAGCGGTGTGGGCCTTGCAACATTTGTGTTGTCCGGGGGGCAGTGTGGGCCTTTCAGTTTTCCTCTGCACTTTGTTGTTATCACTGTGTGTTATAATATAGACTTTCTCACCTATAAATTGTGTTCTAATCTGTCTTTGTTCCACGCAAAACGACTCCTGAGTTATCCATGATAATTATTACAACCAGTAGGAGAGCAGATCAGAGTAATGGGGACAAGGTAACGTCTGGCTGCAATAGATCAAAACACAAAAGACAGTCATAGAGGCAAATGACAAAAATGCTACAACTGGCAGTGATCTAGGACTGACTGCTCAGCTAAGTTGCTGGGCAATTATAGGAAACAGGGAACACCTGACGTCCAGCACATCCTAGTCTTAGATTGGGCGGCTGAGCTGTCACTCAACATAATGACAGCTCATCACTGATTCGATAGTGCAGCAACTGTCACCATTATGTCATAATATAAACCATCATTGGTCCTCGTTCTGTGACAGCAGCACGGATTGTATCAGCACCATCTGTTGGATACCATGACATCGTGACACTGTTGCATATTACATGTGATTACACATTACATGACTGTACAGTAAGAACCTATTGCCTGCGTGTTGATGAATTCGGTGGTCCCCCGCCTCACCACGATTGGCTGTTATTTGCTTCATTTATTTTTTCTCTGCACGTGCTGTGACAGGCAGTGAAAGTGATACAGGATTCCAGGTCTGTAAAAACCTCCTACTATATTTCTACTCTTCTGCTTTTAAACCACCACAAGACTGAACTTTCTTATAACTACCTACAAATACCATTTCTAAATAATACGGGTTCTTAAAGCTCCAGAACCTCAATTCCATGTCAGAATCTAACTCTGAACTGTATTTGCCGTGGACTACCCACGTGAACTGTGAAGCATTTCATTTATTCCATGTTATTCCAGAGGGCTCCTGGGGGTTGTCTCAGGTAGGGCTCTGGAGTGCTCTCAGGGGTGCCTTGGATGGGTGCTGAAGGGCTCTCAGAGATGTCTTGTGTGGGTGCCAGAGGGCTGGGGGTTGTGTCAGGTGAGTGTCAGAGGTCTCCTAGTGGTGTCTTGGGTGGGTGCGGAATGCCTCCGGGGGATGTCTCTGGATGCTCTGTAGTGCTCCTGGGGATGTCTCAGGTAGGCTCTGGAGTGCTCTCAGGGGTGTCTTATTTGGGCATCAGAGAGCTCCCTGGGATGTCTCAGGTGGGTAACTGAGGGCTCTGGGGCTGTGTCAGGGAGCCACCAGATGCATGAGGGCTCCAGGAGTGCTCTCCAGAGCTACCGGGGGTGTCTTGGGCAGGTTCTGGAGTGCTCCTGGGGAACTTGAGATGGCTAGGGGGTCTTTTGGCTGGGTATCATTGGGCTCTCGGTAGTTTCTTGAGATGTTTGGAAGGTATCCTGGTGGAGTCTTGGGTTGTAACTGGAGGGCTCCCGGGGGTGTCTCAGGTGGGCTTCGGAGAGCTTTCGAGGTGTGTCTCAGATGGACGCCACAGGGCTCCTGGGGATGTCTCATGTGAACACTGGAGGATTCTCGGGGGTGTCTTGAGATGCTCCCGAAGGCTCTTGGGGGTTTCTCTGGTGGACTGCGGAGGTCTCCTGGGGGGTCTCAGGTGGATGCTGCCACACGCAATGCCGAACTGCTACAAACAACGCCGAACTGCCACACGCAATGCCGAACTGCCACACGCAATGCCGAACTGCTACAAACAACGCCGAACTGACACACGCAATGCCGAACTGCTACAAACAATGGTGAACTGCCACACGCAATGCCAAACTGCCACACGCAATGCCGAACTGCCACACACAATGGTGAACTGCCACACACAATGCCAAACTGCCACATGCAATGCCGAACTGCCACACACAATGGTGAACTGCCACACACAATGCCAAACTGCCACATGCAATGCTGAACTGCCACAAACAACGCCGAACTGCTACAAACAATGGTGAACTGCTACAAACAACGCCGAACTGCCACACGCAATGCCAAACTGCCACACACAATGCCAAACTGCTACAAACAACGCCGAACTGCCACATGCAATGCCGAACTGCCACACACAATGGTGAACTGCCACACACAATGCCGAACTGCCACACGCAACGCCGAACTGCCACACGCAACGCCGAACTGCCACACGCAATGCCGAACTGCTACAAACAATGGTGAACTGCCACACGCAATGCCAAACTGCCACACGCAATGCCGAACTGCTACAAACAACGCCGAACTGCCACACGCAACGCCGAACTGCCCCACACAATGCCGAACTGCCACACGCAATGCCGAACTGCCACACACAATGCCGAACTGCCACACGCAATGCCGAACTGCTACAAACAACGCCGAACTGCCACACACAATGCCGAACTGCCACACACAATGCCAAACTGCTACAAACAATGCCGAACTGCCACACACAATGCCGAGCTGCTACAAACAATGCCGAACTGCCACACACAATGCCGAACTGCCACACACAATGCCGAACTGCCACAAACAACGCCGAACTGCCACAAACAACGCCGAACTGCCACACACACAATGCCGAACTGCCACAAACAACGCCGAACTGCCACACACACAATGCCGAACTGCCACAAACAACGCCGAACTGCCACACGCAATGCCGAACTGCTACAAACAATGCCGAACTGCCACACGCAATGCCGAACTGCTACAAACAATGCCGAACTGCCACACACACAATGCCGAACTGCCACACACACAATGCCGAACTGCCACACACACAATGCCGAACTGCCACACACGCAATGCCGAACTGCTACAAACAACGCCGAACTGCCACACGCAATGGTGAACTGCTACAAACAACGCCGAACTGCCACACACAATGCTGATATGCCACATGCAACGCCGCTCAGAAATAGAAAGAATAACTATTCTTATTCTATAGTCGTGGATCCTATTGACTTGTAATAGATAGAATATTGTGAGCTGATACTTTATTAATAAGACAGATGTAATGTGAGGTTGAGTCGCACATTTGTTAAGCGGCGATACGTTTTCCGTTGCCGTGTTGCAGTCGTCCAGCAGGTGGCGCTCCAGGACCTTATTACTCCCATCCAGTCAATCAGATGAGGTCACCATGGCTCCAGATATTTGCTTTATTTTACCTTCTCTTGTGGAAATGTTCCCCGGATCGAGCCCAGAGCCAGGAATTACTGCACAGTTATCGTGTGTGTTTATAAGGTGGCGCGGGATTGTAGGGAAAATCATTCCCTTTTGATGTTTCGTTACGTCAGACACAAAATCCTAAATCACACTCGTGTCTTCGGCACATTTGGAGGAACCCGGACTTTGTATGAAGCTCATTACAGGGCTATAATAGGGGCTATTAGAACAGCTGAAGGTCCAACACCGGGCCACTGGCCAAAGACGGGCCCTGAACCCAACCCGGGACCGTGCAAACCACAAGTGCACTGAGCCCACTGTAGGACCAGCAGAGAGTTAAGGAAAGGAATATTGTGATGTCCGAACCAATCACCCATCACACAACCCTGGAGGTATGAACACTTTTCTTTTGGTATTCAGCTCATCAGCATAGAGACCGCCCACTGCTGCCATCTAGCTTGTAGGCGCTGCACTGCAGCTGGTCAGGATTAGCAGGGAATAAAACATTGTAGCTTCAGAGCAGCACTTACAAGCTCAATAGAGAAGAGCTTGTATTCACTGCACTGCAGCTGGTCAGGATTAGCAGGGAATGAAACATTGTAGCTTCAGAGCAGCATTTACAAGCTCAATAGAGAAGAGCTTGTATTCACTGCACTGCAGCTGGTCAGGATTAGCAGGGAATGAAACATTGTAGCTTCAGAGCAGCACTTACAAGCTCAATAGAGAAGAGCTTGTATTCACTGCACTGCAGCTGGTCAGGATTAGCAGGGAATAAAACATTGTAGCTTCAGAGCAGCACTTACAAGCTCAATAGAGAAGAGCTTGTATTCACTGCACTGCAGCTGGTCAGGATTAGCAGGGAATGAAACATTGTAGCTTCAGAGCAGCATTTACAAGCTCAATAGAGAACAGCTTGTAAGTGCTGCACATGTTATGCCACCACTACTAGACATGCTGTGGTGGTCAGACTACTACTCAACAACTTGAAGCTCATGGGCCCCGATGCTGAAGCTTCAACAGGGCCCCCAATTATTGCAAATCTTTAATAGTATCAGAGTTTTTCTATAGGACAAAGAGACTTTTGGGGCCCCCTAGGTTTCAGGGCCCGGGTGCGAATGCAACAACTGCACCAGGGGCATAACTACAATAGGTGCAGGGGCTGCAATCTCACCCTGGTCCTACAGGCTAAGAGGCTCCAAAGTCTCTGGGCCATTTCACACCTATGCTCCCCCGGGTTTGCCTGCGTTTGCCTACCATGCGCTGGCACAAGTGCAAGCACAGGTGCATTCACATGCAAGCGCAGGCCAGCACAAAGGCACATAGATGCAGAGGCTTGCGCTTGTTTCCCGTTCACTGCCATTACCTTCCATGGCGAGTGCACAGGAGCGAAATCCAGAAGCGCAGGTCTGAATAGGTGCACAGTCAGTCCAGACACGCCGGAAATGCAAAATGTGAAGTTTCCTGTGCGTCCGGAGTGACGCATGCGCTCTGACTGTGCACCTATTCAGAACTGCGCTTCCGGGTTTCGCTCCTGTGCGCTCGCCATGGAAGCTAATGGTGGCGAACGGGGAAACAAGCGCAAGGGCTCTGCATCTAACTGCCTATGTGCTGGCCTGCGCTTGTATGTGAATGCACTTTTGCTTGCATTGCACCAGCACAGGGCAGGCAAACGCAAGCAAACCCAGGGGCACATAGATGTGAAAAGGGCCTCATTCTCCTATAGAAAGACTATTGCTATTTAAGATTTGCAATAATTGGGGACCCCATTGGAGCTTTTGTATTGGGGCCCATGATCTTTAAGTTAGGCTCCTGTTGTAGATATGCCTCTGCAACAAGCTAGTATAACATCCACAGCACATACACAATGTGATGCAGTGAGTAATGTAGGGCTTGTACTCTCTGCTCATTAATAGTCTTTATATTTCCAGCCTGATGATCTGATAGGTGTGACATGTGCCCGCGGTGGCGCTGCCGGGACGCCGGACATTATTCCAGGTGCAGAATATCTCCAGATTTTTCATTTCCTCTCTGCTGTTGTCAGATAAGCGGTGACTCCGGAGCACGTGACGGACGCGGCTCCCGGTGACATCAATGTCAGATAAACATCACCAAAGTTCACATTAATATTAACTTTTCCTTAAAGGAGAAATCGTCGCCGTCGTGTGATATTCGCCATTATTGTCATCCGCAATGTCCTATAAGGACCAAAGACTCGGGGGCAGCAGGACCCCAGGACCGCTATCTGCTTTTTTCATTTTTTAACCCCTTCTTTCGCCTCTACAGTGTTTCCCCATAAATAGGACATAGTAGGGGGTTTGCAATGCTGCTGAATATAAGGCACCTCCAGAAGTAAGACATACTGATTTTTTGTAGGACAGCCTGCCTGCCGATCAGAAGACCGGGGCATGAAGTTGTGACTCATCCTCCAGCCTCTGCCGCTGCCCTAGTGTGTGCAGTCCAGCACCGCTCCCAGCCCCCGGCCTCAGATGCCGTAGATGTATGCTGCCGCCGGACAATCAGAGGCCAGCAATCGCCGGACAATCAGAGGACGGCAGCTAAGGTCATCGCATGATGTTACATGCAGGCCTCCAATTGGCGGGTGGCTGCTGGCCACTGATTGGCGGGCGGCACCGTACATCTACGGCATCTGAGGTAGAGAGCTGAGAGCAGTGCTGGACTACATGTAGCAGCGGCCAGTCAGTGAGAAAAGAGGTGTGTGTGTGCACGGTATGTGTGTGTGTTTTTATGCAGGTACTGTACGTAATGGGGTTATTGGGGCTGCAGGGTGATGATGAGGATATTGGGGGCTGAATGGGGATATTGGGGGATGATGGGGATATTGGGGACTGCAGGGGGATGATGAGGATATTGGGTGATGATGGGGATATTGGGGGCTGCATGAGGATATTGGGGGCTGCAAGGGGATGATGGGGATATTGGGGGCTGCAAGGAAATGATGGGGATATTGGGGGCTGCAAGGGGATGATGGGGATATTGGGGGCTGCAAGGGGATGATGGGGATATTGGGGGCTGCAAGGGGATGATGGGGATATTGGGGGCTGCAAGGAAATGATGGGGATATTGGGGGCTGCAAGGGGATGATGGGGATATTGGGGGCTGCAAGGAAATGATGGGGATATTGGGGACTGCAAGGGGATGATGGGGGATATTGGGGGCTGCAAGGGGATGATGGGGATATTGGGGACTGCAAGGGGATGATGGGAGCTGCAAGGGGATGATGGGAATATTGGCTGTATGGGGATATTGGGGCTGCAAGGGGATATTGGGGGATTATAGGGATATTGGGGGCTGCAGGGTGATGATGAGGATATTGGGGGCTGAATGGGGATATTGGGGGATGATGGGGATATTGGGGACTGCAGGGGGATGATGGGGATATTGGGGGCTGCAAGGGCATGATGGGGATATTGAGGGCTGCATGAGGATATTGGGGGCTGCAAGGGGATGATGGGGATATTGGGGGCTGCAGGGGAATGATGGGGATATTGAGGGCTGCAAGGGGATGATGGGGATATTGGGGACTGCAAGGGGATGATGGGGGCTGCAAGGGGATGATGGGGATATTGGGGACTGCAAGGGGATCATGGCTGCTGCAAGGGGATGGTGGGCATATTGGGGACTGCAAGGGGATGATGGGGATATTGGGGGCTGCAAGGGGATGATGGGCATATTGGGGGATGCAAGGGGATGATGGGGATATTGGGGGCACAAGGGGATGATGGGGATATTGGGGCTGCAAGGGGATGATGGGGATATTGGGGGATGCAAGGGGATGGAAAAATAAGACATCCCCTGAAAATAAGACCTAGTCACCTAGCGCATCTTTCGGAGCAAAAATGAATGTAAGACACTGTCTTATTTTCGGGGTACCAGGGTACTAGAGTTTAGGGTCTTTTTACGCCAATCGCGGCACTTTCCAACTGGACAAGATGAAATCCTTTTGCTGATTAGAGTGAACCTGAGGCTCTGGCGAGGTGCTGACCTATATATGTGTGTTCCCAGCCTCGTCCTGTATGGTAATGATGGAAGTCATGATCCAGCTTGAGAGAACAATTAGTAGAGATGTCAGGTGCGGATCCTCTTTTATGTGACATTATAATTTGTGTTTCTGGTTTCGGGTGCGGCGGTTGCATTCGCTGTTTATTTCAGATCTGACGTCTTGGCAGATTTTATATAATTCAGTAATAAATTCATTCTATTTACATAACGTAGACGTCTGTGCTGATCTCCGGCTGCAGCCTCATCCGGGGCTTTCCTCAGTGAAGCTTCTTACTGTATTTACATTTTTGCTATTTTGTTGCAGAAAGTTAATGGACAATTCCCTGCAAAATTCTTCTATATTTGCTGAGTGATGAAGCTCTGTCTCTGCCGACCCCTCTGTACTCGGCTCAGATCTCTGCCGACCCCTCTGTACTCGGCTCAGGTCTCTGCCGACTCCTCTGTACTCGGCTCAGATCTCTGCCGACCCCTCTGTACTCGGCTCAGGTCTCTGCCGACCCCTCTGTACTCGGCTCAGATCTCTGCCGACCCCTCTGTACTCGGCTCAGGTCTCTGCCGACTCCTCTGTACTCGGCTCAGATCTCTGCCGACCCCTCTATACTCGGCTCAGGTCTCTGCCGACCCCTCTGTACTCGGCTCAGATCTCTGCCGACCCCTCTGTACTCGGCTCAGGTCTCTGCCGACTCCTCTGTACTCGGCTCAGATCTCTGCCGACCCCTCTGTACTCGGCTCAGGTCTCTGCCGACCCCTCTGTACTCGGCTCAGGTCTCTGCCGACTCCTCTGTACTCGGCTCAGATCTCTGCCGACCCCGCTGAACTTGGCTCAGGTCTCTGCCGACCCCTCTGTACTCGGCTCAGGTCTCTGCCGACCCCTCTGTACTCGGCTCAGGTCTCTGCCGACCCCTCTGTACACGGCTCAGGTCTCTGCCGACCCCACTGTACTCGGCTCAGGTCTCTGCCGACCCCTCTGTACTCGGCTCAGGTCTCTGCCAACCCCTCTGTACTCGGCTCAGGTCTCTGCCGACCCCGCTGAACTTGGCTCAGGTCTCTGCCGACCCCTCTGTACTCGGCTCAGGTCTCTGCCGACCCCGCTGTACTCGGCTCAGATCTCTGCCAACCCCTCTGTACTCGGCTCAGGTCTCTGCCAACCCCTCTGTACTCGGCTCAGGTCTCTGCTGACCCCTCTGTACTCGGCTCAGGTCTCTGCTGACCCATCTGTACTCGGCTCAGGTCTCCGCTGACCCCTCTGTACTCGGCTCAAGATCTCTGCCGACCCCTCTATACTCGGCTCAGATCTCTGCCGACCCCTCTGTACTCGGCTCAGGTCTCTGACGACCCCTCTGTACTCGGCTCAGGTCTCTGCCGACCCCTCTGTACTCGGCTCAAGATCTCTGCCGACCCCTCTGTACTCGGCTCAGGTCTCTGACGATCCCTCTGTACTCGGCTCAGGTCTCTGCCGACCCCTCTGTACTCGGCTCAAGATCTCTGCCGACCCCTCTATACTCGGCTCAGATCTCTGCCGACCCCTCTGTACTCGGCTCAGGTCTCTGACGACCCCTCTATACTCGGCTCAGGTCTCTGACGACCCCTCTGTACTCGGCTCAGGTCTCTGCCAATTCCTCTGTACTCGGCTCAGGTCTCTGCCAATTCCTCTGTACTCGGCTCAGGTCTCTGCCAACCCCTCTGTACTCGGCTCAGATCTCTGCCAACCCCTCTGTACTCGGCTCAGGTCTCTGCTGACCCCTCTATACTCGGCTCAGATCTCTGCCGACCCCTCTATACTCGGCTCAGATCTCTGCCAACCCCTCTGTACTCGGCTCAGGTCTCTGCTGACCCCTCTGCACTCGGCTCAGGTCTCTGCCGACCCCTCTGCACTCGGCTCAGGTCTCTGCCGACCCCTCTATACTCGGCTCAGGTCTCTGCCGACCCCTCTGTACTCGGCTCAGGTCTCCGCTGACCCCTCTGTACTCGGCTCAAGATCTCTGCCGACCCCTCTGTACTCGGCTCAGGTCTCTGCCGACCCCTCTGCACTCGGCTCAGGTCTCTGCCGACCCCTCTGTACTCGGCTCAGGTCTCCGCTGACCCCTCTATACTCAGCTCAGATCTCTGCTGACCCCTCTGTACTCGGCTCAGGTCTCTGACGACCCCTCTGTACTCGGCTCAGGTCTCTGCCGACCCCTCTGTACTCGGCTCAGGTCTCTGCCGACCCCTCTGTACTCGGCTCAGGTCTCTGCCGACCCCTCTGTACTCGGCTCAGATCTCTGCCGACCCCTCTGTACTCGGCTCAGATCTCTGCCGACCCCGCTGAACTTGGCTCAGGTCTCTGCCGACCCCTCTGTACTCGGCTCAGGTCTCTGCCGACCCCTCTGTACTCGGCTCAGATCTCTGCCGACCCCGCTGAACTTGGCTCAGGTCTCTGCCGACCCCTCTGTACTCGGCTCAGGTCTCTGCCGACCCCTCTGCACTCGGCTCAGATCTCTGCCGACCCCTCTGTACTTGGCTCAGGTCTCTACCGACCCCTCTGCTCTCGGCTCAGGTCTCTGCCGACCCCTCTGTACTCGGCTCAGGTCTGTGTGAAGAGACCTCCTGGGTCACTGTGTGTAGGGACCTCCTGGGTCATCGTGTGATGAGACCTCCCAGGTCATCGTGTGAAGGGACCTCCCGAGTCATCGTGTGAAGGGACCTCCTGGGTCATCATGTGAAGGGACCTCCTGGGTCATCATGTGAAGGGTCCTCTTGGGTCATTGCGTAAAGCAACCCCCTGGGTCACCGTGTGACGGGACCTCCTGGGTCATTGTGTGAAGGGACCTCCTGGGTCATCGTGTGAAAGGACCTCCTGGGTCATCATGTGAAAGGACCTCCTGGGTCATCATGTGAAGGGAGCTCCAGGGTCACTGTGTGAAGGGACCTCCTGGCTCATCATGTGAAAGGACCTCCTGGGTCATCCTGTGAAGGGACTTCCTGGCTCATCGTGTGAAGGGTCCTCTTGGGTCATGTGAAGGGATTTCCTGGGTCACCATGTGAAGGGACCTCCTGGCTTATCGTGTGAAGGGACCTTCCGGGTCATCGTGTGAAGGGTCCTCTTGGGTCATCGTGTGACGGGACCTCCTGGGTCATTGTGTGAAGGGACCTCCTGGCTCATCGTGTGAAGGGACCTCCCGGGTCATCGTGTGAAGGGACCTCCTGGCTCATTGTGTGAAGGGACCTCTTGGCTCATCGTGTGAAGGGATCTCCTGGGTCATCGTGTGAAGGGACCTCCCGGGTCATGGTGTGAAGGGACCTCCTGGGTCATCATGTGAAGGGTCGTCTTGGGTCATTGCGTAAAGCAACCCCCTGGGTCACCGTGTGACGGGACCTCCTGGGTCATTGTGTGAAGGGACCTCCTGGGTCATCGTGTGAAAGGACCTCCTGGGTCATCATGTGAAAGGACCTCCTGGGTCATCCTGTGAAGGGACTTCCTGGCTCATCGTGTGAAGGGTCCTCTTGGGTCATGTGAAGGGACCTCCCGGGTCATCGTGTGAAGGGACCTCCTGGCTCATTGTGTGAAGGGACCTCCTGGCTTATCGTGTGAAGGGACCTTCCGGTCATCGTGTGAAGGGTCCTCTTGGGTCATCGTGTGACGGGACCTCCTGGGTCATTGTGTGAAGGGACCTCCTGGGTCATCGTGTGAAGGGACCTCCTGGGTCATTGTGTGAAGGGACCTCCTGGGTCATCGTGTGAAGGGTCCTCTTGGGTCATCGTGTGAAGGGTCCTCTTGGGTCATCGTGTGAAGGGACCTCCTGGCTCATTGTGTGAAGGGACCTCTTGGCTCATTGTGTGAAGGGACCTCCTGGCTTATCGTGTGAAGGGACCTTCCGGGTCATCGTGTGAAGGGTCCTCTTGGGTCATCGTGTGACGGGACCTCCTGGGTCATTGTGTGAAGGGACCTCCCGGGTCATCATGTGAAGGGACCTCCCGGGTCATCGTGTGAAGGGACCTCCTGGCTCATTGTGTGAAGGGACCTCTTGGCTCATCGTGTGAAGGGATCTCCTGGGTCATCGTGTGAAGGGACCTCCCGGGTCATGGTGTGAAGGGACCTCCTGGGTCATCATGTGAAGGGTCGTCTTGGGTCATTGCGTAAAGCAACCCCCTGGGTCACCGTGTGACGGGACCTCCTGGGTCATTGTGTGAAGGGACCTCCTGGGTCATCGTGTGAAAGGACCTCCTGGGTCATCATGTGAAAGGACCTCCTGGGTCATCCTGTGAAGGGACTTCCTGGCTCATCGTGTGAAGGGTCCTCTTGGGTCATGTGAAGGGACCTCCCGGGTCATCGTGTGAAGGGACCTCCTGGCTCATTGTGTGAAGGGACCTCCTGGCTTATCGTGTGAAGGGACCTTCCGGTCATCGTGTGAAGGGTCCTCTTGGGTCATCGTGTGACGGGACCTCCTGGGTCATTGTGTGAAGGGACCTCCTGGGTCATCGTGTGAAGGGACCTCCTGGGTCATTGTGTGAAGGGACCTCCTGGGTCATCGTGTGAAGGGTCCTCTTGGGTCATCGTGTGAAGGGTCCTCTTGGGTCATCGTGTGAAGGGACCTCCTGGCTCATTGTGTGAAGGGACCTCTTGGCTCATTGTGTGAAGGGACCTCCTGGCTTATCGTGTGAAGGGACCTTCCGGGTCATCGTGTGAAGGGTCCTCTTGGGTCATCGTGTGACGGGACCTCCTGGGTCATTGTGTGAAGGGACCTCCCGGGTCATCATGTGAAGGGACCTCCTGGGTCATCGTGTGAAGGGACCTCCTGGGTCATCAGGTCCATCCCTTCTACTCAAAGCAGGATTCCCTCAATCCTCCCAGACAGATGTGTGTCCAGCCTCTGTGTGAAGACTCCATTGATGGAGAACTCACCCCTCTCGTGGCCGCCTGTTCCGCTCGGTGATCGCCCTCAGACTGGGGTCACACCAGCATTATTCCGTGCGTTCAGCAGGTTCCGTCCGAAACGTAGAATTTGTCAGCATTAGCGCGGTGTTACCGGAAAGGTGAGAGTGCGCCATCGCTGTCAGCTCATTCCTATGGCAGACGGAAGCCGAGCTCAGGTCAGACGCGGTGCTATTTCCTAACGCATCACATGACCTGCGCTCGGCTTCCGTCCGCCATAGGAATGAACTGACAGCGTTGGCGCACTCTCACCTTTCCGGTAACACCGCGCTAATGCTGACAAATTCTGAGTTGCAGACGGAACCTGCTGAACGCACGGAGTAACGCTGGTGTGACCCCGGACTAAGGGTTTGCATGCAGATTTGGGACAAAACTGCACCAAAAAACACATTAAATCCGCATTGTGTGCACAGGGCCTAAAGGGTTAAACCTGTAATGTATCCTGGTGTCATCCGTGTGACTGTGTATGGTGTTATTGAGGAGCGGGGGAGGGGTGGTGTTAATGTGTCTTTACTCCTCGCCGCCTTTAATTGCTGATATTGATAAATCAGATTAGAGCCGGTGCGGTGTCCGGCCGCTCCACATCAGGCCTCTGTCAATTATCTTTTCTGTGGCAGCAATTTACGGGGTCGTAACGCAGCAAATTAAAGCCATTAATTGGCAGAGAGGGAATGTTGAAAAGTAAATCGCTCTAAATTGAGTGAGATGCAATTTGTCTGTCACTGGATACTCTGCGGAGGGAAGACAATATCAGGAGTATGTACTGGACTGGACGGGGGCCGCCAACCGGGCAGACAATACAGGGCCCCGGGCCGTGTGTAACAATAGGGCCCCGTCCGTAACAATAGGGCCCCGTCCATAACAAAAGGGCCCCGAGCCATCCATAACAATAGGGTCCCGAGCCATCCATAACAATAGGGGCCCAGGCTGTAACAAGAGGGCTGCGTCCATAACAATAGAGGCCCCGAGCCATCCATAACAATAGGGCCCGGGCTGTAACAAGAGGGCCCCGTCCGTAACAATAGGGCCCCAAGCCATCCATAACAAGAGGGCCCCGTCCATAACAATAGGGCCCGGGCTGTAACAAGAGGGCCCCGTCCGTAACAATAGGGCCCCAAGCCATCCATAACAAGAGGGCCCCGTCCATAACAATAGGGCCTGGGTCATAAAAAGAGGGCCCCGTCTGTAACAATAGGGCCCCGTTCATAACAATAGGACCCTGGGCCATCCATAACAATAGGCCCCCATCCATAACAATAGGGCCCCATCCATAGCAATAGAGGCCCCGAGCCATCCATAACAATAGGGCCCCGTCCATAACAATAGGGCCCCGTCTGTAACAATAGGGCCCAGACTGTAACAAGAGGGCCCCGTCCGTAACAATAGGGCCCTGTCCATAACAATAGGGCCCCGTCCGTAACAATAGGGCCCCGTCCGTAACAATAGGGCCCGGGCTGTAACAACAGGGCTGCGTCCATAACAATAGAGGCCCCGAGCCATCCATAACAATAGGGCCCGGGCTGTAACAAGAGGGCCCCGTCCGTAACAATAGGGCCCCAAGCCATCCATAACAAGAGGACCCCGTCCATAACAATAGGGCCTGGGTCATAAAAAGAGGGCCCCGTCTGTAACAATAGGGCCCCGTTCATAACAATAGGACCCGGGGCCATCCATAACAATAGGCCCCCATCCATAACAATAGGGCCCCATCCATAGCAATAGAGGCCCCGAGCCATCCATAACAATAGGGCCCCGTCCATAACAATAGGGCCCCGTCTGTAACAATAGGGCCCAGACTGTAACAAGAGGGCCCCGTCCGTAACAATAGGGCCCTGTCCATAACAATAGGGCCCCGTCCGTAACAATAGGGCCCCGTCCGTAACAATAGGGCCCGGGCTGTAACAAGAGGGCCCCGTTAGTAACAATAGGGCCCGGGCTGTAACAATAGCGCCCTGTCTGTAACAAGAGGGCCCCGTCCATAACAATAGGGCTCGGGCCGTCCGTAACAATAGGGCCCCATCTGTAACAATAGGGCCCCGTCCGTAACAATAGGGCCCCGTCCGTAACAATAGGGCCCCGTCCGTAACAATAGGGCCTGGGCTGTAACAATAGGGCCCGGGCTGTAACAATAGAGCCCCGTCCGTAACAATAGGGCCCCATCCGTAACAATAGGGCCCGGGCTGTAACAATAGGGCCCGGACCGTAAGAATTTTTTTATTTGAAGCTGAAGAAACTTGTCCAGATGATTGTGACTATTTCTGATCATTTTAGATTGGATGCAGTTAATGTCAGCACATCATTTGATACAATGTATCACATACAATCCTCATGATCTATTACAGTTTACAATGTGTCCTTATAATATTGTATATATTATGTATACGTGATTTTTTTGATAAGAATACAAAGTCCAGTTGGCATCACTGATACCGAACAGTCCGTATTCTGGCTTTATATACCAGTAGCAGGAGACAGGGGCATAACTACAACAGGTGCAGGAGTTGTAGTAGCTCCCGGGCCCTAAAGCTTAGGGGGCCCCAAAAGACTCTTTGTCCAATAGAAAAAGACTAATGCTATTAAAGATTTGCAATAATTGGGGGCCCTGTTGGAGCTTTCTCATCGGGGCCCATGAACTTCATGTTACACCTCTGGCAGGAGAGATAATATAGGAGACATATTAACCCAAATAGTGGAGATCAGTGGCGTAACTTGAAGCTTAGGGGCCCCGATGTGAAAGTTCCAAAGTGGCCCCCAATTATTGCAAATCTCTAATAGCATTAGTCATTTTCTATAGACCAAAGGGACTTTTTTGACCCCCTAAGCTCCAGGGGTTCAGGTACGATTGCAGCCCCTGCACCTGTTATAGTTACGCCCCTGGTGGAGAGTTGCATTTTATGTTTTAAGCAATTATTGTGTTTTTTCTAATCAGTTGTCTATTCCTTTGTAAAACCTTAAAGGGGTTGTCTAGAACTCTATAAACATGGCTGATTCCGTTCACAAACAGCGCCACCCCTGTCCACAGGTTCCATGTGGTATTACAGCACAGGCCCCTTCACTTAAATGGAACTTAGATGCAATGTCACACACAACCTGTAGCCAGGGGTGGCGCTGTTTGTGAAGGGAATGGGCCATGTTTATAGAATTCTGGACAACCCCTTTAAATTGTGAATACATGTGGACCCGTATTGCAGGCTCTACAGCTGATCATGTGTTAATATGGTGGAGTAGGTGAGACGGTACGGCACCATCCATGTGGATAGTTCATCCTCTGTATAGCTGATTACTGGAAGTCCCATAGCCCAACAACGTCCGGTGAGCTATGGACGGACTGCATGGGCTTTGTCTTGGAGGTTGTGAAGTGTCCAGTGGTCTGTGTTTGGGACATCAGGAAGGATCGCCAATAGGACTTACGTGGTCTTCATGAAGCATTTCCAGTGGTCTGTATTTAGGACAGAGAAAAGGTGTCATGTGTTGACTGCTGCAGTCTAGGAGCTCTCTGTAGTTTTAATGGAAGTATATTTCCTATGGCACATTCGGAGTTAATGTGTGGATGCTGCTCTGTTGCAGTCTATGGGTGAGGCAGCTCTCCAGATACAGGTGAGCTTCTGTTGCTGGGTGTGTCAGCTAACTTAGTTGGCCACTCCCCCAACCTTTAAATAGTGCCACTACTTTCACTAGGTGTCGCTGATAGAGTTTATTCTCTACAAGGATCCTGTGTAGTGAAGATGTTCGTGTTGTGCTTCCTGTTGTTTCCTTCCCTGTAGGAGTTGCTGTGTTTCCCAGTCTGTGTGAGGAGGTGAGGCCTCTTAGCCTAGGGCTGATCAGGAGCATAGGGCAAGGGTGGCGACCCAGACCTCCTCACCTTCAGAGGTACCTCTGGGAGCATTGTGAGCCAGGGACCCCCAGTTTAGGGGTCATACTAGCTCCCCTGAGCACCTTTAGCCCATCTTACTATCCTGATTCCTGATTCTCTTACCGCGATACCATCCACTGTGACAACAGGACATGGCCACAAAATTATATTTGACTTCAGGACAAATTTCTGGTAATCTTTCTTCTCTTAGTCTTTGTTTGGGACATAAATATGGACTTCCCATGTCACATGGTCTTGATGACGTCAAGAACGTTCAGTGATCTGTGTCAAGGACATCAAATTGGGCAATGAATGGATGTGGTGAAGATCTTCCGGTGATCTATTTGGGATATCAAGAAGAACGTTCCATGGAACTATGTTTGGGACCCCAAGAAGACACAAGAATGGTTTGGACATCATGAAGGACTCTGAGACGTCTATACTTGGGACATTAAGAAGAACTTCCATTGGGCTGTGGTTGAACGTCATGATTGGATCATGTCAAACTGAAGGAATTGATGGAGTTTTATAGACCAGAGAAACCACAAAACGAGAAGCACAATAGTGATACAATGTATCTAATCTGTACAGACCTTCTGGCCCTAAATCTATTTACCACTTCATTGTATGGCAGCAAATCTTGGTGATATTATTCTAGTGGTTGTTGGTAAACCTATAAAGAAGGAAGAGCTGCTATGATGAATTTGCCACCGAACCCAGCAGCTCTATAGCGCCTCCTATGGGGAGTTCCTCTTTGCTCCAATGTGTCACCTAGATCCATTTGTTATGGAGCTTTCTTTGTGTGGCAGGAAGGCAAAATCCTCAGGTTAATTGTAAATAGATGAGATGAAAAAGCCCCGGGGCAAAATGAAGGGGCTTTTTCCTTGGAGTGAGGGGACTATGGTGACAGCTGAACAATATGGCTGCTATAGGAATGTTGCTTGATAGGTCCGAATATATCCCTTTTTTCTTAACAGTTGCATTAATCAGAGGCTCGGAAGTGGAAGATGCAACTGGGGCCAAGAACTTCAGATTGTTTGCAATATTCTGGGTAACATCTAGCTGTCGGGGACCCCTGGTTCAGACCTCTACCTGGGGCCAAGGAACTTCAAGATGGACTTCTGAAGACGACTTGTAGCGATGGAAGGATCTGGGACATGAGGATGTGACTGTCTGATCCCTCTTGCTGTCCATGGTCCTGATCACCATGAGAATGACGTCCATATATCCAGGTTTGGTGAGAAAATTAAAGCCTTGAACTTCATTAATTGCCTAAAGTAATATTTCATTGTTACATATTGTGGTAGGAAATGTCAGATAATAACATTTAGGGCGACATAAACTGAGCAAAGTATTAACAATTTTGAAAAATACATAAGTTATAAACTAGCAAAAGTATAGATTTCGGGGCTTTTTCTGGAAGGCTACGTCTAATTCTTCTGACTTATTTTTTCAGAATTTGTAATAAATAGAAAAGGTGATATTCAGAATCTCGGATCTTAGGCAGGTCTGGACTGGGGGCTGGGCCCACCAGAGGATTACCCGCTGTCCCGATGTGCCAGTCTGACCCTGCCACTGAGAACAGGCAAAATCTGCCCATTTCTGCCCTTTTACCCCTTCAATCTATCCCTTGTTTCTTGCCTGTAGATTAATATAAAGTAGAGGAAAGTCAGTATGACTGAAGAATCAGACTACACCGGGTTTGTTTGATGTCTTTATTTAAAGATTAAAGTATTTACATATTTAAAAAATTCTTTATTTATGTAATTTACTAGGTAAACTCCAGATCAAACCTGAATAGATTGATAGAAAGATAGGGAATATTTGTAACATGTATCCCGATAATAACAGTGAAGGGTTAACGCATGAATACCTGTCCCGGTAATCCTCTCCGCAGGTGGTTCTGACCCGCACAATGGGGTTGTGGTTACGCGTGCTTCTGTAAAACAATCCCTGTCTGTTTCCCTATCCCCGATGTAGCCCCATAACACGGAGCGATTACACACAACGTTGTATCCAGAGCCGGGGCGGCCGCTCCAGACTCCGATAACCAGTCCAACAACTCCACTCTCAAAGGCTCCGCTGTCCCCAAACTAATCCCCTCTCACATGCGTCTTTGTCACGTTAGCCGGTGAATTCCTACCTTCTTAACCCCTAACCTCAGCCGCCATGGCCTTCTGTATGGACCTCTGTGAGCCTGATATTGAAGGGACGGTAAACGGCGCTGAGGACGTATGATGCCAGAGATTGGCGGCGCTAATCTTCACTTTGCAATAGTAGACAAATATTTCAGATTCTATATATATTTTAAGTTATGGATTTAAGGCATCTGCACATTAAGTTAAATTCGACCCAACCTGCAGGACCGGTCAACATGTAACTCTTCCAACTCTTCCAACTCCTCCAACTCCTCCAACTCCTCCAACACTTCCAACTCCTCCAACTCCTCCAACACTTCCAACTCCTCCAACTCCTCCAACACTTCCAACTCCTCCAACTCTTCCAACTCTTCCAACTCCTCCAACACTTCCAACTCCTCCAACTCTTCCAACTCCTCCAACTCTTCCAACTCCTCCAACTCTTCCACCTCCTCCAACTCTTCCAACTCCTCCAACACTTCCAACTCCTCCAACTCTTCCAACTCCTCCAACTCTTCCACCTCTTCCAACTCTTCCAACTCTTCCAACTCCTCCAACTCTTCCAACTCCTCCAACTCTTCCAACTCCTCCAACTCCTCCAACTCCTCCAACTCTTCCAACTCCTCCAACTCTTCCACCTCTTCCAACTCTTCCAACACTTCCAACTCCTCCAACTCTTCCAACTCCTCCAACTCTTCCAACTCCTCCAACACTTCCAACTCCTCCAACACTTCCAACTCCTCCAACACTTCCAACTCCTCCAACACTTCCCGGACAAAAGATGTCAGAGGAGAGAAGGATTCATCCTATCAAAGCCTATAGTTTTCCATGTTGTAACAAATTATAACACTGTTATCCAGTGTCGTAACTTGAAGCTGATGGACCCCAATGTGAAAGCTCCAACGGCCTGGGGTACCCAATTGCAAATCTTTAGTAGCATTATTCTTTTTCTATAGGCCAAAGAGACTTTTGGGGGCCCCCTAGGCTCCAGGTCCCAGGTGCAATCGCAACCCCTGCACCTGTTGTAGTTATGCCTCTGCTCTTGGTGGGGCGGCGGCTCGGTCATCGCAGGCTGTAGCTTTCCTGTAGAGATGGTTTTCAGGTTCCGTCTGAAGGATGCGAGTGCGGTGGATAATCTGACGTGTTGGAGCGCAGAATTACAGAGGACGGGGGATATTCGGGAGAATATTTCGATTTCTCTTTGATAATTAATACTTATATAAACTATGAACACTTGTATTTTTTAGATCGTTTTATACTTTGTAACATTATTTCATGTCATATTTATCTATAATGATGGGGTGATACTTTTACCATGTGACCCCTAAACTGAGCGAGGCACCCGCTGTCCTTTGCCAGGTGATTTCACGGCCTCTTCGCTCCGGGGCGCAGGACGGGTTAAACCTCGGTGGAATGTTCCTTCTTTCTCTGTCCGGAGCTAAATGAGTTTTCTCTTCTTCTGTTGTTGTTAAATTAAAGATGGTTGGAGGAGGCGCGGAGGGCAGACAGTGCGCTATCTGTGCGGCCGATAGCATCTGAGATCCGGCTCAATGCCCCTTTGTTCTAACATATTAATATCTCGGCTCTCTATGGTCGCGCTGCTTTCACAGCCACTAAGCAGAAGCCTCCATTTATCATCTGGTTTCTGCCAAGATCTGTAAATTGTATCGTCCCTGCGCCTTTTCACCAGTGAGATTGCTACAAACCGCCATAAAATAGATAAGGGGCAGAAACCGTCATTAACCGCTCTGTTACCGGGGCCGAACGGCACAGTACAACCTGCAACGATGGCGCCACTTGTCCCATTGGGACGCTCGTATGTACATAGTACCTCAGTGTCACGCTTGGTGCAGAGAGCATCCGGATATTGTACGTGACAGGGAGGCACGGTCCAACGGTGTCCTGCAACTACACCGAACAACAGATTGGGGTAACACCGGGGGGACAAATACAACAGAGGGTCCTGCTCATAGGGAATAGGGGAAGAGGTGACCTCCTGCACTCACCTGTGGCTGTGCCCTGATCTCCCTACTGTCCCTATACAGGTTCTTTTACCCCATCGCCAAACAGGATACTTAGTCCCTCGCTGGCCCTGATGGTAGGAGCACAAGTCCCAACCATTGCACTAAAATGAACAAGAGGGGAAGGAAAGACAGACGGGGATACAACAAATAACTTCACGCCTGCTGCCATGCTCCTTGGCAGCAGACAGGTTAGCAGTAGTCAGCTCTCCAGAATAACACCCTCTCCATAATTAGCCAGGCTAGGAATGAAGTTCAATCCCCAGTAAAGGATGCTGGATCATGTGACCATATAAAGAAGATGGGAGTGATCACAGAGTAGCCACTTTTGCATGCAGCTTCAAAGCTCGATATCTCATCGCCGGCACATCGGATTGCTACAATACAGGTATCATTTTTATTGCTGTACTAGGATCTATACAATCATATTATGAATAGTAAAATGATCCTGACAGGTTCCCTCTAAAAGGTGTCAATCGTCTGTGTCTGCTAGAGTTCCTCTACATCTATTAATGTCCTTTTCAATATAACACAATATAAATGATTATTCACCTTTACTTTGTGTTTTATACAATATTTATCTGTTTGTACCTACATATACTATGTGGAGAGGTCCACTAAGTGCATTGCTTTAGGAGTTAATGGTTAGTACAAATCCACATATATTGAGGTTTAAAGAGCAGCTATTGACTTGTGGAAGGCGCGCAGGTTCCCAGCGAGGAGCTGCCCCTGCTGCCTTTATTGAACTTATAAAATAAACATTGTTTTTATTGAATTTACCGGGTGATGAAATCTGCAAAACTCTTATTGCTTTTTTTTTCCCCACTTTCTCCAGGAGAACGAAGTCTCCCGATAGGGGATATTGTGCAGAGAGAGATCGATTGTAGAAATCATTCACTGTAGGCTGTGATTTACCATGTTTGTTTTTACTATAAAAGATATGTATTAATGTGTAGAATGGATACATTCATTATCCTGAAGTAAAATCAGAAAGGAAGAGAGGAAGAAGCTAATGACTAATTCTGGTGATAAAGGACAGTGGTTTATTGGAGAAAGGTTTATGTAAGAGGTAGGAGTTAGGGGATAACAGAGGTCTAAAGGCGAATATCGCCACCTGCTGGCCAAAGAGACCAAGGAAGAGAGAACGGTGTCAACAGGAACTGGAGAGTCAAGTGTGCTCTATAGAGGAAGATATAGTAAAGGACACCAGGTCAAGTGATAGCTGTGCCCAGCCAGTGATTAAATAATGTCCAGGAGGGCGTTGAAGAGGAGTTGATGTCTGGGTCTGTGCCAGGGCAGATGTGGGAAGTCAACAGAGCAGGTTGATAGCCGCAATTATCATCATGAGTAAGACCAGTGACGTGAAGCCTCAGCCTGAGTGAGGATGAGTGATCCAGCTAAGAAAGAGACAAGTGGCCAGAACAGAGAGACCAGAGATGAGAGGCCAGAAAAGAGGCAAGAACTGAGCGACTAGAGACGAGAGGCCAGAACCGAGAGACCAGAGATGAGAGGCCAGAACCGAGAGACCAGAGAAGAGAGGCCAGAACCAAGAGACCAGAGATGAGAGGCCAGAACCGAGAGACCAGAACCGAGAGGCCAGAACTGAGAGACCAGAGACAAGAGGCCAGAGAAGAGAGGCCAGAACCGAGAGACCAGAGACAAGAGGCCAGAACCGAGAGACCAGAGCCGAGAGGCCAGAACTGAGAGACCAGAGACAAGAGGCCAGAACCGATAGACAAGAGACAAGAGGCCAGAACCGATAGACAAGAGACAAGAGGCCAGAACTGAGAGACCAGAGACGAGAGGCCAGAACCAAATCTAAGAAACCAGAGATGAGAAGCCAGAACCGAGAGACCATAACAGGAGAACATATCTCCTTTGAACAGATTATCACCAACCAAGTTGCATGGGCCAAGAAAGTCGACTGGTTATCTGAACCCTCCGCACAGTGTAGAGCCCTGTGAGCAGTGACTCAAGCAAGATGTACAGACTGCCGGCAGGTGATACCGGTCTCAGGTTGGCGTGCCGGGTCACTAGGCAGAATCTATGGTCAGACTCTATAGGAGGTAACAATGTGTCTCACCTGGACTTGGAGTGTGACCAGGTTCTGCCTAATACAAGGGGACCGGTTCTTTTGGTTACGCTCCCGCAGTTAAGGACTCTTTTACCTATCCTCAGGTTACCCCTCTATCCAGAATATCATTACATTAATATGCAATTTTGGCTTTTTCTGTAATTTTATAAACACGTTATGGACAGAAATAAACATAAAATAACAAATTGTTACATACGGTTATATAATTGCAATTTCCAAGGCTTTGGAGACTTAGGTGAAAACCTTCGATATTATCAGATTAAAAGTATAAAAATAATCCTTGTATTAGACAGTAATGAAATATTCTTAAACCCCAAATAGTTTCCATGTCCCTCATTGTCCTCCCGTTAACTCCGCGTGTACAGGAACATTCCATATTCTGGAGAGGAGAGATGAAGAAGGCGGGAGGGGCGAAAGTCTTCAATGCAATGAAAAGATGTAAGATTTTCTGCAAGTTTGTTCTTTCCTCGCTCTCAGTATTCAGATAAGAAATCATTTACAATCTTTCCTGATAAGTATCACCGGAGGATCAGTACTCTTCTCTGAACTGCATTTACAATCTATCCAATTTTTGGCGCTCCCATTGACATTAATGGAGATGCACAGGCAGGGCCACCTTCCCATTGTATGAGATAAGCACGGGGGATCCACACCTCAAAGTCGCACTTTTGTCGTCCCCACACATGAGATCATCTTCCATCTGTTAGTCATTCACTATATCATGACAGTACAATATTACAGAGTGATCTGAATAAGACATCTGAATGGGCAACACTTGGCGAATGAGATTTAATGCCCTACGATGGAGTAATCGAATTACTGCATTTACATTATAATCCTATTACTGCATATACAATAGATGGATGTAAACTTGGAACTACAGAACATTATCAATCTGGACTTAATTTCAGCTGTCAATACTCAGCTGTCATTAACCCCTTTTATAAAGCAAAACCTTTTTCAAGAGAAAGAGACCACTTTGTGCAGTTAAAATCTTCAATTCTTTATTTTGGCTCCATATACAAGGTTAAAAAGCAGACGGACCACGCAGGGTCCCGCATGACATGTTTCGGGTCAAGGACCCCACTGAGGACTGAGTAATCCTATTACTGCATATACAATAAATGGAAGTAAACTCGGGACTACAGAACAGGAGAAGGACTCGGGACTACAGAAATCTATCAATTTGGGCTTAATGACAGCTGTCAATACTCAGCTGTCATTAACCCCTTCTATTACTGATACATCTACTGATGTATGTAAAGTGCTATGGAATTAATAGCGCTATATAAATGAATAAATATTGTTATATTATATTATTATTACCCTGATGCCACTGAACCTGGGCATCAGGAATAGCCACGTGGCGCTTTTAATAAATATGCCAATTTCTGGGGTGGCTGTGGGCTCCTATTCTGTAGCCTGGGGGGGGGGCAATAACTATGAGCCTCACTACGCTAAGAATGCCAGCCCCCAGCTGCATGGGCTTAACCTTGGCTGGCAATCAAAAATAACTTTTTTCAATTATTTGTTTAATTAACTAAAAAAATAATAATAAAGGGCTCCCCTGTATTTTTGATTGCCAGCCAAGGTTACAAAAGAAATTTATACATTGATGTAAATATTTTTTATTCTTATTAAAACATTTTTTTTCAGCGTTCATATAAATATTTAGGTTACAAAGTTACTTTTTTCATCTAAGTTTAACCCCATAAAGGTTCTGATGAAGTGACTGCGTATATGAGATGTGCAGCCTCGGACATCGGCCGGCGCAGGGGTGAGGACAAGAACCGGACTTTGATACTTTTTGGCATTGTGAGACGTTGCCTATTCAGGGATTGGTATTTTCGGGCAATGAAGGAATGTTAGAGGAGAATACGGTTTGATGGTTACATAAGTGCAGGTGCTCGCAGGGACTGTCAACACCTCGGATTTACAATTGTTAAAATGAAACCTAACCCCCCTCCTCCTCCTGCAGGTGTCTGCGACTTATCGGAGGATCTTGCAAGGAAATAATGTATGTAGTGTTTTGCTGCATTCAATAAATTCAGAGGAGCTTTTGTATCTCATTGAAGCAAAATAAGTGCATCCCCTCGCCCCAAATACATCATCGCAGAGAGGAACGGACTGTTACACTCTCATGTTAGGTCTCTTAGTAAATATTTATTTTCCTCATTGTGTCTATTTTCGGTCCCTCTGTTATTCCTCCTGGTAATTTATTAATAATATTCCAACAACGGAATGTAAATATTCCTGATATTAGCACCTTGTTTAACATTTGTTGAGGGGCCCCACCAGTAACAGGTGAGGCAGGGCCCTCGGCTGTGATGCTGCCCCGGTGTTGCAATGGGGAGCCGGGTGGTTTTGCAGTCCACGCCCAACCTGACTCCACAGTGCAACAGTTCAGTTCAGAGTCGCCCTCGGTGAGGGCCAAAGTGGACAAAGAGTCAATTAAGTCCTGCAATGTTACTTTGCTAAAATAGTCTCGTGAAACAAGGGCGCACAACTTGAGCGTTACTTGTTTAGGGGTATTCACAGATTTTGGTGCAGACGTCTCTCGCCGTCCCGGTACCTTCAGGCTCTTGTCTACCCCAACACAGTATCCTGCTTCAAATTGATTTAGTCTCTACTGGCTCTGGACCAACTCTGCTCCAGTGGAACAGTTAGGGCCACATTTTAGACACTGTTTATCTACTGCCCGCTGCTGTCACGGGGAATGTGGGGAAAATAGAAATGGTGGTGCTGGATAGAGAGATACATGGAGGACCGGATAGAGAGATACATGGAGGACCGGATAGAGAGATACATGGAGGACCGGATAGAGAGATACATGAAGGACCGGATAGAGAGATACATGGAGGACCGGATAGAGAGATACATGGAGGACCGGATAGAGAGATACATGGAGGACCGGATAGAGAGATACATGGAGGACCGGATAGAGAGATACATGAAGGACCGGATAGAGAGATACATGGAGGACCGGATAGAGAGATACATGAAGGACCGGATAGAGAGATACATGAAGGACCGGATAGAGAGATACATGGAGGACCAGATAGAGAGATACATGGAGGACCGGATAGAGAGATACATGGAGGACCAGATAGAGAGATACATGGAGGACCGGATAGAGAGATACATGGAGGACTGGATAGAGAGATACACGGAGGACCGGATAGAGAGATACACAAAGGACCAGATAGAGACATACATGGAGGACTGGATAGAGAGATACATGGAGGGCCAGATAGAGAGATACATGGAGGACCAGATAGAGACATACATGGAGGACCGGATAGAGAGATACATGGAGGACTGGATAGAGAGATACATGAAGGACTGGATAGAGAGATACATGGAGGTCCGGATAGAGAGATACATTAAGGACCGGATCGAGAGATACATGGAGGACTGGATAGAGAGATACATGGAGGACTGGGTAGAGAGATACATGGAGGACCGGATAGAGAGATACATGAAGGACCGGATAGAGAGATACATGGAGGACTGGATAGAGAGATACATGAAGGACTGGATAGAGAGATACATGGAGGACTGGATAGAGAGATACATGGAGGACTGGATAGAGAGATACATGGAGGACCGGATAGAGAGATACATGGAGGACCGGATAGAGAGATACATGAAGGACCGGATAGAGAGATACATGGAGGACCGGATAGAGAGATACATGAAGGACTGGATAGAGAGATACATGGAGGACCGGATAGAGAGATACATGGAGGACCGGCTAGAGAGATACATGGAGGACCGGATAGAGAGATACATGGAGGACTGGATAGAGAGATACACGGAGGACCGGATAGAGAGATACACAGAGGACCTGATAGAGAGATACACAGAGGACCAGATAGAGACATACATGGAGGACTGGATAGAGAGATACATGGAGGGCCTGATAGAGAGATACATGGAGGACCAGATAGAGAGATACATGGAGGGCCTGATAGAGAGATACATGGAGGACCAGATAGAGACATACATGGAGGACTGGATAGAGAGATACATGAAGGACCGGATAGAGAGATACATGGACGATAGGAGATACTGGGACGTAGAGAGACATGAGACCGATAGAGGATACATGGAGGACCGGATAGAGAGATACATGGAGGACCGGATAGAGAGATACATGGAGGACCGGATAGAGAGATACATGGAGGACGGTAGAGGATACATGGAGGACCGATAGAGAGATACATGGAGGACCGGATAGAGAGATACATGGAGGAGAGGATAGAGAGATACATGGAGGACCGATAGAGAGATACATGGAGGACCGGATAGAGAGATACATGGAGGACCGGATAGAGAGATACATGGAGGACCGGATAGAGAGATACATGGACGGAAGCGCGTGAATAGAGGGAGGTCATGGAGGACGGATAGAGAGATACATGGAGGACCGGATAGAGAGATACATGAGATGGTAGAGAATAATGGAGGACTGGATAGAGATACATGAAGAGGATAGAGAGATCATGGAGGACCGATAGAGAGATACATGGAGGACCGGATAGAGAGATACATGAAGGACGGATAGAGAGATACATGGAGGACCGGATAGAGAGATACATGAGGACCGGATAGAGAGATACATGGAGGACCGATAGAGAGATACATGGAGGACCGGATAGAGAGATACATGAGGACCGGATAGAGAGATACATGGAGGACGGATAGAGAGATACATGGAGGACCGGCTAGAGAGATACATGGAGGACCGGATAGAGAGATACATGAAGGACGGATAGAGAGATACATGGAGGTCCGGATAGAGAGATACATTAGGACCGGATCGAGAGATACATGGAGGACGGATAGAGAGATACATGGAGGACTGGTAGAGAGATACATGAGGACGGATAGAGAGATACATGAAGGACGGATAGAGAGATACATGGAGGACGGATAGAGAGATACATGAAGGACTGGATAGAGAGATACATGGAGGACTGGATAGAGAGATACATGGAGGACTGGATAGAGAGATACATGGAGGACCGGATAGAGAGATACATGGAGGACGGATAGAGAGATACATGAAGGAGGATAGAGAGATCATGGAGGACCGGATAGAGAGATACATGGAGGACGGATAGAGTTAATAAGGACCGGATCGAGAGATACATGGAGGACTGGATAGAGAGATACATGGAGGACTGGGTAGAGAGATACATGGAGGACCGGATAGAGAGATACATGAAGGACCGGATAGAGAGATACATGGAGGACTGGATAGAGAGATACATGAAGGACTGGATAGAGAGATACATGGAGGACTGGATAGAGAGATACATGGAGGACTGGATAGAGAGATACATGGAGGACCGGATAGAGAGATACATGGAGGACCGGATAGAGAGATACATGAAGGACCGGATAGAGAGATACATGGAGGACCGGATAGAGAGATACATGAAGGACTGGATAGAGAGATACATGGAGGACCGGATAGAGAGATACATGGAGGACCGGCTAGAGAGATACATGGAGGACCGGATAGAGAGATACATGGAGGACTGGATAGAGAGATACACGGAGGACCGGATAGAGAGATACACAGAGGACCTGATAGAGAGATACACAGAGGACCAGATAGAGACATACATGGAGGACTGGATAGAGAGATACATGGAGGGCTGATAGAGAGATACATGGAGGACCAGATAGAGAGATACATGGAGGACTGATAGAGAGATACATGGAGGACCGATAGAGACATACATGGAGGACGGATAGAGAGATACATGGAGGCGATGAGAATACATGGAAGGACCGGATAGAGAGATACATGGAGGACTGGATAGAGAGATACATGAAGGACTGGATAGAGAGATACATGGAGGACCGGATAGAGAGATACATGGAGGACCGGATGAGAGATACATGGAGGACTGGATAGAGAGATACATGGAGGACCGGATAGAGAGATACATGAAGGACCGGATAGAGAGATACATGGAGGACTGGATAGAGAGATACATGGAGGACTGGATAGAGAGATACATGGAGGACTGGGTAGAGAGATACATGGAGGACCGGATAGAGAGATACATGAAGGACCGGATAGAGAGATACATGGAGGACTGGATAGAGAGATACATAGGAGGACTGAGAATAGAGAGATACATGGAGGACCGGATAGAGAGATACATGGAGGACCGGATAGAGAGATACATGAGGACCGGATAGAGAGATACATGGAGGACCGGATAGAGAGATACATGAGGACTGGATAGAGAGATACATGGAGGACCGATAGAGAGATACATGTAGGACCAGATAGAGACATACATGGAGGACCGGATAGAGAGATACATGGAGGACCGGCTAGAGAGATACATGGAGGACCGGGATGAGTAGAGATACATGGAGGACCGGATAGAGAGATACATGGAGGACCGGATAGAGAGATACATGAGGACCGGATAGAGAGATACATGGAGGACCGGATAGAGAGATACATGAAGGACCGGATAGAGAGATACATGGAGGACCGGATAGAGAGATACATGGAGGACCTGGGATAGGAGCGATAGGATACATGGAGGACCGGATAGAGAGATACATGGAGGACCGGATAGAGAGATACATGAAGGACCGGATAGAGAGATACATGGAGGACCGGATAGAGAGATACATGGAGGACCGGATAGAGAGATACATGGAGTGAGGATAGACAGAGGTACATGGAGGAACGGATAGAGAGATACATGGAGGACCGGATAGAGAGATACATGAAGGACTGGATAGAGAGATACATGGAGGTACTGGATAGAGAGATACATGAAGGACCGGATAGAGAGATACATGGAGGACAGATAGAGAGATACATGGAGGACGGATAGAGAGATACATGAGAGGACCGGATAGAGAGATACATGAAGGACCGGATAGAGAGATACATGGAGGACCGGATAGAGAGATACATGGAGGACCGGATAGAGAGATACATGAGTGATAGGACCAGGAGATATAGAGAGATACATGGAGGACCGGATAGAGAGATACATGGAGGACCGGATAGAGAGATACATGGAGGACCGGTAGAGAGATACATGGAGGACCGGATAGAGAGATACATGAAGGACTGGATAGAGAGATACATGGAGGACCGGATAGAGAGATACATTAAGGACCGGTCAGAGAGATACATGGAGGACTGGATAGAGAGATACATGGAGGACTGGGTAGAGAGATACATGGAGGACCGGATAGAGAGATACATGAAAGGGCGGATAGAGAGATACATGGAGGACTGGATAGAGAGATACATGGAAGGACAGGGTAGAGAGATACATGGAGGACGGATAGAGAGATACATGGAGGACTGGATAGAGAGATACATGGAGGACCGGATAGAGAGATACATGGAGGACCGGATAGAGAGATACATGAAGGACGGATAGAGAGATACATGGAGGTACCGGATAGAGAGATACATGAGGACCGGATAGAGAGATACATGGAGGACCGGATAGAGAGATACATGGAGGACTGGATAGGGATAGGGAGCTGCATAGTGGAATAGACAGGGAGGTGCATGGAGGAACGGATAGAGAGATACATGGAGGACCGGATAGAGAGATACATGGAGGACTGGATAGAGAGATACATGAAGGACCGGATAGAGAGATACATGGAGGACCAGATAGAGAGATACATGGAGGACCGGATAGAGAGATACATGAAGGACCGGATAGAGAGATACATGGAGGACCGGATAGAGAGATACATGGAGGACCGGATAGAGAGATACATGGAGGACCGGATAGAGAGATACATGGAGGACCGGATAGAGAGATACATGGAGGACCGGATAGAGAGATACATGGAGGACCGGATAGGGAGCTGCATAGTGGAATAGACAGGGAGGTGCATGGAGGAACGGATAGAGAGATACATGGAGGACCGGATAGAGAGATACATGGAGGACTGGATAGAGAGATACATGAAGGACCGGATAGAGAGATACATGGAGGACCAGATAGAGAGATACATGGAGGACCGGATAGAGAGATACATGAAGGACCGGATAGAGAGATACATGGAGGACCGGATAGAGAGATACATGGAGGACCGGATAGAGAGATACATGGAGGACCGGATAGAGAGATACATGGAGGACCGGATAGAGAGATACATGGAGGACCGGATAGAGAGATACATGGAGGACCGGATAGAGAGATACATGGAGGACCGGATAGAGAGATACATGGAGGACCGGATAGAGAGATACATGGAGGACCGGATAGAGAGATACATGGATGACCGGATAGAGAGATACATGGAGGACCGGATAGAGAGATACATGGAGGACCGGATAGAGAGATACATGGAGGACCGGATAGAGAGATACATGGAGGACCGGATAGAGAGATACATGGAGGACCGGATAGAGAGATACATGGAGGACCGGATAGAGAGATACATGGAGGACTGGATAGAGAGATACATGGAGGACCGGATAGAGAGATACATGGAGGACCGGATAGGGAGCTGCATAGTGGAATAGACAGGGAGGTGCATGGAGGAACGGATAGAGAGATACATGGAGGACCGGATAGAGAGATACATGGAGGACCGGATAGGGAGCTGAACCATAGACTAAACAGAAGAAAAGTTCAGGGTGTCCATATAATCAGTCCAGGGAGGAGGGAAGCTCATTAGTAGAGACTGAAATGTGCGACTTTAAAAAATTGCAAACAATGAAGTTTTTGAAAGCCAAAAATCCTGTGTACATAAAACACCGGTGATCACTGATAACAGTCACCGAACAAAGTGCAAATGACAAACAGGCGACAAAAATGAGACAAAACTGCGCGGATGCCATAATGAACGCAGCCTTTAGCGCTGTCTGTCACGTTGCTGTAATTTGCTAATTCTGAGCCTTTTTATTGACTCCTGTAGACGATGAGGACCTGTGACCTCCTCGGCTTCATCATGAGCTCGGAGGGATCACTCCAGATCACAGATCCGCTCTCATATCCGGCTCATCTCCATCTTCCAGGGTCTCTCCCTCTCGTCTTAGAAAACCATAAAAACCTCTAATCTGAGCGACAAATAAACGAGGGTTTGGGGAAGTTTTTAATTATTCTGATTTTTTTAGCGGAGGAGGAAGAATAAAGCGGTGCCGGATCCGTTATCTTCCATCAGATTCGGCTTCTCGCAGTCACTTTCCTCTAGGAAAAATAATGTAATAATATTGGTGAGATGCAGAGAATGTAATCATCCCGGGATGGAGCTGGAGATGTTCGGAGGGGGTTTATCAGTAGACATGATCATATAAAGGATAGCGGGGGTGGGGGGGACACAGGATGGCGGCACTGCGGCTCGCTATAGGCTTCTTATATAGAGGACGCATCATTCATCAATGTCCAGGAGTTATACAAGATTCTGCTCTACATTAATCTGAGCTTTATTGTCTGGAATAAAAAGCAAAATATCAGATGGAGACAAAGTAGCAAATACAAAGCGAGGTTCCTCCCTGATAGGATTTATATTGTGTTTACTATTCCTTTTTATTCAGCGGTTTCTTATATGAGGATATGTGTCATATTGAGCGGATAATGAGTTTATGGTACATCCAGTGATGTAACCAGAGTGTGATGAGCCCAGTGCCCCCCACACACATTGGTTCCAGGTATCCGCACGGCCACTGCCCCTGGTGAGGCTGGAGAAGACCGGCCGTCTGGGCCATCATCAGCCACAGGAGTCCATCACCTTCACTACCAAGCCCAGACGGGGATTGATGGCTAACCCGCGTCGTACTTCCACCAAGCCGAGCCGCTGTGAGCTTTGTAGGAGTTATACATTGTATCGAGGTAAACAGATGATTCCGAACAACATTCCGGGTGCCTGTAGGCCTATTATACACCCCAACACAAAGAAGACCTGAAGACAGTCATTGATTGTCTTTCCAACCTTAGGTTTACCTCTCCCTATCAATGGTATCCGATCGGTTGACACCAATGACCAGGTATCAATGTAGCCATTGGTCCAACTCTTCTCTATTGTTGCCTGATCGAGATGTGACTCCACAAAAGAACACACCTTTGTGTATGTCCGGATGGGTAACAGGCGCCCGTTTTGATCCTTGGACTTGCCGGTACAGTTGGGGGTTCACGAATATCCTATTTCTCTGACCCATTCATTTCTTTAACACTACTATGTTCTCTCCAGACCCTCCCCAAGCCCCGGTGTAATGGTACTCACCACCTTGAAGCGTGGACGGTTGACCCAGATGTTGTGGACCAGGCTGGACCAATTCCTCCGTGCTGTGGATTCTGAACCGTGGCTTAGGGAACATCCTGAGGAAGGAGCTCGGTTTGAGGCTCCGAAACGCGTAAGACAATAAAAGCATAAGTTGATCCAGACATCCCCATGTCCTGGTTCCTTCGTTTCTGGAGCAGCAGTGCGGACAGTGAGGCACTTCATTTACTGTAAGGACTGTGGCTCACTATTAGGCTAGGGCCGGGGTCTCAAACTCCAGGCCTCGAGGGCCGCACACAGTCCAGGTTTTCAGGATTTCCTTAGCATTTGACAGTTGGTCATTTGATTACCAACTGTCAAATGCTATGGAAATCCTGAAAACCTGCACTGTGGAGTTTGAGACCCCTGCATTAGAGTCATGGAAGCGCTAAAAGCTAGTGTTTTTTCATGATGAAATTGTGAAAAACGCTTTCTTAGGCTCCCATGCAAAAAAAAAGCATGGTCAAAATACAACACGTTTGACGCGTTTTAGCAAAAGCACCAAAAAACGCGGTTAAGCAGCGTTATTAGGGGTGTTTGCAAAAACACCTGCTTTTTTTAACATGAGAGTCTATGGGAAAAGCATAGGTTAATGCTAGCGCTAAAAAGGGAATAAATGCCATAAGAATAGCAATGGGAAACACGGCTTCCTGTAACGCGTCATTGCAAAGGACGCCCCCCCCCAAATGTGACCCCAGCATGTGACATTACAAATCCTACAGGAATCCACTAAGAAAAGGCAAAGAACATGAACCACATTGTATCAATGTTTGTGTAAATATTTATTCCTGGTTTACGCCTTGATCGCACTCATTGTGTAGCGCGTGTTATATACCGTCCCTATGGCCGCTGCGTCCTCGTCTCTCTGTAATAGACACCATTCATCTTGGACTGCGTCTTCCCAGCAATCAATAGCATCTTAATATCCGTTCTGTTCTGATAAAGGAAAACTACAGCGAGAGGTGGAAGAATCTCCAGCGTCACTAACCCTGGGAAAGGTTAGATCTAAGCACCGCAGCGGCGGGTGAATGACGGCCATACATCATCCGCCAGCGTCCTGCAGTCAATGCGCCACGCACAAAGGTCGCGGCGTCCTGGTGGCCCTGTAATGAGGCAATAAGCAGGCTGCCACTGTGTATTTAGTGTATGGACTGGAGATATTGATCGAGGATCCTGCAACGCGCCGCCCAATGGGATCACCGTCCGCCCCAATTATCACCTATCATCAGGACGGTCACCGCCGCGCTCGGACACCGCTCACATCTTCATTTTTTCCGGCACTTTCTATTCTATTTCTCTGTTCAGTGTCTGAAAAAACTACACAAAATACTGAAAAACACAATAACAAGAGTCCAGACAGCGCCTGAGTGTTCCCACATTGGTGTTTAGGGGCCCCGATGCAAAAGCTTCAATGGGGCCCCCAAGTATTGCAAATCTTTAATAGCATTAGTCTTTCTCTATAGACAAAAGGGCATTACAGGGCCCCCTGGGCTCCAGGGCCTGGGTGGGATTGCAGCCCCTGCACCTGCTGTAGTTGCCCCCCTGTGTTCAGATAATTGACATCTATCTCTATACTGGACATCTCTGTGCTCAAGTCTGACATTAGAACAAACCCAGCTCTGCTATATCACTAGGTAGCTTTACTATTTGCTGACCAGTCCTTATCTTGGACTCTGCTGCAAACTCTGCTCTGCTATATCACTACATGGCTCTGATATTCTGCCTTAAACCATAATCCACCTATGCTAAATTGCTGGATAATTCTGCTATGCCATTGACTATTCCCAACCGTACAACATGACAAACCCAGCTCTGCTACATCACTCAAGACCTCTACTAATCTGCTGACCAGTTCTGACCATTGACCATAACACAGCTATGCTAAATCGCTGGATAACTCCGCTATCCCACTGACTATTCTCAACCATACAACATGACAAACCCAGCTCTGCTACATCACTCAAGAACTCTTCTAATCTGCTGACCAGTTCTGACCATTGACCATAACACAGCTATGCTAAATCGCTGATAACTCCGCTATCCCACTGACTATTCTCAAGCATAGAACATTGCAAACCCAGCTCTGCTACATCAATCAAGACCTCTACTAATCTGCTGACCAGTTCTGACCATTGATCATAATCTAACTATGCTGAATCACTGGATAACTCGGCCACTTCACTGACTATTCCCAACCGTACAACATGACAAACCCAGCTCTGCTACATCACTCAAGAACTCTACTAATCTGCTGACGAGTTCAAAATTTCAACCTTAACTAAGCTCTGCTACATCACTGGATCTGCATTTGACTCTGTGACAAACTGAGCTCAACCATGGTTCCTATCTCTGTCACGTGTTGACAGCTTTTCAGTCCATATGTAACATTGCTGTAAATTAAACGTAGATGTCCTTTAGTTTATCAGGAATTAATGCTAGAAGCTGCTGTTGATGTGTGCAGCTCTGCATGCGCAGGTTAGGGGAGGTGAGATCATTCAGTTCTCCACTCCCTCAGCCTTTAAGTAATTCCACTTCCTCCCACCAGGTGTCGCTGATAGAGTTTAGTCTCTACTAGGACCCTGTGCAGTGAGGACGCGTGTACTCATGCTGCTGTTTTTCACTTGGGAGTTGATATCACCCACCATTCCCATTCTATGTAGGTGTATCCATATAAATGGTCCACCCTGTAGTTGTGAGGCTAAAAAAGTATAATAACTGATAAATTACATCCATTACTTTATGTTTGTTAGCCACTATAAGGTATATGTGACTCCCGGAGGGTGAGGTGTTGTACAGTAGACTCACCGGATCACAGGTGGAGCAGCGGTAGCTGAAGACACCAGGAGACTGGAGAGTGTCTATAGTAAACCAAGGATATGTATTCAGAATAATAAAGAGGTTAACTAAAGGAAGGTCCAATGGAGAGACCCTCAGGATCGCGACACCAAACTCCCCAAGAGGAGCAACAGGCGAGGGAACCCTTCCTGGATTATCCCGCCACACCTCCAGGGGTCTAATCCCATACCAGAGGGGCGACTCGTTCAGACCGTAGCAAAGTAGGTAATAATGATAGGAAGAATAATGAAGAATGCTGGCTCCGACTATAGAAGAATCCTGGACGCTCCGTGCAATTCTGGAAAGGTTTTGAACAGCCCAAAATGGGGTCTGGAATATTCTGTGAGATCCAGGGGTAACGGACTGTCAGCAGAGGATTCTGGACACTGGCAACGTTCCTAAAGAATGAACATGTTGCCCAGGCACCTCCCATAGTGGGAAGGTGTCTTATATATCCTAAGCCTGTCAGCAATCAGGCTGAGAGGCCAATTGGGAACAGGTGTACTGTCTCTTTAAATACTAGCATAGTGCAGAGTCCAGAGTTACTTACACCTCACCCCTAGTGGGTGGACTCACTATCTAAGCTAAGAACACTTCCGCTTCTAGAGTAAACCCATGACTCCACACTTAAGGGGTGTACTGGCTCACCAGCTAAGCTAAGAACACTTCCGCTTCTAGAGTAAACCCATCACTCCACACTTAGGGGGTGTACTGGCTCACCAGCTAAGCTAAGAACACTTCCGCTTCTAGAGTAAACCCATGACTCCACACTTAAGGGGTGTACTGGCTCACCAGCTAAGCTAAGAACACTTCCGCTTCTAGAGTAAACCCATCACTCCACACTGAAGGGGTGTACTGGCTCACTAGCTAATTTAACCCTAATTTACCTGAAGCACCAGGGAGCAGTGGCATAAACGTTACACACTTACATGAACATATAACTTCTAGATACATCCAGAAGACATATATACCCTCCTCCTCCTCGGAGTGGCAGCACCTTGACCCTCTTCCAATCAGGATCGCAGTAGAGAATTCTAACAATGGAGGTTTCCTGCTCTCGGGCTCTCCGGATCCGCTCCTGTCACCTTGTTTGCCCGTCCGGCAGTTGGATCAGTTTCCGCCTGTCCTCGGCTGTGTGACCCACATCTCATCTGTTAATTAACATATATTTAGCGAGTTCTAGACGCAAACATTGTTGCAATCTGATCTGACGTCTTCTGATCACATCTATCCTCGGGCGGCTGAGGATTATATTTCCCAATTCTTTCCGCACTTGGATGCGACATACCTGACACTGATACACCAACTCTTTCCAGAATACTAATGTGGTACGAGTCGGGCAGACTATCACATTGTGTCGCTTTGCAGGAATCAGTAAAGGACACCGGTAATTGTAAGCCGCTCCACCATGATATCTGCCAGGATCATCTGCACATTGACTTCCAAGGTCAATGACTAACCATCTTCACACCGATCCGGCACATGTCACTGCTCCAGGACAATTATTTTATGAATGTTTTGACCAGATTTTGTTTTTTGCCCCAAATCCAACCGGAGTAATAATTGTTACATACAGAATGGCATCAATCAGCATGAATGTGAGGAGCGGTGGTCGCAACGTCCCAGAACTTCCAACTTTGTCAGAGTTGGGCAAAAACAGAAGCATCTGTCAGGGATGATTTAGTGAATCCTGCTTTTAGCAGGGGGTTGGAAGAGATGACCCAGGAGATCCCATAACAGGATGACCCAGGAGATCCCATAACAGGATGACCCAGGAGATCCCATAACAGGATGACCCAGGAGGTCCCTTCACATGATGACCCGGGAGGTCCCTTCACACAATGACCCAGGAGGTCCCTTCACACAATGACCCGGGAGGTCCCTTCACATGATGACCCAAGAGGTTCCTTCACACGATGACCCGGGAGGTCCCTTCACATGATGACCCGGGAGGTCCCTTCACACGATGACCCAGGAGGTCCCTTCACACGATGACCCGGGAGGTCCCTTCACATGATGACCCGGGAGGTCCCTTCACACGATGACCCAGGAGGTCCCTTCACACAAAAACCATGGAGGTCCCTCCACATGATGACCCAGGAGGTCCCTTCACATGATGACTCAGGAGGTCCCTTCACACAATGACCCAGGAGGTCCTTTCACACGATGACCCAGGAGGTCCCTTCACACAATGACCCAGGAGGTCCCGTCACACAATGACCCGGGAGGTCCCTTCACACAATGACCCAGGAGGTCCCTTCACACAATGACCCGGGAGGTCCCTTCACATGATGACCCAAGAGGTTCCTTCACACAATGACCCAGGAGGTCCCTTCACACAATGACCCGGGAGGTCCCGTCACACAATGACCCGGGAGGTCCCTTCACACAATGACCCGGGAGGTCCCTTCACATGATGACCCAAGAGGTTCCTTCACACGATGACCCGGGAGGTCCCTTCACACGATGACCCAGGAGGTCCCTTCACACGATGACCCAGGAGGTCCCTTCACACAATGACCCGGGAGGTTCCTTCACACGATGACCCGGGAGGTCCCTTCACACGATGACCCAGGAGGTCCCTTCACACGATGACCCAGGAGGTCCCTTCACACGATGACCCAGGAGGTCCCTTCACACGATGACCCAGGAGGTCCCTTCACACAATGACCCGGGAGGTCCCTTCACACGATGACCCAGGAGGTCCCTTCACACAATGACCCAGGAGGTCCCTTCACACAATGACCCGGGAGGTCCCTTCACACGATGACCCGGGAGGTCCCTTCACACGATGACCCAGGAGGTCCCTTCACACAAGTCCTCTTGACCCTCTGTAGTCTCACTGTGCCCGGGACTGTACACAGGGTTGGATACTGCACTTGCAGTCCAGTAGCCTACAGTTTCCTGGCTTGAACGTAGTCTCACACCAGATTGGGGCCGGTCCCCTCATGCAGCCAGTTCCTCCAACAATGATCTGCAGGGCAGTTGTAGATTTTGGGTACCTCTGGCCAGGATTCCGTGGCGACTTACCCACTGGTCCCACTCCGCCCCAGCGCTAACCTCCCTACAACTCCATCTTGCTCCTCGATCTCTAACTTACTAACCTTGTTCCCACTCCCTAAACTACCCCCTCCTCCAGCCAGTAGGTGGGGACTGCCCTCTAGAGGGGTCTCTTCCATCCTGCATCCTCTGGCCTGGAGTTGGGAATGGTGTTGGGTGTAGGATGGTGTGTCTCAGGTGCGTGTCCCTGTCTTACCTGAGAGCAATGATACCACACCTGTGGAGTAGGTGCAGTACCACTGTGGCGACCAAGACGTAGGGGCGCCACAGAAAGAGAGCTAACAAGGGAGGAGAAACAGACGCTGCGGCTGTGGGAGGTGTGGTGAGGAGGAGCCTGAGAATATAATACTGGCAGAACGTCAGGTCAAAATCGGGACTCAGCGCTCCAAGATAGCGGGAGACCGGGCAGAGACAGACATTTAACTGCGTCCCTCAGGGGTGGAGTCTGTGAGTTACCGGGCGGTGTCAGACGTTTACTCAATGACTACTCTTGGTTGCCAAAGACCTGCAGGCTCTAGAGAGTGAGCCGCAGACGTGTAGCATGGCTTATAAGTCTCCTTACACTTACCTTCACAAGGAGAGACGTTACACCTTAGATCTCAGTTCTTACAGTCACATCAGATCTCACACTTTGCACCGATGAGGGACAATACCACAAAATACTGTATCCGCAAACTGAGGATCTGATCTGGTATTATGTGACAAGGCTCAGTAAAGGGTTAGTATTGACTTTTAGGATTGCTACTTCCAATAGGTGGCATCAGAGTTCAGGTCCTCTTCCTCTCTGCGTATTACATGGCTCAGAATTCACCCTACACTGGCATGTTGATCCTCCACAAGGAGAACGTTACCCCTTACACTGTAGCCTCTCACCTAGTTTTGATCATATCTCATGCTTTGCACTGACGAGGAGCAATACCCCCCGAAACGCTGCGTCTGCAAATTGAGGTTCTGGTTTGGCTTACACCCCAAGGTTCATTATTGACTTTTAGAATTGCTACTTCCAATAGGTGGTGCCAGGTCCTCTTCCTCTCTGAAGAGGCAATTTGCACATTAGGATTGGTAAACGTCCTTCAGAAAGTCGTATCGTTTTTGGGTTCTCTCCTATCATTCGGTTTCATTCTAGTGGGGCGATGGGGTAGATATCAGGGCGATCCGGACCATCCTGACAGATCTCAATGTTCCCGGCTTGTTAATCCCTCCGGGGGCAGCAGATAAGCCCCATCACTTTTGGTTCTGGTTTCGGATAGCCGGACGGAGACAAGGCGGCTTTGTTATTGAATGAATTAGTAAAATGTGGCTGAAATATTATCAAGTCTAATCTGAGGAGTGAACAGGAGCGCGACATGGAGCCGGGAATTAGGCTTTGTTGTACAAGGAGAACATGGCTCTAATAACATCATAGACACCCCCAGTATGGCAGGGAGCGCTGGTCACAGTGCCGCGTGCTGCCTTCATTGGACTGGTTTCATCTATTGACCATACTGGACCTTGGTAACAATGGGGGGGGGCTGGAAGCCAACAGGACCCCAACCCTCATGGGTCTTTATAGTATTGCTCCTATATGGGACAAGGTTTAGACTTTGCTACTGTCACCTGCACTATAGTTCAGCGCCTGCGCCGTAGATGACAGTTAGGAATGTGCTGTCATGCTGGATACAGTGTGTGACACAGACGCACAGACCGATGGTGTCTGACACACTACACTAAACAATAGATGGGGGAAGGGGGGAATATAGCGGGAGGCCCTGCTCATAATGAACGGGGAAGAGGTGACCTCCTGTGTCCTGATCTCCCTACCGTCCCTATATGGGTTCATTCAACCCGTCGCTGAACAGGATACCAAGTCCCTTGCTGGCTCTGATGTAAACCCTCAATAGGGAATGGCCAGCGTGATCACTAGTCTCAACCACTGCAATAATAACAACAAGGGAGGAAGGAAAGACAGACAGGGGAACAACAAACAAGTGGCTCAAGTGGTTAGCACTGCAGCCTTTGCAGCACTGGAATTCTGAGGTCCTGGGTTCAATTCCCACCAAAGGACACTAAGGACAACATCTGCAAGGAGTTTGTATGTTCTCCCTGTGTTTGCGTGGGTTTCCTCCGGGCACTCCGGTTTCCTCCCATATTGTAAAGACATACTGATAGGATGTTTAGATTGTGAGCTCCAAGAGAGACAGCATTACTGATGTATGTAAAGTGCTATGGAATTAATAGAGCTATATAAATGAATAAATATTATATAACTTCACGCCTGCTGCCACACTCCTTGACAGCAGACAGCTTGGTAGTAGTCAGCTCTCCAGAGAACTTCCTTCACCTCAAGTAGCTTGTCCAGCTAGGGATAAGTTCAATCATCAGCAAAGGATGCTGGAACCATGTGACCATATAAAGGGAATGGGAGTGATCACAAAGTAGCCACGCATGAACAAAGAACAAGTTAGCCTGCTAACAATAGAAACTGACATTAACTCCTCAACTGCCAAAGAAAAGAAACAGAGGTTTAATGTGAAGTCTCAATGCAGGATTTATATACAGGTACCAAAACCGTCACAATTCTCCAAAGTAAGAGAGACCATCGTGACAGGAAGGGGGAATTGTGCATTTTGTTGAGCTCTTGGACTCCACAGGGCCCATATATTGTTTTTGCACAATCTGTGTCAGCCGGTGCTATTGACCATATTGAAGCTTGGTATCAATGGGGGGGGGCTGGAAGCCAACAGGACCACGACCCTCATGGGTCTTTATAGTATTGGTCTCATAAGGACCAAGGTATAAATTTTGGGCCCGTCACCTCCTCTATAGTTCACCCCTGCACCGTAGAAATGGTTTTCATTGACTTTTCTGAGATACTTATAATAATCATAATAACAAACAACATTATCCGTATAGATGTAACGAGGTCACGGTTCACCGGCAGAAGAGAAAACCATGAACTCCTCCGATGAGAGACGCCGACAGTCAAGATTGCGGTAAATGGTTGATCTGTCATCGGGTCATTGACAGATTTGGGAGGGGGAAACGGGATCAGGTTAACAAAATGTTGAAGAAGACTCAATGTTTGAAAATAGTCCAACATCAGGTCCTGGAATAAGTGACATCTTCTTTCATCTCCATAAATGATTATTAAGTGATACATTGTGTCCAGATTGGAAGGAGTCTAGTGTAAGTTACGTCATAAGAGGCACCTTAGGAAGAAACAAAACTTTTTTTTTTAATGATTTTGAAAAGTTGTAAATGACTTTATTATAGGATTTGTCTTCTTTCCTGATGTAAGTTGTGAAGACACGAGGGTCAGTGGGGGTCTCATCTTTGGAAAGACCGCATGGACCAGGGCTCATCCCACCGAACACCAAAACTCCTTCCCGTGGGCAGAACACTGCTCAGACAACACAGGGTGAGGGAACCACACAATGGTAACAGAGTCTCATCCTTCCGCTGGCTCTCAGGGTGAGGGAACCACACTACAGTAAGACTTTATTGGTCACCAATAGTCAACAGCATATAATACATTCCCCACAAGGACACTAAGATGGTGCATGTGATAGAGCCTTGCCCTTCTGAATCAAGTGGGATCACAACATCCACGACTTCAGGGCATCCAGGACCATCTGCCCCGGTCAGGAGCACCCCACTTTTGGCAGGCCCTCACTGAGAGGACTGAGCCCGGCGAGGTATGTGGCCAGGTGACCGGATTGTCCCAACCTGGGTTCACCAAACTAATTAATGGGCTCAGTGCTGGGCAGTACAGCAATTCTGTAATCCACCAGCTGGACCACGGCCCCTAGTATCAGATCCTGTAGAATCACACTGGAGACAGGGATAGGGCCACTTTTTACATCCCTCAGCTCCCATTTTAGGGCATTGTGTCCCACAGGATTGGTGGGAGGTGGCCGTTTCCTCATTGGCCCCTAGTTCAATCCCACTGCATAACTGAACTCTGATGCAGTCTAGTGCACCGCAGGGGGCTGATGCAATCCACAATCAGCAGGCATTCCACAAATACAGCAGACTGGAGGGGGCTCCGGACAGTCTCACATGAAACATTGGCCAATGTCCCTTCACTTGAAGAACAAAGAAATAGTAGGTCTGGCATAAATAAGAATAGCTCAAACCCACACAAGTGGCCGGATGATGAGTCGTCACTTAAGTGACTTCCAAACTCCTCCATATTCCTGTTTTTCTTTTACTCCATAAAGAATATAGATGATGGCACTGTAGGGGCAGCTCAGATATTGTCCTGATCAGTAGAACACTCAGAGGAGGAGACAGGAGCTAAACGTATCACTGCCATCATCTGTACGCCACATGACCCATCACTGCCATCATCTGTACTCCACATGACCCATCACTGCCATCATCTGTACTCCACATGACCCATCACTGCCATCATCTGTACTCCACATGACCCATCACTGCCATCATCTGTACTCCACATGCCCCATCACTGCCATCATCTGTACTCCACATGCCCCATCACTGCCATCATCAGTACTCCACATGACCCATCACTGCCATCTTCTGTACTCCACTTGACCCATCACGGCCAACATCTGTACTCCACATGACCCATCACGGCCAACATCTGTACTCCACATGACCCATCACTGCCATCATCTGTACTCCACATGCCCCATCACTGCCATCATCTGTACTCCACATGATCCATCACGGCCAACATCTGTACTCCACATGACCCATCACTGCCATCATCTGTACTCCATATGCCCCATCACTGCCATCATCTGTACTCCACATGATCCATCACGGCCATCATCTGTACTCCACATGCCCCATCACTGCCATCATCTGTACTCCACATGATCCATCACGGCCATCATCTGTACTCCACATGACCCATCACTGCCATCCTCTGTACTCCACATGACCCATCACTGCCATCCTCTGTACTCCACATGACCCATCACGGCCAACATCTGTACTCCACATGACCCATCACTGCCATCATCTGTACTCCACATGACCCATCACTGCCATCATCTGTACTCCACATGACCCATCACTGCCATCATCTGTACTCCACATGACCCATCACGGCCAACATCTGTACTCCACATGACCCATCACTGCCATCATCTGTACTCCACATGACCCATCACGGCCAACATCTGTACTCCACATGACCCATCACTGCCATCATCTGTACTCCACATGCCCCATCACTGCCATCATCTGTACTCCACATGACCCATCACGGCCAACATCTGTACTCCACATGACCCATCACTGCCATCCTCTGTACTCCACATGACCCATCGCTGCCATCCTCTGTACTCCACATGACCCATCACGGCCAACATCTGTACTCCACATGACCCATCACTGCCATCATCTGTACTCCACATGACCCATCACTGCCATCATCTGTACTCCACATGACCCATCACTGCCATCATCTGTACTCCACATGACCCATCACGGCCAACATCTGTACTCCACATGACCCATCACTGCCATCATCTGTACTCCACATGACCCATCACTGCCATCATCTGTACTCCACATGACCCATCACTGCCATCCTCTGTACTCCACATGACCCATCACGGCCAACATCTGTACTCCACATGACCCATCACTGCCATCATCTGTACTCCACATGACTCATCACTACCATCATCTGTACTCCACATGACCCATCACTGCCATCATCTGTACTCCACATGCCCCATCACTGCCATCATCTGTACTCCACATGACCCATCACGGCCAACATCTGTACTCCACATGACCCATCACTGCCATCCTCTGTACTCCACATGACCCATCACGGCCAACATCTGTACTCCACATGACCTATCACTGTCATCCTCTGTACTCCACATGACCCATCACTGCCATCATCTGTACTCCACATGACCCATCACGGCCAACATCTGTACTTCACATGACCCATCACTGCCATCATCTGTACTCCACATGACCCATCACTGCCATCATCTGTACTCCACATGACCCATCACGGCCAACATCTGTACTCCACATGACCCATCACTGCCATCATCTGTACTCCACATGACCCATCACTGCCATCATCTGTACTCCACATGACCCATCACGGACAACATCTGTACTCCACATGACCCATCACTGCCATCATCTGTACTCCACATGACCCATCACGGCCAACATCTGTAGTCCACATGACCCATCACTGCCATCATCTGTACTCCACATGACCCATCACTGCCATCATCTGTACTCCACATGACCCATCACGGCCAACATCTGTACTCCACATGACCCATTACTGCCATCATCTGTACTCCACATGACCCATCACTGCCATCATCTGTACTCCACATGACTCATCACTGCCATCATCTGTACTCCACATGACCCATCACTGCCATCATCTGTACTCCACATGACCCATCACTGCCATCATCTGTACTCCACATGACCCATCACTGCCATCATCTGTACTCCACATGACCCATCACCGCCATCATCTGTACTCCACATGACCCATCACTGCCATCATCTGTACTCCACATGACCCATCACTGCCATCATCTGTACTCCACATGACCCATCACTGCCATGATCTGTACTCCACATGACTCATTACTGCCATCATCTGTACTCCACATAACCCATAATTGCCATCTTTTCCCTTGCCCGCCTAGAGGCCCGGGCTCCGGGTTGGATGTTGTGCTCTAGTGGGTGTGTATGTGCTGAAAGTGTGTGTGTGGCACTCGTCTCCTATCTGCCTGGCTGCAGTTCCCTCATGTGGCCACCCTGATCGCAGGGGCGCCACATCAGCATTAATCCCGACTAAACCAAAGTAAGTAAACTTTGGTTTAAACTGCCTCAGAGCTCTCCCCATGGATTGTAAAGCAGTCAACAATTGACAACATGAGACTCATTTCCTATATTTACACTTTTTAAAGTAAACAGGAACCTCGGGGGTGGAGCCATTTTAATTTTTTTCTTGATTTGTCAATGCTTTGTAATTCATACTCCTCTGAATTTGGCCTATACTGTTATGCATCATTCGTAGTAAGAATCCTAGGGCCTGTCTCCGAATAAAGATGCCTGATCCAACTTATTTCTGTACAGACTAAGGTTCCTATCTGCAAAGCTGCTAATGGCCCTTCTGCTGGTTTGAATAACCCTAACCCCAGGACTAGGAGATGACAGCTCGGACCTGGCTTCCTAATCAGCTGTCAAGTGTTCCTCATTCCTTCCTAGGAACTGGAGGAAAAGGGAAGAGCACTATAACCCTGAATCAGGAAGGTGTGCAGAGATAGAAACCATAAGTACATGACATAATAAGAAACTACGAAAACAAAGGGGAGTGCTAGAGAAATTCCTCCTAGCTATAGAAAAGAGTAGGACAGAGATAGAAAATAGAGTAGCTGATCTCTATCCAATTGGGAGAAATCGTAGTATGGCTGTAACTGCAAATAGGATCCACCAAGAATGTCACCAGCAGGAAAGATCAGTCAGGGGAAGGTTTAAAGAGCCACATCCGAAAGGTGATAGGACAGACTAAACTAACAAATGAAAACACCTGTTGTCTGAAGAGGAATGAAACAAGGACAACAAATAATAAGAACCCGAGAAGAAACAGAATCCACTGTGGCTCAGAGGAGACAGAAGCAAATCATACGACACAGGCACGCCGGTTCAAATCCTGAGCGATGACACAATACAGTCCCTAGAAGCTAAATAATAATAAGGGTGACACAAGAAAAAATAGTTCCCTATTAAAATCAGAGGCCTGTGTCATTGAGGTGAAATGCATGTAGATATGCAAAACATTATGATCATAAAGCCATGAAGTTAAATGCTTTTACAATTAATATGTGTGAGGAGCTGGTCATGAACTGATGACTGTCGTCGGATTTTTACAACACGGAGGGCTGATTGCATCAATATTATTTTTGTGTTTCATTAGGGATTTACTTGCTTGTTAGTTTTAATATCACTTGTGTACAATTGGAAGAAGGGAAGGGATTGTAACAATGTGTCATCCTAGTCAGCCTCCACGGCCATAATGTAATCTGTGTCTTTGTTCCTCTTGGCAGGAAGGGGGCAATCTTGCATATGTAGATAGTGTATGTAGATACACTGCTAAAGTGATAGTACAGCTCTGACATACTCGCCTGGGTTTTGTAGGCTCGGCTCCCCCCCCAGCTCTTTCTGTCAGTCCGAATCTCTCAAAATCTCAGATCCGGACACAGAAATGGCATCTTGAGTTACCAATCCGGTCCTGTCAGTTCCTGTCCGTGTGGTCCTGCAAAAAACAGGATCTCCACGGACAGGAACAAAGCGTGGTCTGAACCCAGCCGTAATTGAACTTCTTTTACTTTTGAATTGAATGTACATATGGTTAAGGGTGTTGGGTGTGCATGTCTTTACCCAACGAGGTGGCTGATTCCAAGAGAAGAAGATAGAAGAAGACACGTGTGTGGGGGTGGTTAGTCGGTGCTGGTAATTGTTAGGGAGAGGATCAGTGCTGAGGCCAGGTCCTGAAGCTTATTTATGGACTATAGAGATGAGAGTTGAATACATGTGCTTCTGTCGTGATATTTACTGTTGGTATTTAAGAAATTATTCTAGGGTTTATTGTGGACCTGGATACGTGTGCTTCAGTTGTGATATCTACTGTCTTGATTTGAGGAGCTATCCTAAGGATTATTGTGGAGTTGGATACAAGTGGATACAAGTGGATACAAGTGCTTCGGTCATGATGACCATTGTTTGGAGGAGCTTAAGGACTATTGTGGAGTTGGATACATGCGGAATGGTTGTGATATCCGTTGTCTGGAGGATATTAAGGACCAGTGGCGTAACTACTGTCTTGCGGGCCCCGGTGAAAGATTCACTCAGGGGCCCCTAGGTGAGGACCGGGGGGAATGGGGGGGTTGCCGGCCGCACGATTACCTGCTCTCTGCCTCCCGGCGGTGGAGCGGTGAAGGGGCGGGCACTGCTGCGCGGCTGCAGGAAGTCACAGTGTCACTTCCAGCAGTCCTCCCTCAGCCTCGGCGCTATCGCGGTCGCGGCGGGGGCGGCTGGAGACACAGGCAGCAGGGCCCCCCGGGGAGCTCGGGCCCCCCCCCAGGTGACCTCTCAGCCCCCCACCTGACGGCCACAAAAGGTAGCTGAACGGATAGCAGCGTAGCGGCGCTGGGTCCGGGCCCCCCACAAGCACCGGGCCCCAAAGCGACCGCTACGTCTGCTATGCCGGTAGTTACGCCTCTGTTAAGGACTATTGTGGAGTTGGATACACGCGGTGCGGTTGTGATATCCGCTGTCTGGAGGATATTAAGGACTATTGTGGAGTTGGATACACGCGGTGCGGTTGTGATATCCGCTGTCTGGAGGATATTAAGGACTATTGTGGAGTTGGATACACCCGGTGCGGTTGTGATATCCGCTGTCTGGAGGATATTAAGGACTATTGTGGAGTTGGATACACCCGGTGCGGTTGTGATATCCGCTGTCTGGAGGATATTAAGGACTATTGTGGAGTTGGATACACCCGCTGCGGTTGTGATATCCGCTGTCTGGAGGATATTAAGGACTATTGTGGAGTTGGATACACGCGGTGCGGTTGTGATATCCGCTGTCTGGAGGATATTAAGGACTATTGTGGAGTTGGATACACGCGGTGCGGTTGTGATATCCGCTGTCTGGAGGATATTAAGGACTATTGTGGAGTTGGATACACGCGGTGCGGTTGTGATATCCGTTGTCTGGAGGATATTGAGGACTATTGTGGAGTTGGATACACGCGGTGCGGTTGTGATATCCGTTGTCTGGAGGATATTGAGGACTATTGTGGAGTTGGATACACGCGGTGCGGTTGTGATATCCGCTGTCTGGAGGATATTGAGGACTATTGTGGAGTTGGATACACGCGGTGCGGTTGTGATATCCGTTGTCTGGAGGATATTGAGGACTATTGTGGAGTTGGATACACGCGGTGCGGTTGTGATATCCGCTGTCTGGAGGATATTAAGGACTATTGTGGAGTTGGATACACCCGGTGCGGTTGTGATATCCGCTGTCTGGAGGATATTAAGGACTATTGTGGAGTTGGATACACCCGGTGCGGTTGTGATATCCGCTGTCTGGAGGATATTAAGGACTATTGTGGAGTTGGATACACGCGGTGCGGTTGTGATATCCGCTGTCTGGAGGATATTAAGGACTATTGTGGAGTTGGATACACGCGGTGCGGTTGTGATATCCGCTGTCTGGAGGATATTGAGGACTATTGTGGAGTTGGATACACGCGGTGCGGTTGTGATATCCGCTGTCTGGAGGATATTAAGGACTATTGTGGAGTTGGATACACGCGGTGCGGTTGTGATATCCGTTGTCTGGAGGATATTGAGGACTATCATGGAGTTGGATACACGCGGTGCGGTTGTGATATCCGCTGTCTGGAGGATATTAAGGACTATTATGGAGTTGGATACACGCGGTGCGGTTGTGATATCCGCTGTCTGGAGGATATTGAGGACTATTGTGGAGTTGGATACACGCGGTGCGGTTGTGATATCCGCTGTGTGGAGGATATTGAGGACTATTGTGGAGTTGGATACACGCGGTACGGTTGTGATATCTGTTGTCTGGAGGATATTGAGGACTATTGTGGAGTTGGATACACGCGGTCGGTTGTGATAACCGTATCTGGAGGATATTGAGGACTATTGTGGAGTTGGATACACGCGGTGCGGTTGTGATATCCGTTGTCTGGAGGATATTAAGGACTATTGTGGAGTTGGATACACGCGGTGCGGTTGTGATATCCGCTGTCTGGAGGATATTAGGACTATCATGGAGTTGGATACACGCGGTGCGGTTGTGATATCCGCTGTCTGGAGGATATTAAGGACTATTATGGAGTTGGATACACGCGGTGCGGTGTGATATCCTGTTGGAGATATGAGGACTATTGTGGAGTGGTACACGCGTGCGTTGTGATATCCGCTGTCTGGAGGAACTCTTTGGACTATTGTTGCTGGTTGGTTTCTCATCTTGAGGACTGGGGGCATCACATTGTATCTATCTACCTGGAGCTGCTGTAACACCGTGTACGGATACAAATAAACCTTGTTACATTGTATTAACCTGCCGGTGATTATTACAATCAGAATATGTATCAATAAATCATTAATGTTAGGGTTTGTGATCTCCCTGTCGGTGCCCCCGTTGCAGTTCACCATTTGCTCCCATACATCATGTTCTGTCGTTAGATGAAGCTTCTCTTCCATAAATCATTTACTTACATTAGACTCAATGAAAAGTTTATGAACACTATTATTAAGCCAAGTGCATCAGAAGTGGGAGGGCGACGTCAAAAGCATCATATTTATTATCAAACACCGAGTCCCTTAATCTGCCTCTGCCTGCAGGGAGGTGCGTCACCGCAAGGAGGAGGAGACGTCCTATGGGGTTATGACTTGATAGAGTAACCAAAATTACACCGTTTGTCTGTCTTTCCACCCTAACCACGACCCGCCCCTCCCTGCATGATGATTAGCGGAGGTAAATGCTGACTTGTACAATGCTCCTCTTTGAAGCCATGAGATTTTATGTATAGGGGTTTTTTTCTTTTTTTTTTGCTGTCAACCTGCAAGAAAACCATTTCTGTATAACCGAAGGAGCCAGGTGGCTGCGCCTAAAGCAACGAGAAAGTTGTGTGATCTCGAGTCAAGTGAAGAGTTTATGATGGAGATGAACAGATTACCCCGCGAGGACAAATGCAAACCGCGTCCTCTCCCTACACTTACACAACTCTGACATCTCCTCCAAACCTATCATTTAGCCTTATTATCCCGCACGAGGCTTCCTTTTATTCTCCATTTACTATCAGTCAATGGATAGAAGTAGAAGATCTCACCAGCACTCGATCAATGTAATAGATCATCCAGATCACCCCATTATCAGGGAATCACCGGCAGGTCCAGCTCACCAGCACTCGATCAATGTAATAGATCGTCCAGATCACCCCATTATCAGGAAATCACTGGCAGGTCCAGCTCACCAGCACTCGATCAATGTAATAGATCATCCAGATCGCCCAATTATCAGGGAATCACCGGCAGCTCCAGCTCACCAAATTGGCCCCCATCAGACACTCCAAGATTCCCTCTTTTGGATGATTTTCAAAAGCTCCATAGACAAGAGAGTCAAGCCTGTAACCCACCGGCAACAAATCAGGCATCTTATTGCCAACGGGCAACTGATACGTCAAGCAGCGCTGCCAATCGGCAACTTTAGAGCAGCGCCTGTTGCAAGTCAACCTCGTTGGATTTTACCCTCTTTTGTCACGTTGACCAAAGACCAATTTAACTCTTTTATAATTTGTGTATTTATTCTTTATTCTGGATCATTATTAATTATTGGGTATCCCAATCTACATTTTGAATACCTTCTGTTTTTTGTCTCACTGGAGCTGACCAAAAATCGACGAAATTATGGCCCCTACGGTGACTGACGATGTGTACTGTGATCTGGTGAAATGAAGGTTGAACTGTTTGGCCATAATGACCATCATAATGTTTGGAGGAAGAAGGGAGAAGCTTGTAAGCCTAAGAACACCATCCCAACTGTGAAACATGGGGGAGGCCGCATCATGGTGTGGGATTGTTTTGTTGCAGGAGGGACTGGTGAACTTCACAAAATAGATGAGGAAAGAAGATTATGTGGCCCAAATGAAGTCACATCTCAAGACATCAGCCAGGAAAGTTACAGCTTGGGCGGAAATGGGTCTTCCAAATGGACAAAGACCCGAATCCTACTGCCAAACTGGTTACAAAGTGGCTTAAGGATAACAAAGTCAATCCTATAGAAAATGTATGGGCAAAGCTGAACAAGCTGCGAGCAAAGCAACCTGCACACATGGCTCAGTTACTCCAGATCTGTCAGGAGGAATGGGCCCAAATTCCTACAACTATTGTGAGAAGCTTGTGGAAGGATCCAGAACGTTTCACCCAAGTCACACAGTGTAGGGGCAATGTACGAAATACTAATGAAATGTATGGAAACTTGTGACTGCAGAAAGTAATAAAAATGCCTGAAAACCTTCTCTTTCATTATTCTGCATTTGGCAAATATTAATTACTAGATGGGGGGCCGGTGCTGTCGCATTTGGTGGGCGGTGACATAACGATGGAGGTGGTGCTGGGTCCAGCGGGCATCTCTCTCCCGGTGCTGTTTCTCCCTGTCCACTGTTCTTCCCCCTCGCTCTTTGCTCCTTGTGACCACTCTCTACCCACCCCTGTGCTGCCTCTCTGACCCCCCCGCGTGGTCACTCCCTCCCCTCCTGTGGTCGCTCCCTGAACTCACTAAGGTCGCTCTCAGCTCCCCACATGGTCGCTTTCTGTCACCCCCTGTGGTCACTCTCTACCCCTTGCCATACTTGCTCTCATGCATCAGCAGCATGAGGAAGATGTTGATGCCATGAGGAACTGGTGTAGTTCTTCATTTGTGCTTTGACAGCGGGGTGTGAGAGTGGGCAGAGAGCGGGGGGAGTGAAGAACAATGGGGGGAGAGGAGTGCAGAGCTTGGGGCGAGTGCTAAGTGCTGTGAGTGCTGGATCTGAGTGAGTGTGGGGGCAGAGTAAGTGCTGGGGCCGACCATTGTGGGGTGAGAGTGAGCTGCAGCTACATTACTTGGCTGCTCTCTGCTCCCCCATCCATTCTGCTTAAGGACCTGTGGTGATGTCATGAGCATGTCACCTTGCTCCACCCATGATAGTGACATCACCACAGGTCCTTTAAGTCGAGTTCTTCAGCAGCAACGCCGGGATAGCTGGCGGGTGCTGCGGCGTTGGGTTAGTGGGGGGGGGACTGCAGAGACGATCAGGCGGGGGCTCCCTGGGAGGACTGCTGGGAGCAGGCGGGGAGAGAGCGTGCTCCATACCCATCACTTAGGTGTAGAAATGTAGCGCCACCGGAAGTGACACAGGCGGACATCCAGACGGAAGTGGAGGAGCCAACTTGCAATGATATAATTGGATTATGGTTCATTTTAATTGTCCTAAAACAGGAAAGGTTAATTCTGATTTCATGTCAGATAGTGAGAAAATCATCCGCTGTGTCTTTACATAGTGGATGGAAACTTCTGGTCTTGACTGTACATTACAGCCGTGTCTTTATATTACAAAATCACGCTTCCTCCATATAAATTCAATCAATGGCAGAGCGCGGTTTTCCATCTCCTTGGGGCAAGGTAAGTATTGCACCCCCTAGGCCCATAAAGAGAACAATAGAGAGGCCCCTTGAACAAATAGCGCCCCCTGGAGTTATGCGTTCGGAGTCTCCCATTTTGAAGATATTAAAAGGAAACATTGTAGAAAGTAATGATGCCACAATAATATTCAGTTTGTTCTGTGGCCGAGACGAGTTCCTAATCAATATCCCGTATCCGCCATCATTGTGCTCCGGTCAGGGTGGACATTACTCAGAGATTCTATTTCCATTATTTCCGATCAGTGTCTCCATGGAAGCCCCCGGCTGCTCTTCACACGTCTTATATCAGTCCTCGCAGTAACACCGAGCCCACGTCTTCTCTTCCTTTCTTGTTTTTGGCACATGTCCTTCTGGCAGGTGGAAACACCTTCCGTTCGGCACTTCCAAACCTAAATAAGACATCTCTGAATTCTGTTTATAGGGCAGAGGAATTCTCTTTGATCGAGCTGCCAAGGTGGTGATTTACGCTCTGAAACGCGTAGCCTGTTCTCGCTGACGGTGCTCGGGACCTGACATGCCTTTAGGTGAATACCTCTATGCACTATGAACATTTATGTACTTACTTTATGGCTCATATGTTAACCCCATATCTACTGGACAGGGTCTGATTATTAGATGTTTTATATCTTATGAGAAAAACTAAGTACACCCCCTTAGAATTCTGTTTTTAATATACAAAGGCGTCTGGTCATTAGAGAGTCTTACAGTTGTATAAATACAACCTCAGATGAGACACTACACCAAGTCATTATTTATTTGCAGGATTAGACACCAGGAGAGAATGTTGTGGACTAACGGGACAGGCAGAGGTGTAGTCATGTCACAGTCCAGGGTCAGGATAAAAGAGAATAGCGGATCAAAGCAAAGGGACATGGCAAACGGAAGGTCAGGGGAGATCCAAGGCCTGGCAGAAATAAATCAAAACACAAAAGCAAAGCACAGGTAAGTGAGGCCAACATATACCAATGAGTAAATCCTACAACTGGCGGAGATCTGGGGCTCACTGCTCAGCTAAGTAGCTGGACAATCACAGAGAGGAGGGATCACCTGAAGAAGCCCAGCACCTCCCAATATAAGATTGAACGACTGAACTGTCACTCACCGACCTGACAGCTCAGCACAGCCCTGATTTTGTAGTTCAGTATAGACACACTCTGCTGGAATATTGATAGTCGTATCATGAAATGCTCAGAGAAATTGCAAATAACCCAAGATCTGCAGCTCAGACGCTAAAGGTCTCATTATATTAAATCTTCACATCTTTGAAAGTACAAGTAGAAAATACGGAACAGGAATACTTGTTTGGAAGGGTTGCCAGGAAGACTTTTACTTTCTAAAAACTACATGTCAGGATAGATGAAGATTGCAAACCTGAATCTGAACAAACCACAAGTCTTCTGGAACAATGTCCTCTGGACCACTGCGACCGAGATGGAGATGTTTGGCCTTAATACCCTGCATCACAAATTAGTGCAAACACTTGATACCAATTGTCCAGCAGCTGGGTTGTGGAGGGTTGAAGATTTGGGTTTGCTTGGCACCCATAAGACAAGGGCGTCTTGCAGTCATTGAATTGACCTTCAGCTCTTCTGCATACCAATGTACTATGGAGTCAACTGTCAGACCATGTATACAAAAGCTAAAGTTTAGCTGAATAAGACCATATTGCTCTTGTCTATTTTTCATCTTTCTATTTGGAACCAGATAGAAATCGATGGACTAAGATGCAAGTGGGAAAAAGGATCCTGAGCCACCAACATCTTGAGTCTTCAACCAGAAGATATTCAGTCTTACATAAAGACTAGCCAAAGTTTCGATTGGTCAACGGCCTTCTCTAACCTTGGATAAAGATTGGCCAAAGTCTCATTTGGTCAAGGCCATCTCTAACCTTAAAGATTTTCCAAAGTCTCGTTTGGTCAACGGCCATCTCTAATCATAGATAAAGATTGTCCAAAGTCTCATTTGGTCAACGGCCATCTCTAACCTTGGATAAAGATTGGCCAAAGTCTAGTTTGGTCAACGGCCATCTCTAACCTTAAAGATTGTCCAAAGTCTCGTTTGGTCAACGGCCATCTCTAATCATAGATAAAGATTGGCCAAAGTCTCGTTTGGTCAACGGCCATCTCTAAGCATACATAAAGATTGTCCAAAATCTCATTTGGTCAACGGCCATCTCTAACCTTGGATAAAGATTGGACCAAGTCTTATTTGGTCAAACAGCTATCTCTAATCTTAAAGATTGGACAAAGTTTCGTTTGCTCAATGGCCATCTCTATCCATAGATAAAGATTGTCCAATGTCTCGTTTGGCCAAGGCCATCTCTAACCTTAAAGATTGTCCAAAGTCTTGTTTGGCCAACGGCCATCTCTAACCTTAGATAAAGATTGTCCATAGTCTTGTTTGGCCAACGGCCATCTCTAACCTTAGATAAAGATTGTCCATAGTCTTGTTTGGCCAACGGCCATCTCTAACCTTAGATAAAGATTGGCCACAGTCTCGTTTGGCCATGGCCATCTCTAACCTTAAAGATTGTCCAAAGTCTCTTTTGGTCAACGGCCATCTCTAACCTTAAAGATTGGCCAAAGTCTCGTTTCGTCAACGGCCATCTCTAACCTTAGATAAAGATTGGCCAAAGTCTCGTTTGGCCTACAGCCATCCCTCCTCACCCCTGATCTTGGCCCGGCATGCATTATTTTGTTCCTAGGGAGGAAACAATGTGCGACTACCGATACCCTGATCCTAAACAAGAGGCTCTAATGTAACGTACATGGGGGCCAATGGTATGGTGAGTTGATAAGCCAGAACTTTGGATTGCCTAACTATACCTCTAGAGTTTTCCCAAAGTTCCTCATTGTGTCTTAAGTCAGTAGCTGATCTCTGAGCAGCTCATGTATCTCACATCTGTCCACCTCCCCGTGTGACCCACCATCCTGCTCCTGCACTTACTTTATGTGCATGGAAAGAGTTAACCCTTTAGACACATCACTGACACATGAACAGGAGAAAAATGTGTAGATCTGCAATCTTTAGCTATATAACCCCTTAAAGACACCCTATAAATTAGAAGGTTTTCCTGAAAACCCATTAATTCATGTTCCTATAACCACATCTATCTTACAGATCGTCTTCCCACACATGGCATCTAATCCTCCCTGTATTCCTGGGGCCCAGGGAGATTTGATCTGGAGATTTATGGACTGACTGCTGATTTACAGCTGCAGACCCCAAACCATTTAGGTCTTGCTAACATTTCTATTAGGGCTAACAAACCTCAGCTTCACCGGGGAAGGATATGGGATGTAGTTTGCAGAGATAATTTAACCTCTGGGAGTCGTCATTGTAGATAGAACCATGTGGACCTGAGTGCATGATTCAGGGCCGGTTGTGCTCGGTGTATTGCACCTACGCGTTACGTGTCCAAAGACAGCAACCAACTGAATTGTAGCTGTAATAGTAGATATGGAGATTGTAGGGAGCGATGGATCTACCCCAAAGCCAGAAGCGAGTCCTACACTGAACTGATACTCAATGTCAGGGGTCCCCAACCTTTTTTGCACCAAAACCATTTTTCCGTGGCCCGGCGGGGAAGGGGGGGGGGGGAAGGGGAGTGGAGCTTTGGTCATATGGGCAGGGCTATGGGGATGGGGTGGAGTTTAGTACCCCATTTTCCCCGACAGATGCGTTACATCCTATTTTCAGGGGATGTCTTATTTTTCAATCCCCTTGCAGCCCCCAATATGGTTTCCCCATCACTCCCTTGCAGTGCACAATACTGTATCCCCCATCATAATCCCCCTTGCAGCTCCCATCATAATAACCTTGCAGCCCCCAGCCTCCTCTTCCAGCCCCCAGCCTCCTCATCCAGCTACAGCCTCCTCTTGCATCCCCCAGCCTTCTCATCCAGCCACAGCCTCCTCTTCTAGCCCCAGCCTCCTCTTCCAGCCACAGCCTCCTATTCTAGCCCCCAGCCTCCTCTTCCAGCCCCCAGCCTCCTCTTCTAGCCCCAGCCTCCTCTTCCAGCCACAGCCTCCTATTCTAGCCCCCAGCCTCCTCTTCCAGCCCCCAGCCTCTTCTTCTAGCCCCCAGCCTCCTTATCCAGCCACAGCCTCCTCTTCTAGCACCCAGCCTCCTCATCCAGCCACAGCCTCCTCTTCTAGCCCCCAGCCTCCTTATCCAGCCACAGCCTCCTCTTCTAGCACCCAGCCTCCTCATCCAGCCACAGCCTCCTCTTCTAGCCCCCAGCCTCCTCTTTCAGCCTCCATCATCTCTATGATGACACACACACTTCGGACACCGGTCTGCCGCTGCACCTGCTGCATTATGCCTCCTCTCTGGTCTTTTCCTCAGCTCTATGACTAGAAGTACTTGAGAAGCCATCAGCGAATCACAGTGCAGCAGCCGGGCCAATCACAGTGCAAAGTCACTAGCCAATCAAGGCCCGGCTGCTGTACTGTGACATAATGTAGCAGGTGCAGGGGGGCAGTGACATCACTGCAGGAGCCGCCGCTCTGTGCTGCCACAGAGCACACTGTGCATAGTCCTGGTCTGCAGCGGCGTGGACCAGCATGCAGACCCCCGCGGCCCGGTCCCGGTGGTTGGGGACCCCTGCTTTATGTGACGTAATAAAAAGGAGTAACTGCAGCCGCCATTAGGGGGAGCTCAAGCAGACAGATGTGTACATTGTGAATCCAGATGCAGTGAGCTCCTCCTAGTGGTGGCCACATGAAGCACGACGATGTCAGAAAAAATACTGGTTCCCTGTGTATCTGTAATATAATTGTACCAGGGGCGGACATGTCATTGGTGCAGCTTCTGCAGCGTCACAGGGGCCCAAGAGGTAAGGGGACCCATTTCTACCTTCAAAGCAGGTGGGTTTGTGCAATATGATGAACTATGGGACTGGACTGCAAAAGGGCCCATTTACTATTCTTGCACAGGGGCCCAGTCTGTGTCCGTTAGTGAATTGTACATAGTATTGCACCACATTAGGACTGTGCTATTTTTTCTTCTTCTTATAATTGTATATATATAGTTACATTGCCTTGAAAAAGTTTCCACTTTTCCACATTTTTTTGTTACACCCAAAAACATAAATGTATTTTATTGTGATTTTATACAAGTATTTCTGAAGTGTAAAGGAAATAATCCCCGATTTTCTAAATACATCTGAATATTGTGATGAGCATTGGTATCCGGTCCTCTGTAGTCTGATCCCCTAAATAAAGTCCAGAGTGAGCAGCCGCCTCCAAAATTCATCTACTTTGTAAACAGAGTCTGTCTGGGTGTAATTTATTTTTAGCTGTTCTGTGAAGGCCTGGGACATTAGGGAGTAAACAGCATAATGAAAACCAAGGAACACACCGGACAGGTCAGGGATCAGACAGCATTATGAAAACCAAGGAGCCTACCGGGCATATCAGGGATTAAACATCATCATGAAAACCAAGGAACACACCGGATAAGTCAGGGATTAAACAGCATCATGAAAACCAAGGAACACACTGGACAGGTCAGGGATTAAACAGCATCATGAGAACCAAATAACACACCGGACAGGTCAGGGATCAGACAGCATTATGAAAACCAAGGAGCCCACCGGGCATATCAGGGATCAAACAGCATCATGAGAACCAAGGAACACACCAGACACATCAAGGATCAACCAGCATCATGAAAACCAAGGAACACACCACAGAGGCCAGGGATCAAACATTATCATGAAAACCAAGGAACACACCAGACAGGTCAAGGATCAAACAGCATCACGAGAACCAAAGAACACACGGGACAGGTCAGGGATCAAACTGCATTATGAAAACCAAGCAGCTTACCGAGCATATCAGGGATTAAACAGCATCATGAAAATCAAGGAACACACCGGGCAGGTCAGGGAGTAAACAGCATCGTGAAAGCCAAAGAACACAGTGGACAGGTCAGGGATGAAGAGGGGGAGAAGAGGAAAACAGGATTAGGTTATTTAAAAAATATAGCCCATGCTCTGAATATCTCATGGAGCACTGATCAATCCATCATCCAAAAATGTAAGGAGCACAGCACAACTGCAATCCGGCAAGACATGGCTGTCCACTGAGACTGACATCCCAAGGAGAAGAGAAGAGAGGCCCAAAGAGGAGTCGAAGATATCACAGCTCAGGGTTGAAGGTGTCCACAGGACGACCATTTGCGTGGATTTGTGAAGTCTATGACTAGGGCAGAGACACACTATGGGAGAGGCATGGGAGCGTCTTGCATGCATCTCGCATGAGTCACCCGCCCGTTCGTTAGCTCTCTGAACTGAAGCGTAGAGCTCATTGTGTTCCTTTGGAGCTCCACACTCCCGTTCAGGGAGGCAGGGGCTGGGTCAGGTGAGTCATGCGAGATGTATGCGAGACACTCCCATGCAGCTCCCATAGTGTGTCTCTGCCCTTAGTCATAGACTTCACAAATCTGCCCCTTATGGAAGAGCGGCAAGAAGAAATCCATGGCAAGACTTGATAAAGAATTGTCTCAATGACCCCAGCACATGAGCAACACTTCTCCACCCACACAAGGGGAATCGGGATCCAATAAAAATATACATAATATACAACAGCTGCAGACTTATGCTGGAGGGGACAGTCTGTCTATCCTGTACTCTATGACCGCTCAGCTTATGGTGATGAGATGATTACCGCCGTATGTCCCAAGTGATACAATTATCGCCCCGTGATTTCTAGTGCTGACTATTCTGCTGAAAGCTAAAATCATCAACAGGTCGGAACGTGACCCTCCGCCATCATAACGTATCACCGTCTGATGATGGATAGAGGGCAGCAAGTGGTCAAATATTCTAATAAGAGGGTCATCATCTACACGTACCCCCCAGATGTGTATACCGAGGGTCATCATCTACACGTACCCCCCAGATGTGTATACGAGGGTCATCATCTACCCGTACACCCCAGATGTGTATACCGGGGGTCATGATCTACACATACCCCCAGATGTGTATACGAGGGTCATCATCTACACGTACCCCCCAGATGTGTATACCGAGGGTCATCATCTACACGTACCCCCCAGATGTGTATACCGAGGGTCATCATCTACACGTACACCCCAGATGTGTATACCGGGGGTCATCATCTAGATGTACACCCCAGATGTGTATACCGGGGGTCATCATCTACACGTACCCCCCAGATGTGTATACCGAGGGTCATCATCTACACGTACCCCCCAGATGTGTATACGAGGGTCATCATCTGCATGTACCCCCCAGATGTGTATACCGGGGTCATCATCTACACGTACCCCCCAGATCTGTATACCGAGGGTCATCATCTACACGTACCCCCCAGATCTGTATACCGGGGGTCATCTACACGTACCCCCCAGATGTGTATATCGAGGGTCATCATTTACATGTACCCCCCAGATCTGTATACCGAGGGTGATCATCTACAAGTACCCCCCAGATGTGTATACCGGGGGTCATCATCTACAAGTACCCCCCAGATGTGTATACCAGGGGTCATCTACACGTACCCCCCAGATGTGTATATCGAGGGTCATCATCTACACGTACCCCCCAGATGTGTATATCGAGGGTCATCATCTACACGTACCCCCCAGATGTGTATACGAGGGTCATCATCTACACGTACACCCCAGATGTGTATACTGGGGGTCGGCATCTGAGCCGGGCGCGGTACCGCTCCTGACGCTGCTCCGTCCTCCTGTTTTCTGTTGTGGCTTTTTGGGAATATTCGTAAAATGTGAACAAACGACGAGAAAATGTCTGGAAGTTATTAAATGTTTCCAGCGCTCCGTCCTGGTAGAGATGGAGTTAATATAAAGCGACCCCGGCGCATCCATCAGTGCCTGCGAGAGATTAAGACATGATGGGTCGGGACTGGGAGTTCTTAAAGCCACATCCTCGTCCATCTATCAAGAACAGATCTCATTCCCGAGGAAGTTCAGGGAATCACCGGAGATCAATCTCCACGGACAGATCCTCCGGTCAGAGCCGGCGGTATCATTACCGCCTCAACCCGTGCTACATATACCTCCATGCCAGTGGTGTGACGTGAAGCTGATGGGCCCCAATGCAAAAGCTCCAACGGGGCCCCCAATTATTGCAAATCTTTAATAGCATTAGTCTTTTTTCTATAGGCCAAGGAAGCATTTGGGGCCCCCTAGGTTCCAGGGCCCAGGGGTGATTGCAACCCCTGCACCTGTTGTAGTTATGCCCCTGTTTCATCGTATACCTCGTATACATAGTATGCATTGTACTGATGGACACAGATGTAAAAGGCCCCTGTGCAAGAATAGTAAATGAGCCTTTTGCAGTTCCATAGCTCATCATATTGCACAATCCCATCTGTGTTGGTGGTGGAAATGGGCCCCCTCACTTCTTGGGCCCCTGTATGTCTGCACCGTATTGGTTATACCATATTGGTTGCGTCATATTGGTTATATTGTATTGGTTGTGCCATATTTCTTGTGCCATATTGGTTGTACCATATTGGTTGTGCCATATTCTTTGTGCCATATTGGTTGTGCCATAGTGTTGTACCTTATTGTGTGTACTGTATTGGCTGCAGCCAGTTCAGGCAGGTGCATTTACCAGATGTATGTAAGCCCCATAATCTCCAAATGAATTGTTGTGTTGGACTGTGGCTACTTTATGGAATACAATAGCTCGGTGCAGCCTGGAAAACTGTGAATGACTTGTGTTATCACTATGAAATAAAAAACTGAGCAGCAAATACAAGCAGACAAATGTGAACAGGTGCAAAGTGAAGATGCAATATACTTCTAAACAATATACATCCGTTCTCTGAAACACTAAGGTGTGCAAGCAAGGAATATAGGAATTTTGGAATTGCATTACCTCTATAGAAAATAAGTTGTAAGAGTGAGACACTTTACTCATAAAATGGCCAATTCATAAGAACCAGCATAGAGATGCGCCTTGTTGCTGTCTGTTGGGCTCTGATAAATTGTACATTTTATGTGCTAGGTATCTCATTTTTAAAACTTATTTTCAATAGATATGAAGATAGATAGATAGATAGATAGATAATAGATAGATAGATAGATAGATAGAGATAGATAGAGGGATAGATAATAGATAGATAGATAATAGATAGATAGATAGATAGATAGAGATAGATAGAGGGATAGATAATAGATAGATAGACAGATAGATAGATAGATAGATAGATAGATAGATAGATAGATAGATAGATAGATAGATAGATAATAGATAGAGATAGATAGATAGAGGGATAGATAATAGATAGATAGATAGATAAATAGATAGATAATAGATAGATAGAGATAGATAGATAGAGGGATAGATAATAGATAGATAGATAATAGATAGATATAGATAGATAGATAGATAGATAGATAGATAGATAGATTGATAGATAGATAGATAGATAGATAGATAATAGATAGATAGAGATAGATAGATAGAGGGATAGATAATAGATAGATATAGATAGATAGATAGATAGATAGATAGATAGATTGATAGATAGATAGATAGATAGATAGATAGATAGATAGATAATAGATAGATAGATAGATATAGATAGATAGATAGATAGATAGATAGATAGATAGATAGATAGATAGATATGAAGTTCAAAAATTCCTATATTCAATGTCTGCATCCCTTAGTGTGTCAGACTGCACATGAACATTACTTGTGTTATTAGATGCATCTCAATGAATGAGAAGATCATCAAAAAGTGACTTTATATCAGTAATTCAATCCATAAAGTGACCACATCTATTATATAGAGTCATTACACACAGAGGGATCTATTTCATGGGTTTATTTCTGTTAATGTTGATGATTATGGCTTTCAGCCAATGAAAATCATTATTTCAGACAGAGGATGAAGGGTCTGAGAGATAAAATATCACCTAATATCAGAGGCTTCACCTTGTGTGGTTGTGAGAGTCACAACCACTATAAAAGCAGATCACGGCTGCTGCAGTCCCCAGCGTGGAGCATATAGAGTAGGAATGATGAAGGGTTAAACACTGCGCTGCCATATTCCACCAGACTTCAATGGGTGAACATAACATTGGTTTATTAGTCAACGGGTGGTTTCACATCTATGACATCTCTGCGCTCGGCTGCTCTGGCTGCCCTCCAGGCCAGGGAGATGCTGGCCGGAAGAGGTTCGCTGATAGAGCTGGACGGTGGAGTTAAATGAGGGTGGGGAGTCAGTTAGTTAGTTGGAGAGGGAAGAAGGAGCAACATCGAGGCAAGATGGAGTGAGTCCTATAGAAGTCAGGCAGCTGGGGAGAGAGCAGGGCCCATGCAGGAGTGTCGGCTGCTGATCTCCAGGCCTAAGGACCCATATCTGCAGGTGCTGGCTGCAGAGGAACGAGCTGCACAGTGGTGCCTTCCCCAATACTGTCTGGGTATCTTTAGGAACAGCCGACGAAGCGGAGGTCACTGAACTTCACTTGCAGCAACCGCCAAGGTGGACTCTTCCAGGTGAAAGATCTGCAGAGGGTTAAGAGGGCTTGCAAGGCAGTCGCTCACAGGACCCGCAGTCACCTGCTTTGGGACTTGTAACAAGTGGGACACCAGGAAGGAAAGGAGTAACAGAGTGTCAGACAGCAAAGGGCAGCAAGGAAGGGCCTTATACTCCGTGTCTCAGCGAGGTGAACCCGGACCACTTGTGAGCTGGCCAAGCTGCAACCTGGGAGAGTACAGTGCCCCAGCTGGGTTCTCTCTGCACTAGACTACAAGTAAAGGTGACCGGTTAAAACTACACACCCCTGTGTCTATCTACTCCTTCCTGCGCCTTGGTGCAATTACTACCACAATCATCTACATCACCACCTTCACTACACCCCAGGGGCTGCTCCGTCTGAGGGGAGTGCTCCATCAACACCTATCCCCTGGGGATCTCTACAAGCAGCGCCGGTGCAATCTGACCATGATCTGGTGTCAGGACAAACAATTCCCCATTGACTTCCCCCCTTTAACATGCCCAGTCAGGGCCACGGCTTCTGGGGTCGCCAACGTAAACTTAGGACTGATGCCCGGGTTGATCGAGTACCCCGGCCCTTGTGACTGAAGGATTTGCACATTTGCAGATTCTCTTCTCTACTGAGAAAAGCACAAGAGAATCTGGGGGGAACCGCAAGTGTGTAAATCCCATATATGTGATCATGTGACCAACTGGAGAATCCTGACAGTGAGGGCAGTGCGCGCTGTCACTATGTGACAGTCTGACCTTTCCTGAATCCCTTTCACTCCTCTTTTGAACTTAGCGATCAGTGATTAGTCATTCACTGGTAATATCCTGGTGAACGCTTCTATTGAACTCTGAAAATATAATTTCCCTGGTTAAAGCTATGGCTCCTACAATACTTTTCTCACTTTTTGGGACATTTACATGGGACATAACTCCTGGTTCTCTGCTCTGGAGGTGACACAGTTAATCTCCTTGTGAAAAGAAACTTAAGACGTTGTCAATGCTAATTCAGGACACGGCGCCTGATAACGCCTGGACTTGTTTAATAAAGCATAAAAATCAATTAATTCGTAAAAGGTTTACATTTCCCACCGGGGACAGCACATCTGCCACTTATTGACAGCGTCCCCTGAGTGTCAATGAAGTGAGTCAGGCTGGAGCGTGCATGTATGTGAGCCCGACACGTACACGTGTGTCCTCAGCGCTGTCATGTGTCAGACGCCCAATCACTCACACACGCGGGTCCTGGCACAACTACAAAGGAACAGGGAAGAATTGTTTGTGTTACAGTAGTAAATCAGATGAGAATGTGCACTATACTGTAATTACCATTATACGCTAATCAATAAATAATACCGCCACACAGTGACCATATAGTGATCAGATAGCAGATGATCTCCGTACTATCAGCATATACCTGGATCACCTATTACATGTATCTTCATCACCATTACTGGAACGTTACATTGTGTCATCCCTCTGTTGTGCCTCTTGGAAATGAATGAATGAATGAATGAATGTATGAATGAATGAATGAATAAATGAATGAATGAATGTTGCATTCCAAAAATAGTCACCCTGCAGGTCAGATCATGTCAGGTTACTTATTTCCAGGAGGAGGAACAGAGGACGGACACAACATCACAGAAGCTTCATCATTGTATTTCACATGAGTATTCACCTATTGTCTATGTAATGGTGACATCTGTTATTGGAGTTGTTCTCTTTCCCATCCAGACCGTGATGATGATTTCTCTTTATCATTACAGTTCGCTCCCCGGATAGTATTTGTTGGGTGATAGCAGAGTAAGTATGGTGGATGAAGTGTGGATGGTTTTCCATAGGAAGAACTGGGCTCCATTTATGACTGTAAGAAAAGGGGGAGAGGTAGTAGTAGCGGTCTGGGAAACCTCATCTCATTGCTGCGCTCCGCATATTCTGCTGTGCTGTGCACCGACAACAGCGCTGCGCCCGTCCAAGCCAGATTCACAATCGCTACTGTACGTTTAACTATAGACTTTGTCACCCGGAACAACTGCCCTTGTGCTCACACCGCTATACCGCTATACTACAGCACTAGGAAAGCTTGTCTCTGATAGGAAATATCACAACTCTGAGCAATATTTGCACAACTGATAACCAGATATCACTATTATATAGAGGATGACGCCCCAAATGTCTGATACTGTCAGCAGCGATTATACAGATAGTGATAGGTACAAAGACAGAAGAAGGATATTACATAGAAGCAGAGATTCCAAGATAAATAGATAGATAGATAGATAGATAGATAGATAGATAGATAGATAGATAGATAGATAGACAGACAGACAGACAGACAGATAGATAGATAGATAGATAGATAGATAGATAGATAGATAGATAGATAGATAGATAGATAGAAATAGATAGATAGATAGATAGATAGATTAGTAAGATAGATAGATAGATAGATAGATAGATAGATAGATAGATAGTAGGATAGATAGATAGATAGATAGATAGATAGATAGATAGATAGATAGATAGATATAGATACATAGATAGATAGATATAGATAGATAGATAGATAGATAGAAGAGATAGATAGATAGATAGATAGATAGATAGATAGATAGATAGATAGATAGATAGATAGATAGATACAGTGCCTACAAGTAGTATTTAACCCCCTGCAGATTTAGCTGGTTGACACATGCGGAATTAACGTGGCCTTGTGACATTTGGACTGTAGATCAGCCTGGAAGTGGGAAATGCAGCCAAAAAGATTTTTTTTTTTTTTAAAGCGTTAAAAGTGAATTCAGAGGGTCATTTATTATTCAACCCCTCAAACCACCAGCATTCTGTTTGGTCCCCCTAAAGTATTAAGAAGTAGTTCAGGCACAAAGAACAATGAGCTTCACATGTGTGGATTAATTATCTCTTTTGCCGCCTTTTCTGACTATTTAAGACCCCCCAAACTTGTGAACAGCACTCATACATGGTCAACATGGGAAAGACAAAAGGAGCATTCCAAGGCCATCAGAGACAAGATCGTGGAGGGTCACAAGGCTGGCAAGGGGTACAAAACCCTTTCCAAGGAGTTGGGCCTACCTGTCTCCACTGTTGGGAGCATCATCCGGAAGTGGAAGGCTTATGGAACTACTGTTAGCCTTCCACGGCCTGGACAGCCTTTGAAAGTTTCCTCCCGTGCCGAGGCCAGGCTTGTCCGAAGAGTCAAGGCTAACCCAAGGACAACAAGGAAGGAGCTACGGGAAGATCTCATGGCAGTGGGGACATTGGTTTCAGTCAATACCATAAGTAACGTACTCCACCGCAATGGTCTCCGTTCCAGACGAGCCCGTAAGGTACCTTTACTTTCAAAGCGTCATGTCAAGGCTCGTCTACAGTTTGCTCATGATCACTTGGAGGACTCTGAGACAAACTGGTTCAAGGTTCTATGGTCTGATGAGACCAAGATCGAGATCTTTGGTGCCAACCACACACGTGACGTTTGGAGACTGGATGGCACTGCATACGACCCCAAGAATACCATCCCTACAGTCAAGCATGGTGGTGGCAGCATCATGCTGTGGGGCTGTTTCTCAGCCAAGGGGCCTGGCCATCTGGTCCGCATCCATGGGAAGATGGATAGCACGGCCTACCTGGAGATTTTGGCCAAGAACCTCCGCTCCTCCATCAAGGATCTTAAGATGGGTCGTAATTTCATCTTCCAACAAGACAACGACCCAAAGCACACAGCCAAGAAATCCAAGGCCTGGTTCAAGAGGGAAAAAATCAAGGTGATGGAGTGGCCTAGTCAGTCTCCTGACCTTAACCCAATTGAAAACTTGTGGAAGGAGCTCAAGATTAAAGTCCACATGAGACACCCAAAGAACCTAGATAACTTGGAGAAGATCTGCATGGAGGAGTGGGCCAAGATAACTCCAGAGACCTGTGCCGGCCTGATCAGGTCTTATAAAAGACCATTATTAGCTGTAATTGCAAACAAGGATTATTCCACAAAATATTAAACCTAGGGGTTGAATAATAATTGACCCACACTTTTATGTTTAAAATTTATTAAAATTCAACTGAGCAACATAACTTTTTGGTGTGTAAGATTTATGCTTCTGTTAATAAATCCTACTCTCGTTTGCAGTTTGAAGGCTCTAACTTATTGGCATCTTATCAAACCACCTAAATCTGCAGGGGGTTGAAGACTACTTGTAGGCACTGTATGTTGATAATAGATACGGTAGATAACTATTTGATACATAGATAATTAGCTAAATATATAAAAGTGAATAGATAATTGAATACATAGAGGAAGGATAGATATATATAGATAGATACATAGATAACAAGTGGGTCAGGGAGCAGCATAAACAGCTGAAAAGCAGGTGCAGGCAAATCAAACCTTATCTTTAAAGGTTGTAGACAAATCCAGATCTGGAGAAAGACTTGCAGCACTCCAAGTTCTCAATGTGAAAAGAACTTTCTTTATTAGCATGTTTTGTGCCTGTCCTAATAAAGAAAGTTCTTTTCACATTGAGAACTTGGAGTGCTGCAAGTCTTTCTCCAGATCTAGATACATAGATAGATAGATAGATAATACATAGATAGATAGATATAGATAGATAGATAGATAGATAGATAGATAGATAGATAGATATAGATAGATAGATAGATAGATAGATAGATAGATAGATAGATAGATAGATAGATATAGATAGATAGATAGATAGATAGATAGTAGGATAGATAGATAGATAGATAGATAGATAGATAATAGATAGATAGATAGATAGATAGATAGATAGATAGATAGATAATAGATAGATAGATAGATAGATAGATAATAGATAGATACATAGATAGATAGATAGATAGATAATAGATAGATAGATAGATAATAGATAGATACATAGATAGATAGATAGATAGATAGATAGATAGATAGATAGATGGATAGCCTCCTTGCGGATCAGTATATACCGTATATATATATTACAGATGTTTCTCATTAGTTCTCTCGATCCCGGATCTATTATTTACAGAACTTGTATAAATACATTGACTTCCCCGGTGTCGCCGGCCGTTAACCTCTTTCACATGTAATTGTCTGGTGGGCCCGCGATCCCCTGTGGGACGGACAGTTCGGTGTCAGGACGGGCCCCGGGTCCCCGGACAGGACAGGCGCCTGTTATTACACCCAAAAACAATGTTTAATCAATGGACTGATGCTGAGTTAATAAAGCGGATCGATGGCGCCGGATGATCGCATTGAGGAAGGCAATTAAAATATCATTATAACAAGTGATGCACGATTACAGGCCGCCGCCTGAGTGACCGCTAAATTAGCTTTTCAATTATTCAATGGCTTTTCAGATTATTCGCTGACCTCACTTGACCTCCTATTGAACCGACCTTTTACTTGGTGGCTATTAACCAACGCACTGCTAGGGGGAACAATGCAAGTGGAGGAGCAAACATGGCCCCCAAAGCAAAGAAGGTTCCCGTCAGGGCAGAAGAACAAAGCCTGGAAATCTATGGGTTGATGGATGAAGCGGAAGAAAAAAGTTGAGGCCATTGATGGTTTAGCACCTGAGGGGCGACAGAACCCTGGACCTCCCTACATCTCCTCCTCTCTTTAACCTTGGTCGTCCCCAACCAACTAACCCAGGGGTAAAGCTAAACATACACATAATAACACATTATATTACCGCATGATACAATGGTTCACATGCATATGAGAATTGTAAAAACAGCTTCCAACATGAGAGAAAGTTGTATGGGTGAGGTTGTAGAAGACAGATGCCGACCTATACCTATGGCAATCATCTGTTCACTGTTACCAGTATGAGAACTGTCTACCGATTCCTCTTCTGCCTTCTCGCTTTTGTTAGGCTACGATAAGCCACAGTTCAAGGCTGATGGCACAGCAGTGAGGACCAGGACACCGGCTTTGCTGGACAGAAAGCAGAAAGTCACAGGAGATTGCAGAAATGATTAAAATGTAATCATCTGTAATGCTTTCAGCAGATGAAGAGTTGACCAGCAGGTCTAAAAAGCAGTAGATGAGAGTCGTAGAAACCACAGAAGAATGCGGGGATGATCGCAGTGTAATGTATAATATCTAAATTACCATCTATTGAGGGGTCGGCCATATGGGACCCCGGCAGTCCCAGGTGAGGCAGGGTCTGGGCTGTGGAGCCGCCCTGGTTTTGCCCCAGTGTAACAGTTCACTTCTCAGTTGCCCTTGTCGAGGGCCAAGGCAGACAATGAGTCAATGATGCTCAAAAATAGTCTTGTACTTAGTTTGTGAAACACGGGCTCATGGCTTGGATCTTTCATTGTTAAGGGTCCTCACAATGACCCCATTAATACTCTGCCCCCACCCCTCATACAGCTCTTCAAAACACACACACACTATACATTACCACATCTTGCAGTTGTTGATTAGTGCAGAGCAAGAGAGAGACAGTCGGAGCTGCACAGAAGCTACAGAACATGAGCAGCTGCAGGACCTTCTTTTCAGTCATGTGATCAGGCACATGATTATTCACATGACTGGAAGGTCCTTTAGCTACACGTGTAGCGCCCAGTAAACATTATCTTCTGCTCTGTACCAATCACAGAGATCAGTTCAGTGCAGGAGAGAGCAGCTGTCTGTGAGCGGGTCAGACAGTGAGCGGGCTCCCTCACTTGTCCAGGGCCCCAGCACTTGCCCGGATGTCAATGAGTGGGTCAAACAGTGAAGGGGCTCCCTCACTTGTCCAGGGCCCCGGCACTTGCCCGGATGCACCAGAGGCTGATGCCGGCCCTGCACCCGTCTACTAATTTTGTGCATCTAATGTCTATAGTGATGGATGTTGTTCACGTTCGTTGTGTGAACTGAAGGATATTTCTATTATTTCTGATCATTCTCACCAAGGTCATGAGGGATTCGTATTTAATAAAGTTGATGCACCTCCGCCCCCCTCTGACCGCTCCAACATCACATAACTATCTTAAGTATCAAAAAAAGAAGGACATTTTATCAAACATCTACAAGAAACGTCGGCCAGACGGGATTAGGATGTTTGAGGTTACGGAGATGTCACATGTTTGGCCTTTCTAGAGACGTATTCGGGCCTTTTTTGCAGAAATTCATAGACCGTAGGATGAGCCGCATTCCACCCCAAAATATTTACTATCTTCTTTATAGGGATTTAGAGTTTATTTTCTGTCTGGTTTTATTTAGATCTGTGGTGTTTATGGAACATAGCGATGACCCCATGCTGAAATGTAAGAAGACGGTCCATCAGGAGCATCGGTATAATAGGTCTCTAGTGCGAGTAGTTACAATTGTAGCGGCACCGGGTGACTGTAGAGATGTTCCTCGTGTAGCTCCTCACAGCATAGCTGTCATTTCACCCCAAACCAGATATAAAGCTGCCCTCGTTCACCCCCAATTCTCATTCTTGGAGTTATTCATCTGTCCTGGCTCCAGGGCGGGCCGTGCTACCTTCCCTACAGCTGCTTCCCTTTACTGAGGTCCATGCCGGTTTTATCCAATGACTTTGACCTCCAGTGACATCATCATGAGGAGCCCCACGAGGTAGGCCGCCACCAGAGGTACCGCACTCCTGCCAATTAGGGAGCATTGTTCCTCTGGTTTTCAGGTGCTGGGATAGTGCAGTTGAGCCCAAAGAACACACACACAGCACACAAGCCCTTGGGCCCCTGGGATGGTGGGTGGACCCAGAGGGAGGGCCCGGTTCATTTAGGGGGACAGGGTAGTGTCAGGGAGTAGTAGTAGTCAGAAGGAACAGCAACAGACAAGGATAGTGTGGAATCGGGCGTGTAGAGGCGTTGGTGTCCACTCCCGATGGGCTGGACACGACCACGCTCGCCCATGGAGGGAGAAGAGAGAGCCCTTGGGGTGCGGAAGAGACATCGATCCCCGTATGCCCTGTATCTGGCGAGACAGAGGGGCTGGTGGACGACACAGGGCCCCAGGCCCTGAACACGGAGTGGATACTTTATGCCCGAACCATTGAACTGGAGGCCCCATGCTTCTAACGGGAGCTGACCACACCGACACAAACTTGGGGAAGGCGGCTGAAGTAGAGAGCAGCGCCCCTGGAGGGGGTACAAATAAGCACTCATGGCTGTCGGTACTTGAGCTCTGTGCTGCGGAGGCGCTGAGAGCCTGGGGGGCCGAGTGGTGTCACGCTCATCCCAGAAGAGAACTACCCCTTATAATGCTGGGAATAGAACGAGAGACCACCAGAGACTGAGACACGTAGAGAGAAGGAAAAGGCACCAACCGTGGCTCCACTGCACTGTCCCGGTTCTGGAAACAACACTGAACCGGAGGTTGGCAACGGACATACCTGGCAGCCATACTGAAAGTACTGAGTAAAGCTAACAGAACTCCAACTGTGGCATGTGAGACTTTTATTAGCGGCGACCACCGGCAGCAGGGGCCGCATGAGACATCGGGGTACTGACGACCTAGTGAACATCTGCCAAGGTACGAACTGACTCCTCCATCCTGCTGCCCTGTGCACCAGGCAGATCGGGGTGGCAGCCTGCAGCTGTCCGCTTTATCTTCACTGAGAATGAAAAATACAGCAAAGCCTTACATAATGTTTTTTTTAAATTATTTTTACACTATTATGACAGCAACCAATCACGGACGCCGGCACAATGGGTGAGGAGCACAACAGCCAATCACAGACGCTGTCACAGAGAATGAACGTTTGTGATTGGCTGTTGTGCCCCTCACCTATTGTACCGGCTCTGTGATTGGCTGTTGGAGCCAGTGCAGTAAATAGATCAGGAACTTAATGAGCGGGCCGGAAGTACAAGCATGCGGCCCCCGGTAAGTATAAGATGATGTTCAATCAGTGTTTTCCTTCTTTTAACAACCCTCTAGCCACAGTCAGGGTTCAGGGTTCGGGCTCAACTCCAGTCCGGTTCCAAACCCAAACTTTAAAAAAAGTTAGTCTGCATTAGTCTGCAGTTGTAGCTGGCATGAGGGAGTCCCGCTCGAAAGATAAGGGACTATCGGCGCAATTGAAATAAGTCGCCATATCTTTCGAGATAAATTCTAGGGTCAGACTTAAAGGGATTGTCAACTTTTATAGATTAGATATTAATGCATCAAAAAGAAATAATGAGTTGAAACTGATGATCACAGCTGATCATGGGAAGATCGACACCAACCACTGATGTGAACATATGCAATATATTGTGTATGTGAGAAGCAGGCCGGCCACTAGGAATTTCAGGGCCCCTCACAGGAGTCAGAGCAGTGATGCCCTGATGGCAGCCCTGGTGAGAAGGAAGAAATAGAGGAATGACATAAAAGAAGTGTGGAGCCCCGCCAAGCAGGAGTCACAGAGGGGTACTGCACCCGTACAAGAGGTGCAGATGCCCCAGCTGCAAGAGGATTCTAGGATGGTGGGTGGAACCCATTAACCAGCACTCCCACACTAGATTACACGGTGGGAGGTTACCCAGGAGGGAATAAAACCACCTCTAGGGGGAACAAAGGAGGTCTTTGACCTTTGGGGTCTTGGCCTCTAAGTTTTGGGCCGGCTAGGTCTTTGCTGCCAGGTCTCTCGGCTGAGGGTCCAGGAGGAGAGAGAGAGGGCTTAAAGAAAGGAAGCTTTCCCAGGCGCAGACAGCCTGAAGGGAGGAGGAACTTGAGGAAGTTTATCCCTGACAGCTTACCAGGCACCGGAGCCCGCACCTGTGGGATACTTTAGGACCACAGAGAATCCGGAGTCCCGGGAGTCTACACTTCTCCGGGCACCTGAGCGACCGAAAGAGGGTACCAGCACCGCTTGATGGTTCAGCGGTCGGCCAGCAGAGGGTTACCTGACGGCAGCAAGGGTGAGAGAAGGAAGGAGGTCAGGTTGGCTTTAAGTCACCAGGCTTCACACCAACACTGGGAAGCAGGAAAGGAACAGACGGGGGTAGAGCACAGCGACACACACCAAGGGTTCACCATACCACCTGGATCTATCTGCAGCCACCCGTTAAGCTACCTGTCCTCACACCATCAGGAATGCTGAACTATAATTTTCGTATGCAACTAATGCAAATGACAGTAAAGTACCCGGAGGAACAGTGACTTTGGACACGGCTTGTTTTTCTTTAAATAAACTTGTTTCCATCCAGGAACGCTGCCCCGGAGGTCCAGCCCTACCTGTAGAGGACTGCACCAACTTGCCGCAGTACCAACTACCTCCAGCGGACTGTGGCGGCGCTGGTGAATCATCACCAGAAACTACAGGTGGCGTCACGACAACTTGTAAATAATCCACTGTACATATTACCCCTTTTTTGGAAGATAGGCCCAGGACACGGGGTCAGGCGCAGCCTAACACCTGAGTACCCCAAAGCCTGGGCGCAACAGAAGCACTTAGATTTAGGTACAAAAGCTGCATCAAGGCTAACAAAACTGTTATGAGATTTTCAATGGTGCTCTTTTATTTGTCAGTGCGTCACTGATCCTGTCATGGCTAATTCCCATCCTTGGGAGACCTTTTACAATTCTGGGATCTGTGGGTCACATTATATTGTGAAACTCTGATTTATAAATGTATATTCTTTCTTTTGGTGCTGCAGATGTTAAGGACCCTTTCATTGCTGGTAGTTCTTTGTTAGTCCTATCTCAAGTGTAGCATTTTGTGACCACTCCTCTCCACTTTATATAAGTCTTGTGTTCCATCATCTGAAGCCGGTCATAGAATTAATTTCTACGCTGACCGTGTTGGAAGGAGCAAGTCTCTTGAAATTGCTGAGTCGTGACACATAATGGTTTGGTGCTTCACTGAATTTTGTAGTTGGAGTATATCCTTTTTGTCTATGTTCCTCCATCTGTCCTCCTTCTCTTGTGTCTGATTACTGTAGGTTGGAGACTAGTGGGCTCACCTGCCTTTGCATTATTCAGGGTGAGTGGAGGGACAGTGAGGGATTAGGCATGTGATGGCAACTGGAGGGGAAGGACCCTTTCGGTGATGCTAGGGAGCCCAGGATACAGAGATAGGTGAGTGTCAGGAGGTGATCCATCTTCCCTCTCCCTACCGCTAGGGCTTTCATCTCTCTGGTTCCCTCACCGGCCTTTGCATTGCATTGCATGATAAATCGAGGGATTAGGCACATGATGGCGATGAGGGGAAGGACCCGTATAGGGACATTAGGGGAGTTCAGGATACAGACACAGGTGAGTGACAGGAGGTAACCTGTTTCCCTGCCGTTAGGACCTTCCTCCCTTTCCATCCCTGTTGTTATCTCTGTGTTGAGCCGCACACTGGGAGTTATTCCATCACACCCAGTCCAACTACAACCTTTGCACTCCATACAGTTATAAACCCTTTTAATCTCAGGGTTGAGTGCTGAAATTATCCCGAATCCATGAATAACATACAAAGTTCATTAAGCTATACCCACAATGAATCTATGTCAGAATAATTACATATACTGTAGAATGAAATTATAGAGCGCAGTAATATAATAATCTCAGCCTAACAATATATTACTGGGATGTTTCTGTTTGTATTTAATTGGATTTTGCATTTACCCAGATACATAAATAACCTGAACTGGGAGAACGTCCAACAACTCATTGTGTCTATCAGCTACACGGCAAGAAACCTGCACCTTCTACTATGGGAAATCTGAGGCAATGAGCTGGAATTATTATTATTATTATTATTTATTATTATAGCACCATTTATCCCATGGAGCTTTACATGTGAAAAGAATCAACATAGACAAGTACCATAAACATGAACAATGCAAGGCACAGACAGGAGAGGACCCTGCCCACGAGGGCTCACAGTCTACAAGGGATGGGTGAGGATACAGTAGGTGAGAAGAGAGGACCCTGCCCACGAGGGCTCACAGTCTACAAGGGATGGGTGAGGATACAGTAGATGAAGAGAGAAGACCCTGCCCACGAGGGCTCACAGTCTACAAGGGATGGGTGAGGATACAGTAGGTGAGGAGAGAGGACCCTGCCCATGAGGGCTCACAGTCTACAAGGGATGGGTGAGGATACAGTAGGAGAGGAGAGAGGACCCTGCCCATGAGGGCTCACAGTCTACAAGGGATGGGTGAGGATACAGTAGGAGAGGAGAGAGGACCCTGCCCACGAGGATCACAGTCTACAAGGGATGGCTGATAATACAGTAGGAGAGGACCCTGCCCACGAGGGCTCACAGTCTACAAGGGATGGGTGAGGATACAGTAGGAGAGGAGAGAGGACCCTGCCCACGAGGGATCACAGTCTACAAGGGATGGCTGATAATACAGTAGGAGAGGACCCTGCCCACGAGGGCTCTCAGTCTACAAGGGAAGGGTGAAGATACAGTAGGTGAGGAGAGAGGACCCTGTCCACGAGGGCTCACAGTCTACAAGGGATGGGTGAGGATACAGGAGTGAGGAGCGAGGACCCTGCCCATGAGGGCTCACAGTCTACAAGGGATGGGTGAGGATACAGTAGGAGAGGAGAGAGGACCCTGCCCACGAGGGATCACAGTCTACAAGGGATGGCTGATAATACAGTAGGAGAGGACCCTGCCCACGAGGGCTCTCAGTCTACAAGGGAAGGGTGAAGATACAGTAGGTGAGGAGAGAGGACCCTGCCCACAGGGGATCACAGTCTACAAGGGATGGGTGAGGATACAGTAGGTGAGAAGAGAGGACCCTGCCCACGAGGGCTCATAGTGTACAAAGGATGGGTGAGGATACAGTAGGGGAGGAGAGAGGACTCTGCCTGTGAGGGCTCACAGTCTACAAGGGATGGGTGAGGATACAGTAGGTGAGGAGAGAGGACCCTGCCCACAAGGGCTCAGTCTACAAGGGATGGGTGAGGATACAGTAGGTGAGGAGAGAGGACCCTGCCCATGAGGGCTCACGGTCTACAAGGGATGGGTGAGGATACAGTAGGGGGATAGAGGACCCTGGCCATGAGGGCTCACAGTCTACAAGGGATGGGTGAGGATACAGTAGGTGAGGAGAGAGGACCCTGGCCATGAGGGCTCATAGTCTACAAGGAATGGGTGAGGATACAGTAGGTGAGGAGAGAGGACCCTGCCCACGAGGACTCACAGTCTACAAGGAATGGGTGAAGATACAGTAGGTGAGGAGAGAGGACCCTGCCCACGAGGACTCACAGTCTACAAGGGATGGGTGAGGATACAGTAGGAGAGGAGAGAGGACCCTGCCCACGAGAGCTCACAGTCTACAAGGGATGGGTGAGGATACAGTAGGTGAGGGGAGAGGACCCTGCCCACGAGGACTCACAGTCTACAAGGGATGGGTGAGGATACAGTGGGGAAGGGGAGATGACCCTGCCCACGAGGGCTCACAGTCTACAAGGGATGGGTGAGGATACAGCAGGTGAGGGGAGAGGACCCTGCCCACGAGGGCTCACAGTATACAAGGGATGGATGAGGATACAGCAGGTGAGGGGAGAGGACCCTGCCCACGAGGGCTCACAGTCTACAAGGGATGGGTGAGGATACAGCAGGTGAGGGGAGAGGACCCTGCCCATTAGGGCTCAGTCTACAAGGGATGGGTGAGGATACAGTAGGAGGAGAGAGGACCCTGCCCATGAGGACTCACAGTCTACAAGGGATGGGTGAGGATACAGTAGGTGAGAAGAGAGGACCCTGCTCATGAGGACTCACAGTCTACAAAGGACATTTTAATTCTGTCAATGATGATAAGAAACCTACTGAAAACCCTGTGGTCAGTGTGAAAACTGCAGGACTGCTATTATTAATTTTTAATAAATATTGTGACATGAAACAAAATATTGTCAGTTTTTTATTAGGTTACACATAATACAAAAATCTGATTTAAACTATAGGTTATTTTCTAACCACATAATGCAAAAGTATGTAAAGTGCTATGGAATTATTAGCAGTATATAAATGAATAAATATTATATTATTATTTTCTACCTAAATGGAGATGAATTGCAGTACCAAATACAGCCACTAGGAGCGCCATTAAATCTGTTTCTTCAGAGTATCAGTACCTGATGCCAACCAATCACAGAACGACGGCCGAAACTAATAGACAATTGCTGCAAAACCCCCAGACTATAATGTAGGTGACGTTATGTTATAGACATCGGAATTTTTTTAAGTAAAAGTCGGAAAAAAGATGCTTCGCCGAAAATAAAAAAATTCAACTCAATAGTATAAAAGTTTGCAACAAATGAACCGAAATGAGCAAATATGTCGTCCCATCCTATAGCCCGGACCCTGGAAGGTATTAGGAGAATGTAAGCCGATAGCCTCAGCGGTATGTGCCAGGGCCGAGCAGGAGACAAAAGACTTTGTTTTCCCCTGGATGCCGAAGAAACTGCAAATTATTAAAGATTACCCCTGAAATTACGGTTATCCAAGCAGCCAATTAAAGAGTCACACTGCGTGCCCTCCATGAAAGAGCAGATTCTTTCTAGTCTGAAATGAAAATAAAAAAAAAAAGAAAGATAAAATTATGACTTGAAAGCGATCGGTGGCTCGTGAAGGGATGAGAGTCTGCGGGATCATGAAGGACGCCCTTCTTCAGGAGGGTGAGAAACACCTGACAATGCAAACCTCAACCTCCACCTGACAATGTAAACCTCCTCCGCTCAGCTTCATACCAAATCTACACAACATTCCTGGGTTTGGTGAATTGGAAGAATATTCGGTACGACCATAGAACACCATGAAGACGCCAACCCAAGTGTATTATACGTCTCCGAGAAAACCCCCGATAGGATTGTCTTGGGGCCATGAAGAGGTGGTGACGCCATAATTCATCCACATCTTTTTACTGTTGCCACCAAAATCAATAAAGGACAAATAAACCCCAGGAACTTTTGGAAAAAAGACCCAAAACCGTAGTGAATTGCCCATTTCGATCTTTGCTATGGGTGTTGTCTCGGGTATATTAAGGGCCCACGGATGCAGGGGCGGACCTACCGCGGTGCAGCTGGTGCAGCAGCACCAGGGCCCCGACAGGCTAGGGGCCCCTCAGGAGTCCTTGTGTCAGAGGAGAGGTGCTGCCGCTTCTCACTAGCACCCCCCCCCACCGCTCCTCACCTGTGACTGAACCAGCTGCACCGGGGCCCACACGGCACCAGGTCCGCCACTGCCCAGATGAGACTGTTGGGGCCACTCGCAGCGTCTGGCCAAACAGCCATAATCCTGAACTCTTGTTCTGTCCCTTTTAAAGGTTTTTCTCTGCTTGATAATAGCTGGAGGTCACTAGGCCCCAGCAGATCTTCAACCTGCCGACCTTTCAGCTGTCTCTATTTATACCCCTTGGCCCCCATGATGCATTGCTGGTGATAGCATGTTTGGACTTGGTGTTGCTTCCTGGCTCAGCAGTGCATTATGGACTTCCAGTGTAGTTTGCTGTCTGGTCCTCCATTCAGCTAAGTGTTTCTCCCTCTCCCCTTTCTTTGTTTTCCTGGTGTGTTCCTTTAGTTGTTAGCTGGGATGACCAGTGTCCACCCTGTCTGATCCCTAAGTAGTCTTAGTTTGACAGTTCTTGACACTTGCAAAACCAATGTGTGGGCGCAGCGTTTCTGTGAAACAAATTGGTTTTGCTGGTAATCAAAACCACAGAAACAAATTAGCATAAATTACTGTTGCGCCCAGGCTGTGGGGTAATACCGGGCACGGGATCCTGTTTGTGACGCCAGAAAAAGATATGTTGCGCCCAGGCTTTGGGGTACTTGGGTGTCAGGCTGCAAGGGGGTTCTTAACTTTGTCACGGGGGATGACGGCCGCACCTGACCCTGTGTCTTGGGTCTATCTTTCAAAAAGGGGTTAATATTTACAGGGGATTATATACAAAGTTTGTCGTGACGCCACCTGTAGTATCTGGTGAGGAGTCACCAGCGCCGCCACAGTCCGCCGGAGGTAGATGGTATTGCGGCTGAGTTGGTGAAGTCCTCCACAGGTAGGGCTGGACCTCCGGGGCAGCGTAGTGAGAAGGGGCAGCTTGTATTGGAGCTGGGATGGTAAAGGCAGTGTTGGAGCAGTCTATGAGGGGCACCGGGAATGGAGAAGAATGACACACGCACACTGCAAAGTCTCTTTTACCTTTTCCTGATGGTATGCAGGTAAAGATGTCCAGGACACTGACAGGTGACCAGGTGCACAGTGAGTCCCCACAGCTAGTGGGTATAAGGCCTCCTCTCTTCCTGTGTAGTGGTTGAAGCACAGCCTGCATGCAGCCTGACTTGCCTCCTCTCTCTTCCTGACTCTGGTGTCTGTCTCTCCTCCTGTGCGGTTATCCTCTCTGATCACTGCAGTGGTACACTGTTGTGTCTGGCTCCCTCTCTCCTCCTGCGCGTTCTCCGGTTATCCTCTCTGATCACTGCAGTGCTGCACTGTTAAGTCTGGCTCCCTCTCTTGACCCACAGGGGGATCGGGTAGTCAAAGCCTCCACGGTGTGACGGGGTTTTCTGTGGTCCTGGAGTATCCCACAGCTGCGGATCCCCAATATCCGGTACTTCTTTGGGCAAACCTCTCCAAGTTCCGCACTCCCTCTTGGCTATCTGCTCCTTGCCTTCTGTCCCCACTTAGGCTTGCGGGACGTAGAAGGGCCACTCCGGGTCACTGGCTCAGGCCTCACCACAACACCGATCACCAGGACGTCTTCGCGGCTCTCCTAGCGTCTGCACACTCTGACTAACTCGCCCCCAGCAGCAGTATTTATAGGGGATCTTGCCTTAGGGCAGCAAGTTGGGCTCCCCCTACTGTGGCGGGGTGGAAGGTGTTGCATGTCGGAGATACCTGCTGTGGAAACCCAACTGTGCATTAGAGAAGTCTGTGGCTACCTGTGTGAGCAGAGCGCCACATTACCATAAAACCAATGGTAAACTGCATGCAGAAACCACAGCAAAAACGCAGCAAAAACGTCCTGTGGACACATACCCTTAAAGGGAACCTGTCATGTCATTTTGCGATAAATAAACCACCCCCAATGTGAGTTATGTGTGTCTCTCCAGTAATATAGGCTGGATGTGAGGTCTGTGTGTCTCTCCAGTAATATAGGCTGGATGTGAGGTCTGTGTGTCTCTCCAGTAAAATAGGCTGGATGTGAGGTCTGTGTGTCTCTCCAGTAATATAGGCTGGATGTGAGGTCTGTGTGTCTCTCCAGTAATATAGGCTGGATGTGATGTCTGTGTGTCTCTCCAGTAATATAGGCTGGATGTGAGGTCTGTGTGTCTCTCCAGTAACATAGGCTGGATGTGAGGTCTGTGTGTCTCTCCAGTAATATAGGCTGGATGTGAGGTCTGTCTGTCTCTCCAGTAATATAGGCTGGATGTGAGGTGTGTGTGTCTCCAGTAATATAGGCTGGATGTGAGGTCTGTGTGTCTCTCCAGTAATATAGGCTGGATGTGAGGTCTGTGTGTCTCTCCAGTAATATAGGCTGGATGTGAGGTCTGTGTGTCTCTCCAGTAACATAGCCTGGATGTGAGGTCTGTGTGTCTCTCCAGTAATATAGGCTGGATGTGAGGTCTGTGTGTCTCTCCAGTAATATAGGCTGGATGTGAGGTCTGTGTGTCTCTCCAGTAATATAGGCTGGATGTGAGGTCTATGGGTCTCCAGTAATATAGGCTGGATGTGAGGTCTGTGTGTCTCTCCAGTAATATAGGCTGGATGTGAGGTCTGTGTGTCTCTCCCAGTAATATAGGCTGGATGTGAGCGCTGTGTGTCTCTCCCAGTAATATAGGCTGGATGTGAGGTCTGTGTGTCTCTCCCAGTAATATAGGTTGGATGTGAGGTCTGTGTGTTTCCAGTAATATAGACTGGATGTGAGGTGTGTGTGTCTCTCCAGTAATATAGGCTGGATGTGAGGTCTGTGTGTCTCTCCCAGTAATATAGGCTGGATGTGAGGTCTGTGTGTCTCCAGTAATATAGACTGGATGTGAGGTGTGTGTGTCTCTCCAGTAATATAGGCTGGATGTGAGGTCTGTGTGTCTCTCCCAGTAATATAGGCTGGATGTGAGCACTGTGTGTCTCCAGTAATATAGGCTGGATGTGAGGTCTGTGTGTCTCTCCAGTAATATAGGCTGGATGTGAGGTCTGTGTGTCTCTCCCAGTAATATAGGCTGGATGTGAGGTTTGTGTGTCTCTCCAGTAATATAGGCTGGATGTGAGGTCTGTGTGTCTCTCCCAGTAATATAGGCTGGATGTGAGGTCTGTGTGTCTCCAGTAATATAGGCTGGATGTGAGGTCTGTGTGTCTCTCCAGTAATATAGGCTGGATGTGAGGTCTGTGTGTCTCTCCAGTAATATAGGCTGGATGTGAGGTCTGTGTGTCTCTCCAGTAATATAGGCTGGATGTGAGGTCTGTGTGTCTCTCTCCAGTAATATAGGCTGGATGTGAGGTCTGTGTGTCTCTCCAGTAATATAGGCTGGATGTGAGGTCTGTGTGTCTCTCCAGTAATATAGGCTGGATGTGAGGTCTGTGTGTCTCTCCAGTAATATAGGCTGGATGTGAGGTCTGTGTGTCTCTCCAGTAATATAGGCTGGATGTGAGGTCTGTGTGTCTCTCCCAGTAATATAGGCTGGATGTGAGGTCTGTGTGTCTCTCCAGTAATATAGGCTGGATGTGAGGTCTGTGTGTCTCTCCAGTAATATAGGCTGGATGTGAGGTCTGTGTGTCTCTCCCAGTAATATAGGCTGGATGTGAGGTCTGTGTGTCTCTCCAGTAATATAGGCTGGATGTGAGTCTGTGTGTCTCTCCAGTAATATAGGCTGGATGTGAGGTCTGTGTGTCTCCAGTAATATAGGCTGGATGTGAGGTCTGTGTGTCTCTCCAGTAATATAGGCTGGATGTGAGTCTGTGTGTTCTCCCAGTAATATAGGCTGGATGTGAGGTCTGTGTGTCTCTCCAGTAATATAGGCTGGATGTGAGGTCTGTGTGTCTCTCCCAGTAATATAGGCTGGATGTGAGGTCTGTGTGTCTCTCCAGTAATATAGGCTGGATGTGAGCTCTGTGTGTCTCTCCAGTAATATAGGCTGGATGTGAGGTCTGTGTGTCTCTCCAGTAATATAGGCTGGATGTGAGGTCTGTGTGTCTCTCCAGTAATATAGGCTGGATGTGAGGTCTGTGTGTCTCTCCAGTAATATAGGCTGGATGTGAGGTCTGTGTGTCTCTCCAGTAATATAGGCTGGATGTGAGGTCTGTGTGTCTCTCCAGTAATATAGGCTGGATGTGAGTCTGTGTGTCTCTCCAGTAATATAGGCTGGATGTGAGGTCTGTGTGTCTCTCCAGTAATATAGGCTGGATGTGAGGTCTGTGTGTCTCTCCAGTAATATGGGACTGGATGTGAGGTCTGTGTGTCTCTCCAGTAATATAGGCTGGATGTGAGGTCTGTGTGCCTCTCCCAGTAATATAGGCTGGATGTTAGGTCTGTGTGTCTCTCCCAGTAATATAGGCTGGATGTGAGGTCTGTGTGTCTCTCCAGTAATATAGGCTGGATGTGAGGTCTGTGTGTCTCTCCAGTAATATAGGCTGGATGTGAGGCTCTGTGTGTCTCTCCAGTAATATAGGCTGGATGTGAGGTCTGTGTGTCTCTCCAGTAATATAGCTGGATGTGAGGTCTGTGTGTCTCTCTCAGTAATATAGGCTGGATGTGTAGGTCTGGTGTGTCTCTCCAGTAATATAGGCTGGATGTGAGGTCTGTGTGTCTCTCCAGTAATATAGGCTGGATGTGAGGTCTGTGTGTCTCTCCAGTAATATAGGCTGGATGTGAGGTCTGTGTGTCTCTCCAGTAATATAGGCTGGATGTGAAGTCTGTGTGTCTCTCCAGTAATATAGGCTGGATGTGAGCTCTGTGTGTCTCTCCAGTAATATAGGCTGGATGTGAGGTCTGTGTGTCTCTCCAGTAATATAGGCTGGATGTGAGGTCTGTGTGTCTCACCCAGTAATATAGGCTGGATGTGAGGTCTGTGTGTTCTCCCCAGTAATATAGGTTGGATGTGAGGTCTGTGTGTCTCTCCCAGTAATATAGGCTGGATGTGAGGTCTGTGTGTCTCTCCAGTAATATAGGCTGGATGTGAGCTCTGTGTGTCTCTCCCAGTAATATAGGCTGGATGTGAGGTCTGTGTGTCTCTCCAGTAATATAGACTGGATGTGAGGTCTGTGTGTCTCCAGTAATATAGGCTGGATGTGAGGTCTGTGTGTCTCTCCAGTAATATAGGCTGGATGTGAGGTCTGTGTGTCTCTCCAGTAATATAGGCTGGATGTGAGTCTGTGTGTCTCTCCAGTAATATAGGCTGGATGTGAAGTCTGTGTGTCCTCCCAGTAATATAGGCTGGATGTGAGTCTGTGTGTCTCTCCAGTAATATAGGCTGGATGTGAGGTCTGTGTGTCTCTCCAGTAATATAGGCTGGATGTGAGGTCTGTGTGTCTCTCCAGTAATATAGGCTGGATGTGAGGTCTGTGTGCCTCTCCAGTAATATAGGCTGGATGTTGAGTCTGTGTGTCTCTCCCAGTAATATAGGCTGGATGTGAGGTCTGTGTGTATCTCCCAGTAATATAGGCTGGATGTGAGGTCTGTGTGTCTCTCCAGTAATATAGGCTGGATGTGAGGTCTGTGTGTCTCTCCAGTAATATAGGTCTGGATGTGAGTCTGTGTGTCTCTCCAGTAATATAAGCTGGATGTGAGGTCTGTGTGTCTCTCCAGTAATATAGGCTGGATGTGAGGTCTGTGTGTCTCTCCAGTAATATAGGCTGGATGTGAGGTCTGTGTGTCTCTCCAGTAATATAGGCTGGATGTGAGGTCTGTGTGAGTACTCCCAGTAATATAGGCTGGATGTGAGGTCTGTGTGTCTCTCCAGTAATATAGGCTGGATGTGAGGTCTGTGTGTCTCTCCAGTAATATAGGCTGGATGTGAGGTCTGTGTGTCTCTCCAGTAATATAGGCTGGATGTGAGGTCTGTGTGCTCTCCAGTAATATAGGCTGGATGTGAGGTCTGTGTGTCTCTCCAGTAATATAAGGCTGGATGTGAGGTCTGTGTGTCTCTCTCAGTAATATAGGCTGGATGTTAGGTCTGTGTGTCTCTCCAGTAATATAGGCTGGATGTGAGGTCTGTGTGCTCTCTAGTAATATAGGCTGGATGTTGAGGTCTGTGTGTCTCTCCAGTAATATAGGCTGGATGTGAGGTCTGTGTGGTCGTGTTCTCCAGTAATATAGGCTGGATGTGAGGTCTGTGTGTCTCTCCAGTAATATAGGCTGGATGTGAGGTCTGTGTGTCTCTCAGTAATATAGGCTGGATGTGAGGTCTGTGTGTCTCTCCAGTAATATAGGCTGGATGTTGAGGTCTGTGTGTCTCCCAGTAATATAGGCTGGATGTGAGGTCTGTGTGTCTCCAGTAATATAGGCTGGATGTGAGGTCTGTGTGTCTCTCCCAGTAATATAGGCTGGATGTGAGGTCTGTGTGTCTCTCCAGTAATATAGGCTGGATGTGAGGTCTGTGTGTCTCTCCAGTAATATAAGCTGGATGTGAGGTCTGTGTGTCCTCTCCAGTAATATAGGCTGGATGTGATGGTCTGGTGTCTCTCCAGTAATATAGGCTGGATGTGAGGTCTGTGTGTCTCTCCAGTAATATAGGCTGGATGTGAGGTCTGTGTGTCCTCTCCAGTAATATAGGCTGGATGTGAGGTCTGTGTGCTCTCTCCAGTAATATAGGCTGGATGTGATGGTCTGTGTGTCTCTCCAGTAATATAGGCTGGATGTGAGGTCTGTGTGTCTCCCAGTAATATAGGCTGGATGTGAGGTCTGTGTCTCTCCATAATATAGGCTGGATGTGATGTCTGTGTGTCTCTCCAGTAATATAGGCTGGATGTGAGGTCTGTGTGTTCTCTCAGTAATATAGGCTGGATGTGAGGTCTGTGTGTCTCTCCCAGTAATATAGGCTGGATGTGAGTCTCTGTGTGTCTCTCCCAGTAATATAGGCTGGATGTGAGGTCTGTGTGTGTCTCTCCAGTAATATAGGCTGGATGTGAGTCTGTGTGTCTCTCCAGTAATATAGGCTGGAATGTGAGATCTGTGTGTCTCCCAGTAATATAGGCTGGATGTGAGTCTGTGTGTTCTCTCCAGTAATATAGCTGGATGTGAGGTCTGTGTGTCTCTCAGTAATATAGGCTGGATGTGGATCGGTGTCTCTCCAGTAATATAGCTGGATGTGTCTGTGTGTCTCTCCAGTAATATAGGCTGGATGTGAGGTCTGTGTTGTCTCTCCAGTAATATAGGCTGGATGTGAGGTCTGTGTGTCTCTCCAGTAATATAGGTTGGATGTGAGGTCTGTGTGTCTCTCCAGTAATATAGGCTGGATGTGAGGTCTGTGTGTCTCTCCAGTACTATAGGTTGGATGTGAGGTCTGTGTGTCTCTCCCCGTAATATAGGTGGATGTGAGGTCTTTTGTATGTGTAGTCTGGTCTCTCCAGTAATATAGGCTGGATGTGAGGTCTGTGTGTCTCTCCAGTAATATAGGCTGGATGTGAGGTCTGTGTGTCTCTCCAGTAATATAGGCTGGATGTGAGGTCTGTGTGTTCTCCCAGTAATATAGGTTGGATGTGAGGTCTGTGTGTTCTCCCAGTAATATAGGTGGATGTGAGGTCTGTGTGTCCTCCAGTAATATAGGCTGGATGTGAGTCTGTGTGTCTTCCCAGTAATATAGGCTGGATGTGAGTCTGTGTGTCTCTCCAGTAATATAGGCTGGATGTGAGGTCTGTGTGTCTCTCCAGTAATATAGGCTGGATGTGAGGTCTGTGTGTCTCTCCAGTAATATAGGCTGGATGTGAGTCTGTGTGTCTCTCCCAGTAATATAGGCTGGATGTGAGTCTGTGTGTGTCTCTCCAGTAATATAGGCTGGATGTGAGGTCTGTGTGTCTCTCCAGTAATATAGGCTGGATGTGAGGTCTGTGTGTCTCTCCAGTAATATAGGCTGGATGTGAGGTCTGTGTGTCTCTCCAGTAATATAGGTGGATGTGAGGTCTGTGTGTCTCCCAGTAATATAGGCTGGATGTGAGGTCTGTGTGTCTCTCCAGTAATATAGGCTGGATGTGAGGTCTGTGTGTCTCTCCCAGTAATATAGGCTGGATGTGAGGTCTGTGTGTTTCCAGTAATATAGGCTGGATGTGAGGTCTGTGTGTCTCTCCAGTAATATAGGCTGGATGTGAGGTCTGTGTGTCTCTCCAGTAATATAGGCTGGATGTGAGCTCTGTGTGTCTCTCCAGTAATATAGGCTGGATGTGAGGTCTGTGTGTCTCTCCAGTAATATAGGCTGGATGTGAGGTCTGTGTGTCTCTCCCAGTAATATAGGCTGGATGTGAGGTCTGTGCATCTCTCCAGTAATATAGGCTGGATGTGAGCTCTGTGTGTCTCTCCAGTAATATAGGCTGGATGTGAGCTCTGTGTGTCTCTCCAGTAATATAGGCTGGATGTGAGGTCTGTGTGTCTCTCCCAGTAATATAGGCTGGATGTGAGGTCTGTGTGTCTCTCCAGTAATATAGGCTGGATGTGAGGTCTGTGTGTCTCCAGTAATATAGGCTGGATATGAGGTCTGTGTGTCTCTCCAGTAATATAGGCTGGATGTGAGGTCTGTGTGTCTCTCCAGTAATATAGGCTGGATATGAGGTCTGTGTGTCTCTCCAGTAATATAGGCTGGATATGAGGTCTGTGTGTCTCTCCAGTAATATAGGCTGGATGTGAGGTCTGTGTGTCTCTCTCAGTAATATAGGGTGGATGTGAGGTCTGTGTGCCTCTCCCAGTAATATAGGCTGGATGTGAAGTCTGTGTGTCTCTCCAGTAATATAGGCTGGATGTGAGGTCTGTGTGTCTCTCCAGTAATATAGGCTGGATGTGAGCTCTGTGTGTCTCTCCAGTAATATAGGCTGGATGTGAGCTCTGTGTGTCTCTCCAGTAATATAGGCTGGATGTGAGGTCTGTGTGTCTCTCCAGTAATATAGGCTGGATGTGAGGTCTGTGTGTCTCTCCCAGTAATATAGGCTGGATGTGAGGTCTGTGCATCTCTCCAGTAATATAGGCTGGATGTGAGCTCTGTGTGTCTCTCCAGTAATATAGGCTGGATGTGAGCTCTGTGTGTCTCTCCAGTAATATAGGCTGGATGTGAGGTCTGTGTGTCTCTCCAGTAATATAGGCTGGATGTGAGCTCTGTGTGTCTCTCCCAGTAATATAGGCTGGATGTGAGGTCTGTGTGTCTCTCCCAGTAATATAGGCTGGATGTGAGGTCTGTGTGTCTCTTCCAGTAATATAGGCTGGATGTGAGGTCTGTGTCTCTCCCAGTAATATAGGCTGGATGTGAGCTCTGTGTGTCTCTCCCAGTAATATAGGCTGGATGTGAGGTCTGTGTGTCTCTTCCAGTAATATAGGCTGGATGTGAGGTCTGTGTCTCTCCCAGTAATATAGGCTGGATGTGAGCTCTGTGTGTCTCTCCCAGTAATATAGGCTGGATGTGAGCTCTGTGTGTCTCTTCCAGTAATATAGGCTGGATGTGAGGTCTGTGTGTCTCTTCCAGTAATATAGGCTGGATGTGAGCTCTGTGTGTCTCTCCAGTAATATAGGCTGGATGTGAGGTCTGTGTGTCTCTCTCAGTAATATAGGCTGGATGTGAGCTCTGTGTGTCTCTCCAGTAATATAGGCTGGATGTGAGGTCTGTGTGTCTCTCCCAGTAATATAGGCTGGATGTTGGTTAATTTGCAGACGTCTTTTATTTAGTGTTGAGTGTTAAAACTTTTCTGTAATTAGTAGTTTTACATCAAAACAAGTTGTAAGATTCACAACGTTGGTCTCTAGTGAGATCATATTGATGACAGCGATCTCTGTATAGTGATGGGTTTGTAACATGGTGTCGCCTCATGGAAAACATGAAATATCCCTGAATGCAAACTATCCTGTAATGTAATAACAGGAGACGTTTATTGGCTTCTGACGGACCAGATGCTAAACCATTATAGGATGTTACCATGGAAACACGGCCGCTCTTTAATACTTCTGGGCATGTACGGTTATAATATATTGGATATCACCATGGCAACACATGCCGAAATCCCAGAGGACGCCCTGGTTAGAGATGTTTACTGGAGATTATCATTTTCGGGCTACTCCAAGGTATCCATAGATATGTACTGACAATGTATGGAAAATCCACTATATACATTGTATACAGATACAAATGTGAAAACATGAGAGAAATTAAAGATTAGTGGGAGAAATAAGTATTTGACCCCTTGCTGATTTTGTAGTTTCCCCCTGACACAGACATGAACAGTCTATAATGTTAAGGGTCGGGTAATTGTAACAGTGAGAGAAGATCAACAATAAACTCCAGAAAATCCATTGTGTAAATGATAGAAATGTGTTTGCATTTTGCAGAGAGAAATAAGTATTTGACCCCCTCCCACCATTAGGAGTTGTGGCCCCTACAGAGCAGTTATCGGCTCCTGGTTCCTGCATTACACACAGCTGTGTTACATTGTCACCTGTATACAATGAATCAGTCACCTGTAACCTCTACAACATGGGAAGAGCACAGAGCTGTGTAAGGATGTCAGGGAAAAGATCCTAGACCTGCACAAGGCTGGAATGTGCTACAAGACCATAAGGAAGACAAAGCTGGGGGAGAAGAGACACCTGTGGGGGCAATAGGGAGAGAATGGAGGAAATACACAATGAGGTCACTCCACATCCATCTGGGGCTCCATGTAAGATCTCACCTCGTGGGGGATCCAGGATCATGAGGAGGGGAGAGATCAGCCTAAATCTACACACAGGATCCAGGATCATGAGGAGGGGAGAGATCAGCCTAAATCTACACGGGGGGATCCAGGATCATGAGGAGGGGAGAGATCAGCCTAAATCTACACAGGGGGATCCAGGATCATGAGGAGGGGAGAGATCAGCCTAATCTACACAGGGGGATCCAGGATCATGAGGAGGGGAGAGATCAGCCTAAATCTACACGGGGGGATCCAGGATCATGAGGAGGGGAGAGATCAGCCTAAATCTACACGGGGGGGATCCAGGATCATGAGGAGGGGAGAGATCAGCCTAATCTACACAGGGGGGATCCAAGATCATGAGGAGGGGAGAGATCAGCCTAAATCTACACAGGGGGGATCCAAGATCATGAGGAGGGGAGAGATCAGCCTAAATCTACACAGGGGATCCAGGATCATGAGGAGGGGAGAGATCAGCCTAAAACTACACGGGGGGAACTTGTTACTGATCTCAAGGCAGCTGGGACCACAGTCACCAAGAAAACCATTGGTAAGGCATTACACCGTAATGGAGTAAATTCCTGCAGTGCCGCACAGTCCCCCTGCTCCAGAAGGCACATTGCCCCCATCTGAAGTTACCAATGACACCTTGGTGATTGTGAGATGATTGGGAGAAGGTGCTGTGCTCAGAGGAGACAAACATTCAGCTCTTTGGTATTAACCCAACTCACCGTGTTTGGAGGAAGAGAAATGCTGCCTATGACCCACAGAACACCATCCCCACAGTCAGGCATGGTGGGGGAACATTATGTTTTGGGGATGTTTCTCTGTTAAGGACACAGGACGACTTCACTGCATCAATGGGACAATGGATGGAGTCATGTACCGTAAAATCCTGAGTGACAACCTCCTTCCCTCCACCAGGACATTAAAAATGGGTTGTGGCTGAGTCTTCTAGCACAACAATGACCTAAAACATCCAGCCAAGGTCACAAAGGGGCGGCTCAGAAAGAAGCACATTAAGGAGGTGGAGAGGCCTAGCCAGTGTCCAGACCTTAATCCCATAGAAAACTTATGGAGGAGCTGAAGCTCCGAGTTACCAAGTGACAGCCTCACAATCTTAATGATTTACAGATGATCTGCACAGAGGAGTGGAGCAAAATATACTAAATGTATATCTAACAATAAAGCACTAATTATACAATTAATAAAATAATGATTAAAATAATCATATTTACATAAAATATTAATATTCGTAATACTAAAGGAAAAAGAAGTTTATGCTAAATATATCTCCAATAAAGTACTAATTATACGATTAATAAAGTAATGATATTAAAAATAATATAATAATATTTAAACTGTTAATATTCATAATATTAACATAAAAATAAACATATTCTAAATATGTCTCTAACAAAAAAGCACTAAATAATTATACAATTAAGATAATTAATAAATAAAATTAATAAATAAATTAATTAATAAAAACAATGCAATATTTATATAAAATATTAATATTCATAGTATTAACATAAAATAAACATGCTCAGCGTATAACAATAAAACACTAAATAATTATGCCAACAATAAAATAATAATGAAGATAATAAATTAATTATATTTACATTAAAAAATATTTATAGTAACATAAAAAATAAACATCCAAATTTATATCTAACAATAAAGCACTGAATAATGATACCATTAATAAAAATAATAATGAAAATAATAAAATAATCATATTTACATCAAACATTAATATTAATAATAGTAAAGAAAAAAGAAATATAAGCTAAAGGTATTGTATCTGTCACAAAAAATTAATTATACCATTAATAAAATAATATTGACACAAATAATAATATAATATTTATGTTAAATATTCCTAATAGCAGTAAATAATTATACCATTAATAAAAATAATATTAATACAAATAATAATATAATATTTATGTAAAATATTCATAATATTAAGATAAAACAATAAACGTGCTAAATGTATATCTAACAATAAAGGATTAAATAATGATGCCAGCAATAATACAATAATGCAAAATAAGCATATTTACATAAAACATTAATATTTATAATAGTGACATACATATAAGCTACATGTATATATTAGAATAAAGCTCTAAATAATGATGCATTAATAAAATAACAATGAAAATAAAAAATCATATCTACATAAAAAATCCATAAAAATAAACAGATGCTATATGTGTATATAACAATAAAGCACTGAATAATGATATCAATAATAAAATAATCATATTTATATAAAACTACCTGCAGAGCCCAGCATTGCCTGGGTGTAATGCTCATATATGGTAATATCACTCATACATAGTAATATCGCCCATATATGCTAATGTATGTATGTGTGTATGTATCATAGCCTCGCCTCCTCCCACTAGCCCCACCCCTTCATAGCCTCACCCTCCCAGTAGTCTCTGCCCTTCATAGCACCACCCCTACATATAGACCCGCCCCTTCATAGCTCCACCCTTCCATATAGTCCTGAGGGCGTGACCATTTTAGTGTCCCTTAAGGGAGCAGCTAACAATCTACATTCTGTTGGGACATTACAATAAAGGGGCGTGGTTATGCAGAATGGGCGTGGCTATAATTTATATATTAGAGTAATAATAATTCCTAATAGAAACAAAAAATAAACATATACTAAATGTATATCTAACAATGAAGCACTAAATAATAATATCATTAATAAAACAATAATGAAAATAAAAGAACATATTTACGGTACATAAAAAAATTCATAAAAGTAAACATGCTAAATGTACATATAATAATAATAATAAAGCACTAAATATTGATACGATTAATGAAATAATAATGAACATAATAAAATAATTGTATTTACATCTAATTAATAATTTTCATATTAATTATACAATTAAAAATATTATAAAACTATTCATTTACAAATAAATAGTAACAACAACAATAATAATATTTATAATAAGAATAATAATATTATAATAATACTACTATAATAATAATTAATATAAAATAATCTAATAATGATAATAATACTATAATAATGAATATAAAATAATACAAATATAATAATAATCATACTATAATAATAATAATAATAATAATAATAAGAATAACTATATTTGTCACCATAAATATAATATATGGACAGAATCGAATTAATTAATGTAAAATAATAATATAATAATAATTATGATAATACTATAATAATAATTAATATAAAATAATGAAAATATAATAATCATACTATAATAAAGTATAAAATAATAATAATAATAATAAATAATAATAATAATAATAATAATAATAATAATAATAACTATATTTGTCACCATAAATATAATATATGGACAGAATCGAATTAATTAATGTAAAATAATAATATAATAATTATTATGATAATACTATAATAATAATTAATATAAAATAATGAAAATATAATAATAATCATACTATAATAAAGTATAAAATAATAATAATAATAATAATAATAATAATAATAACTATATTTATCATCATAAATATAATATATGGACAGAATCGAATTAATTAATGTAAAATAATATTCAGCAACTCAAATTTTAATTGTTATATTTTTTCTTGAATATCGAATGTCACAAAGTATCAGGAAATTGTTTTCGAAACTTCAGAATTGTTGAATCGTGAAAAGTAAATAACTTTTTATTTCAAGATAAAGGGGAAAAAAATCACCCAATTTTCCCGAGGGCTAAAATTCCAGGAGCCGGAGCTGGTCCCGGAGCGATGAGACGTGCGAGACACCGGGAATTGAGTTACTGACAGAATTATACCTGACAATAGCTGAACACAAAGCTCGTCATTATCAGGAGGATAATAACTGGATACATGAGATGAGAGACGCCCGCCGTCCCCGAGACTCCACCAAATCCTCACTGAGGTCCGAGAGAGTCTGAATTATCAGAGCCGCCTGCAATAAATATGGTGGAAATATCACGTAAATTGATGAATGTGATGATTAGCAATTTTTTCTGGTTGTGCGAAAACTGTCTGCAGCAGGAGCCTCTCCCCTTTGCCTTTTTTCCAGTAGGACAAAAAGAATGCAAAGCCTTTGCCTAAATCCCACCCTGTTGACCATCACTAGCTATTATATGGAAGACATTGATCATACTGATCCTCTGGCTTTGGGAAAAACATCTGCAGCAGGAGCCTCTCCCCTCTGCCATTTTTACAAAAGGGCAAAGAGATTGTTAGGCCATGACGAAATGTCACCCTATTATCAATCATTATTATTTTGTAAAGTGTGAAATGTTCTTGATCTTTGTTCTGCTGCTGTAATACTGTAATTTCCTCCGGGATCAATAAAGTTTATCTTATCTTAAATGGAAAGGATCATATCCCTCATCCTCTTCTTCTCTTCTTTTGCAGTAGGACAAAATAATATGAAGCCTTTGCCAAAACCCCACCTCATTAGCCATCATTAAGTGGAGATTGGTCATATTCCTCATCCCCTTCTTCTTTGTTCTATGCCTGGCATTGAGAAAAACAATCTGCAGCAGGAGCCTCTCCCCTCTGCCATTTTTGCAATAGGACAAAGAGATTGTTAGGCCCTGACTAAATTTCACCCTATCAGCTATCATTATTTATTAAATGGAGCCGATCTTTCATGCCCCTCATCCTTTTCTTCTCTATTCTATGTCTGGCTGTGGGAAAAGAAAACTGTCTGCAGCAGGAGCCTCTCCCCTCTGCCTTGTTTGCAGTATGGCAAATAAATTGTTAACCCCTAACAAACCGCACCCTATTCGCAATCACTAGCTCATAAGCGGAGCAGATCAGTCATACCCTTCATCTTCTTCTTTGTTCTATGTCTGGTATTGGGAAAAAAAAACATCTGCAGCAGGAGCCTCTCCCCTCTGCCATTTTTGCAATAGGACAAAAGAAATTGTTAGGGCATCACTAACTTTCACCCTATTAGCAATCACTAGCTATAAAATGGAAGATGTCAGTCACATCCCTCATCCTCTTCTTCTCTGTTCTATGTCTGGCTGTGGGAAAACCATCTGCAGCAGGAGCCTCTCCCCTCTGCCTTGTTTGCAGTAGGACAAATACATTGTTAACCCTTTGACAAGCCGCACTCTGCTAGCCATCACTAGCCAATAATTGAGTAGAACAGTCATATACTCATTTTATTCTTACAGTTTTGTGTTGGGCTATGGGAAATCTGATTCCAGCAGGAGCCTCTCCCCTTTGCATTGTTAACACTTTGTTATGCCCTTGACTAAACACCACTTGCTAGCTAATAAATGGAGTAAATCAGCTGTGTTCTCTGTATGAATTAAAGAACATGCAAACAATGTTGCCACCTTACTAACACTGGAGTCAAGTTTATATTCTGACTAGCTGTAGAACCTGGCGTAATGCCCATATATGGTCATATTACCCATATATGGGAATGCATGTATGTGTGTTTGTATGCATCATAGTTTCGCCCCCTCTCTGTGGCCCCGCCCTTCATAGCTTCACCTCTCCACATTGTCCTGGGGGAGGGGCTATGTGGAGGTGTCAGAGCTAGGAGTGGGTGGGGCTACATGGAGGGGGCAGGGCTATGTTTTGTTATACACAGGTTTATATCCTCTGTGTGTATTGGAACAACACAAAAAAAAAGAGAAAAAAAGTACAAATTGGACACAATGTCACACAAAACCACCAAAATGGACCGCACTGAATTGTTGGCACCTTTACAAAACTGTGGGTAAATAGCTTTGTCTCCTGCATGTGATGCTCCTCTGACAAGTAACAAGTGCGGGCAATATGTGAATCACACCTGAAAACAGATAAAAATAGGAGAAGTTGCCTCAATCTTTGCATTGTGTGTCTGTGTGCTGCACTAAGCCTGGAGGACAGAAAGAAAAGAAGAGAACCGAGGAAACGAGAACCAAAATTGTGGACAATTTCAACAATCTCAAGGTTACAAGTCCATCTGCAGAGATCTTGATGTTTCTTTGTCTAAGGTGCACCATAATAAAGAAGTTTACAACCCATGGCACTGTAGCTAATCTCCCTGGACGTGTACAGCAGAGAAAATTGATGAAAGTTTGTAACGCAGGATAGTCTGGATGGTGGATAAGCTCCAATCAAGTTCCAAAGATATTGAAGCTGTCCTGCAGGCTCAGGGGCCATCAGTGTCAGCGTTAACTACCGTCCACATGTGATTGACATGAAACACTATGGAGGAGACCAAGGAGCACTCACTGCTGACACAGAGATTGAAAAAAGCCAAAAATGGAGGAGAGGAACCAAAATCCTTCGGGGAAAGCGTCTTGTGGACAGAGGAGACAAGATAGAGCTTTTTGGTAAAGCAAATCATTCTACTGTTTACCGAAAATAGAATGAGGGTAAC